>VZTE01004781.1:855235-945766 GCA_013397775.1 Eulacestoma nigropectus
TTTTTGGAAACTTCACTTGTGGTTTTAAGAGCCATGGTTTCCATTATCTCATTTTAAACAAATGAGGTTGAGTATTCGTTGAGACTCACTGAAACACCAGGGTCACAGTCTGCTTGCACACAAGGCAGCTGAACAGTTTCAAGTCTACATCTCCACTTAAGGATGTATTTTTGTCTTGTTCAGCATATAATGGCAGTGCCAGTAAGATTTTTTTCTTTTTTTTTTATTTTTTTCAAGATAAAGTAAAGTGCATTGTATTTCAAACTGGATGTTACCATTTTCCTTGTCCTTTCTGGAATTCAGAAAACTTAATGTATCACCAACTTTCTTGTTCACTTTGAAGAATCTCATCTATTTTGTAGGGATATACAAAAGCCCAACACCTCCAGAATTTGCCTCAAGCAATATTTTTTTTTTTTTCCCAAAAAAAGAAGAAACAGAAACAATGTAAAATCTTTTTCTGGGCACTTAGTTACAAGTAATTTGCACCTGAAACTTGCAGTTAGAGAAACTAAATCTGTTGTCACTGGGTTTCTTAATAGTGGAATCTCTGTTGGAAAAAAAGCCCCAAACAAACCAAACAAAAAACCCCAGAGCAAACAGAGAAAAGTTGTGTTTTCCAGAGCTGAAGACGAAGAAGCAAAGCATAAATTATGGCTGACAAAGTACTATCGAAGTACCTCAAAGTCCCAAATAGGCAATTGACATTTGTAATCGCTGGTGGTGGGGGAAATTTTGAGCACTATCCTATCTCCCTTGCCTTCATAGCATCTAGTTTAAATACAATACAGATGCCTGAAGGTAGAAGCCTAGCATACTTCTACAGCTGAAAGTAAGTGTTGGATGCCTCCAGAGAGCTACAGTGAGCGCACAAAACTTCCTTACATCGGTTGTTACATGTCTGTCCACCCTAATCCTTTCAGTCAGCTGTGTTAGCACAGTTCATACTAAAGCATGTGCTTTCCTCTGTAATCTTTGAACAGTAAGAATAGTGTAGGATTTCAGGATCTCAAGGAAAATGCATCTCTTCTCTAAAAGATCTTCATTATCCAGCTGGTGTGAATTATGTTGCTGGCTTCATGCGTGCACACACACACACGTGCAATATTTTTTTTAAAGATCTAGGATGTGGTGAGGTAGAAAAATATGCTCCTTAGCTATGGATTGTATTGGAAAGGTGACTTCTGTAGTTCCTTGCAAAGTGAACTCCCCAAAGACCTAGAAGGCAAAGTGAGGTGACACCCTTCATTCCTTGTGTCTTGGCATGGTGAGTCTTGGGTAATGATCTGCAAAACCGAGCCCCAGGGAAGCAGGGCTCCCACCATACTTTCCTCTCCCATTCTCCTTGGTGAGATGAGGGCTCCCACCAAACCACAGGAAAGCTGAAAAGATGCAGAGTCCTTTCACTTTGTCTTGGACCTGCGGGGAGAAAAGTGCCTACATCTCCTCCCTCAGGGACTTGGTCCAAGAGGAGAGGATGCAGCAAGCAGAGAATGGCCTTTTTTTAGAGCTAATGTGGCAACCTCTTCCAGCTTTTAATTTTTTTTTCCTCTTCACTTCTTCACTTTTCAAGGAGGGGTGAGAAGTATCACAACACATCCCAGGGATCTTCAGCTTGGACTATGTTACTAAGACTTGGCTGATACCCTGGGGAGAGACAATCTGTCTGAAACTCCTCTGAGGCTATTAGGAGACTGTACTCCTTCAGGCCTAAAGAGGACAAGTTTTATGAGTCTCTGGAGAGAGTGTGAAAAATAACATTTAACTATTTAACTGTATTG
This sequence comes from Eulacestoma nigropectus, assembly GCA_013397775.1. Lineage (NCBI taxonomy): Eukaryota > Metazoa > Chordata > Aves > Passeriformes > Eulacestoma > Eulacestoma nigropectus. Next base: position 857,017 of record VZTE01004781.1, read on the forward strand.
TCCTCCCTGAGAATAGTGGAAGAGGATATGTCTATCCTCCTGCTCACAGGGACCTTCTGGCAGTGAATTTTCAGTCCCTATGTACAGCATGAGAAGATAATAAAGACCGAAAGACCTTGACTTTCCACCAGAGTCCACATACAAAACCCTTGTTCCTACTTCCAGATAACAAATAGGTGGTAACTAATAGGATCAGTCTGGAAAATCCTGCTTGGGACTCGATTTGAAAATGATTCAGTAATACCATGTATTCTACTGGCTGTACATGGAATGCAGATATTCAACACATTGGTTGTTTCCAGGTGTTTGTGATAATGTTTTTGGTTTTTTTCCTGAGAGGGGAAAAAAGTATCTGTTTGCTAAATTCTGTCATCATTATAATGTTTAGTCCCCACGGCCAAAGCAATTATTTTCCATTTCCTATTGATATCCAATGCCCTCCAGCCACACTGTAGATTAGCAGACACAGGTGCTAAATTTAGTAGAATGAGAGTGCAAAAGTACTAACTAAACTAGTCATGACAGTCACTGCCTTCAGCAGTGATGTCTTCCAGGCATCCTTGGGGAAAAAAACCCCATGAATTCACAGGTTTTCCAAGGAGCTGTGCTGGGCACAGAGGCCTGCTGAGTGCAACCCCCAGTTTAGCTACACGGGGCGGAGTGGCAATTTTTCCGTATGTTATCTCACCTGTGAGGTTCAGTGTAGAGGACCAGCACATTCATAGCCTGGAAAAAGAGGTGCACTCAGCTGTCCTGAGGGGAGGGTAGCATGGCACTTGAGGTTTGTGCTACTTGGATAGAAGTTCAGTGTGCCCTGGAACTGGACCACCTCTCTTTTTGGAGCTCACATTGGAAAACACCATTCTACTCTGCAGCAGAAATAGTAGCAGGATGGTGAAACCCAGCAAACTAAAAGATAATTTCTCTAATTGCCACTGCTAAAGACACAGTCTGGGGTCACTGCACTCAAGCGCGGACTTTCTTGGGTTTTTCACTGCTCATGAAAGACGGTAAAAATGAAATTTCTTTGAGTAATTTCTACCCTCATTTATGCAAGAGCAATGACATTCCTCTTAATGATGCCTTCCTTTTAGTGACACCATGGAAACCTTGGGATTTTTAAAGGATTTGAACAGCATAATTCACTGGGAATTTGAGAACAATTCTCCTGGTATGCCTGGGAAAAGAACTCAGCTTGTTCTCCTTGAAAGCAAAAGTAAAGGTCTTAAACTAAAACCAACAAATAAAATCCTGAGTTTGGAGCTGTACTCACTTGAAGTGAAATTCGTGACTAGTAATGATCTACTACAAAATGTACCAGTTAAGTCTTAGCTGAGTCCTCAGAATAGGTGCTCAAGACGCATATGTTTTGTGCCGATACTCTCAGCAGGACTGAATTGCACTCCAAGTTCTATTTGTTTGCTGAAACTAAGAGAAAGCCAGCAATGCTTCCTGCAGATCCCAAGCTTACACTTTCATAGCTCACTCAAGCTGCTGGCATTTTGTGAAATAATTAAGGAATGGGTACAAATGCATTTTGGAGTTTTATTCTGAATGCGCTATCAATATTTAAATGTACTGTGTGGCTGTGTGTAGCTGTGTGTTGTAATTGTACGGCTGCATTAAGCTTCTCCAGCAGGTGCAACATGCAAAGAAAACCAACACAGCCCTTTTTAGACAACTTACACTGAGCTGTCAGCAAGAGCAGAAATTGACTGATAAGCTGCTGGTGTCATCAGCTGTCTGCAAACAGTGATGATACCATTGAAACAGATGAGATGAAAACAATACGAGTAGACACAGCAGGAGTGTCCCCGCAGGCCAAGTGGTATTTCATGCAATTGTGTGAGTGAGCTTGTATTGTTTCCTTGAAACTTAAGAACCCATCTTAAACAACAAGTGGAGGTTATCAGTTCAGCACAAGTAAACTGATAAGTTGAGCTCAATAGATTATACTTTAAATATTGCTGTCATCTTCGATTTGCATACTGGGGAGATGGAGAAAAGCTCTTGAAGCAAGAGGGTAAAAAAGACCCATGTAACATTTTGACTTTGCGATCAAGTAAATATTAATGTAACACGGTAGATCCAGTGGTGGTCTGGCCCCAAGTTCCTGTTTTACAAGTATTTTTATGAAATCATTTTTTCTGAATGGAACGTTAAATTATTTTCTCTAAGGTAGAGCAGGAAAACTGCATGTCTCTGCGCCCCTGAATTCTGTTGCTTACTCTTTCAGGTAAGCAGTTGGTACCAGTATGTTACACAATACGTAAGAATTTAAATCCTCAGTAGCTGAATGCTAGTCCTTTGTAAGCAAATTCTGGCTGTTTTGTCCCTTGATGCAGTGCCCATTGTGGCACATGCCTGGACTTCTGTCTCAGCTCACTTTTTACTGTCTCCACATATGACTAGGCTTTGGTTTCACCAGAGCTGTATTCCAAGCTAATTAGTGTATAGCAGTGAGCTGGGGAATAGTTGGGTGACATCCATTGTCTGACACAGATAGCAGCTAAAGGTGTGAAGTTTCAACAGCAAGGTTAAATGCAAGGATAAATTACCACCAGGCAAAAAACACGCCAATAAAAGCTTTCTCTGTTAGACCACACACACAACTAGAAAATAAACCTCACGTCACCGCTCTGCTTACTATGATGTATTACACGGACTGCAAGATTCATTCCAAGATCATAAACCTGCATTCAAAGGCTAATCTTTGCAGCTTGTCATGTCATATATCCCCCAGGGTCATTTCACAGAGGGAGTCATGGGGAAGGCAAAGAGAGCGATGATTTGCAAAGGTCCCACACCACGATGGTTTCAAGTCTGGCACAAGGATCCAGAAATTCTGATTGTCAGTACCAGGGGCGTAAAGCACACCAAACAAGTCTCTCCTCACCCATCCACCTTCCCTAACTCCATTTCCCCTCTGAAAATCAAGAACTGCCAGACTCAAGAATTGTGTTTGGGCAAAGCCTTCTCCCAGGTCCCTTTAGCACTCACACACCACTCATGAAGACTCTGTAGTTGGTGTGGTGACTGTGGAACTACAGTGGAACTACAGTAAAATATACTGAGAATACAGACTGTGATGTACTGTCCACTTTAGTAAGCATAATAATGAGTCCCCAAGAGACAGCCAATAAAGCCAAATTATTCCATCCAAATGGTCCAGCTCTCAGAGGCTGGCAGGTTTGATGATTAATTGTGTGCTGCTGGAAACAGCAAAAGATGAAGTAGGATCCTGAAGTGTTACTAGGAAAAAGTCAACTTTGATTAGGCTTTTGATGCTATTTATTCTGCAAATCTTCCAGTTCCCCACAGAAGGTGTGGCAAGCAATCTCTTCCTCCTGCACTACTGCTCGTAGAGAGAAAGTGCTTGGTCATGGCTGGGCAAAAAAACATTGGACAGCAATTACTTTTCAGGTTATAAGCACTCCTTCTTAAATTGACTATAGCGATCATTTAGGAGCAACATGATTTACTTCCTCCCCTGACAGACATTGTGCTGCCTGTGCAGTATTTTCCACGTGGCCAAGTCCCACTCCACTCACTCAGGTCAAGTACCTCATTGAAGTGACCTATGGGGTCATGAACTGATATCCCTGAGGGAGTTAGATCAAGGATTTAGGGTGGGAATGGAAGTCTGTATCAGTCCTCCCGTAAACCAGCAAGGGACTCAACCCATTAAGACACTGAGCAGCCTTGAACTTGAGATTTAAGCTACACCAGTGGTTTTAATAGTCTTATTCAAAGAGCATCAGAGTAAGGCAGGTATTGTACTCTGCTAAAGAAGGTATCTTAGACCACAGCACATTTACTCCGGGCAAGTGTGCCTGATCTTTTATTAATTGCAGCAGTATGTTATTTCACCTCAGCCAGGTGCATCCTCTGAGGGTGCCTTTCCATTCCCTCCTGTCACACACAGTTGGGACCTGCCATTTGCATGGACAGTGGCAGATGTTCCCCTGTTTTTATCATGTCTCAGTGGAGAACTTGCTCCCAGCCTGCAAGTAGCTTCATCATAACTGTTATTTACAGACATCTGGTAGATTATTCTACCAGAATGACCTTTTTCTTTTAAAAAATAGTTTTTAAAACATTCCAGCTATCTTAGTTAAACTGCCACAAATTAGAGCAATAATACTGAGAAATAATTCTATAATGACTGGTGATAAATCCATGATAGATAAACACATAGAACTTCCTCATCTGCATGTGCTGTAAAGTCACAAAAATCCAGGAGCCGCCACACTGCAGAGAAAGTACCTCGCTGATATTTAAGGGATCATCAATATCATTGAATTCAAAGAGATAGAATTTCTAACTTCCCCTGACAGCATGCAACCTAAGTGTAGTTAAAAATACAGCCAGTGGGTTTTCAAGTGCAGGGTAATGCAGTGCTAGCAATTTAAGGTTTATGCTTTTACACACAGAAGTTGCACACTCGGCAATTTTAGGTTTCAGTCCTAGAGGTAGAACTGTGAGATTTATAGGGGATGACAAAAGTGATTTTGACCCACTGTCCTTTTCTGCAACTAGTACCTTTGCCCTTCATGCTGTTGCTCTCGATTAACATTTGCAACACGGAGCCTGGGAATAGCACAGACGCTGCACTGGCACCACCCTCACCAGAGCTCACAGCAGCTTGCTTTCTAACATGAAAACTAAGTCAGAAAGCTGATGTGTCCTTCCCAAGGCTCTTCATTAAGATTAGTAAGTAGTCATTCCCCAGATTCCTCAGCAGATTTCCTGTAGGCAGGAAGCGTTGTTGGCCATTGCACGCTCAAGTGGGGCTGCAGAACGTGCTGTGTTTCCTCTTGCCTAGTGAGTGAAGGGGCTGCACCACCACCCTGTCTCCAAAGCATATCGTGTGTGCTCCACTTGCATGTATATAAAATTTAGCACTGGTCATGTTCTTGACAATACAATATTTAATTTTTGCATGCCCTCCGGCATGTAAGCCTGTTTTCTATAGTAGCTCCACAGACGAAGGAATTACTGGCACCTATTTTTTTCAACACAATCTTTCCTGCTGAACTACCATCTATTTTCTTACAGAAAATATTTTCTTACAGAAAACTTACAGAAATATAGTATCATTGATATCTCAAGAACATTTATCAAGTTAGAATGAAATTTGTCAACAAATTCAAGAATAATTTTGTAAGAAGCCAGACAGAAAACATGACTCTTCAAGCTTTGCTTATCTTAAGAAACCAGTCTCCAAAACCCACGAATGAATACAACAAAGATAGCAGAGGCAAGCTCCGTCTTCCCCAGGTCTGTAAGCAACTACATCCTTCCTTTTGGTAAAGAAAAGCAGTGTTTGTCCCAATGGGGAGGAAGAAAACACAGTGTGAAAAGCAGCCTGCATAGGAAGTATTCTTAGCAGGCAAAAAAAAAAAAATCATAGCAATTCCAAGTCCTTTCTCTCATCCCTCAAAAAGCCCTTCTCCTCCCAGGATTAATTCATAATAACGAATGAAAGCCCTCAGCCAGGTGTGCTCATACAGCACTGGATGTCATCTGACAGTGTTAAGAGGCAGCCTTGCCCTCAGAGCCTTGTGGTCAAAATGTACTTACTGGTTTAAGGGCTTTGAAGACAAAAATCCTTCGACCATTTCAAGGACAATTATAATCCATTCAGGAGAATGACTTTCAACATGGGCCACTTTTGGCCATTCAGTGCCTGTGACTTGCTACTGAGGGGTAGAAAGAGTAGCCACCAGGCAGAGTAAAACCCTGTTGGAAGCAGGATTTATACAGGAGTCTGTGACCAGGCTCGGATGCTACACATAATGGGACAATAAAGACACTGCAGGAAGTGGCAATTATTTTGTAAGTTAAGCTCTCCCTTGTCAGCAATTTTGATAATGGCAGTAAAAATAATTCTTTACGGGCAACTCTTGTTTGCCACAGAAGAAGGATAGGAAACTAAAAGTAAAAGCAGCTAGTGGAGGAATGCAGTAATGTTGTTTTTTTTATTTCTGATTTGCATCATAATTACTTAGCTTGCTATAGTAATTTCTCCTGCTATAATTTTCCCATTTATATTCCTAGCCCAGACATGGCACTAATTTCTACATTCCAGCTCCTGGTACCATCTCAGCATTCATGTCTGCCTTGCTCTGCCCTCCTGCTTCCTACAACAGTCAGATCCTGTCTCGCCCAACACACAGCCGAGCTCTGGAGTGAGCATTTCTGAAGTACAGGAGTCCAGCTGTGGTCAGTAACTGCAGCACAGACAGTCAGACTAAAGCGTGAGGTTTGTGTAACAGCCATCAGTTTGAGATATTGGTGTTCCGGGGGAACAAAACTGAAAGAGAATTGAGCTTTTCCAGCCTTTTGTAAGGTTTAAATACCGTACTCATCCCTACCACATCCAACATTTGCTTTGAGCTATGTGAAGGTGAAAATAGCTGAGAGCTGGAGGCTGCATTTTGAGAGCAGGCAGCTCAAATAAATCACTGCAACTGTAAATGTGATCCTTAATGGAGATAGATGGGCCAAGAGGTCATGCAAGGAGTAGATAAAAAACCAGGGAAACCTCTTTTGATCTGTTCCCTTCCCCGGTGAACTTGCTCATGTCCTTGTAAGCACTGGTGGCACCAGCAGCGAAAATGTGTGTTCAGCTGTTGCCAAACATACAAATGCTGGGCATGTCCCTTATCCTGGGAAATTGGGGCTTTGAGCTGGGAGATCACATGCCAACCATTATTTCATTAAAGCAAGTACTGTGGGATGCGTGTTTCTCCACAGATAAGAGACCACTCCAAAGCTTCACTGACTTCAGAATTCTTAAATGCAGTCCTGGGGCGAGGCAGTAGCTCACACTCACAGACTCCTGGTCCCTGAAAAGTTCTGAAATATCTTAAAATCACTCTGAAATCAAGTTTCCACTCTTTTTACGGGCTGAGCTTTGCTTTTCCTCTCCCATTTCTGACATGTTCTACTTGTACTTGGAAGAAGACAGAAAAAAAGCAACAACAGGAAAAAAATTGTTGTGCAGAGATGAACCTCAGCAATGTAATCTTTCTGTGTCAGTGAAAACTTACCCTCCTCTTTTGTTACTTGGATAATAAACCCTTCAGAAGGCTTACGCTACCTGGCAACCACCAACGAAACAAGAGTTTCTGCTGGCTCTGGTCAATGCTCTGCTTTGTGCCAGTCTGCAGAGCAGTATGAGCCCAGCATCCTAATCTGGTTTAGGTGAGGTTCTCCATCACCCCCTCCTTTCACTTGCCTTATTAAATCCTACATCATAGCATAGCTCTTGTGAACCAAGCCAGACTGTGCAAAACTCAGGCAGGCTATCAAGCTTGTTGTGCATATAATTTCTCACCTCTGCTGGATCCTGAATACTGCATGAGCCCTCCTCTGTTTTCAGGTGGATTTTAGCCTGTGAATAATGCACAGTAAACTGAGAAACTACTGAGAAGCAGTATTGCTTTCACATTTCTGTTTCATCCCGTAGTTAATAAACATTAAACTTGCTGACACTATAAAACAGCATCCAGGGGGATGGTTGATACACTGTAAGTGTTTGTATAAGCACAAAGTTATAATCACAAGTCCTGCTATCCAAAAGCATGTCTGTATGCAAAACATGGAAGTACAATTATCCACTAGATCTTAATAAAACTAAAGGTTAATAATGCTGTGATGTTAAATGTCTTCAAGATTCTGCATCATATATGTTCGGCCATAGCTTGTCTCAAACTCTGTAATTTCCTTACTTGTTGCAGGATTGCCAAGTTACAGAAATAAAAGTCTGGGAAAAAATGCTATGAGAAAACAAAACAAAATTGGCAATTCTGTTTATCTTAGCCTTTTATGTTGGTATGGATTTTATTTAAAACAAAAACCTTTAGGTCTTCCAATGGTCTATTTCTGCTCCTAATTATCTCAAGCATACCCCTCAGTTAGATCAAGACAACGCATCTATGGATCAAGTCCTTAAACTTTGCATGGAACAGAAAAAAACTGCCATGTGGGTAGAGGAGAAACAAACTCTGGTTTTCTCCTCTACCCAGATTTTTCTTTTTTAATCCTTATCTTACAGATAAATCAGGGAAAATGGACATGTTTTTAAGACCTACACTGTTCAGTGAAGTTTTATGCTCAATCTCCAACTCCTGTCAAAAGGAAACAAGAATAAGCAATGAGATGAAGATTATCATCCGAAAAGGTCATATTGTTGTAAGAGGAATGAATGTGTGAATGAATGGGCTAGCCTCTTGCAACAGCAATGCAATGCTCAGTGCTGCTTATTCTAAAAAAAATGGCTGTTGAATAACCAAATGCTTTTCAAAAGGGAGAAACAGGGGCAGTCAAAGACCTAGAAAGGCTCAGGTTTAGGTGATTAAACTCATGGCATTTCCTGTTCTAAGGAGGAGCTAGAAATGGGAGATGGAAAAGTATAATGAATATGAAGAATGATTCAAGGTGTAGAAACTCTGTTCTCTCTAACTAGAGACACAATGGCAAGGAGACACCTGATGGCTCTAGAAGGTGATGACTACAAAACTTAGAGGGCAAGGACCTCACAAAGAGCAAGAACAACTGTGTCCCAGGGTGTCAGTGATCACAGCAGAAATCAGAGAGAGACTAGACCATTTCTGTGACTACTGGGAATAAAGTTACAATTAATTACACGAACTTAAGAGGAGAGATTAAATATTATGCTTCAGATCTTAAACCACCATGCAGTTATTAGAGAATAGGGTGGTACTGAGATGGGAAAGGTCTCTTGTACATCCTTCCACATGTCACCCTTGGGGAAGAGATGCTGGAGCATGTGTGTGCTGTCTGTTTCAGGTGAGAGGTTTTGTAATGACAAAGCCTTTGCAGTTCACATGCACACTAATGTGACTCTGAGGGCTTGCTTTGGAGACTGGGCTATTCATAAAGACACCTGGCCTAGAAATTCTTGGTTTCTATTAATATTTGAGTTACAATCGCCTGGAGGTAATTCAATACCTTTGCCATTTCCTCCCTGCCTCTTTTGTGGACACGTACTTGAATTATGGACTTTTGCTTTTGAATGTATGCTAGTGCTTTAGGTTTCACTCCTTGTTCACTGGTAGTGCAGCAGTCACAGATGGCCGATTGTGCTTCAAGCTGCCTTGGTAGCACCCTGAGCAGGTGTTGGCTTTGCCCTGCCCTGCTGACAGAGTTGGAGTTATGTTCCCCGAGGAGCAATAATCCACTCCTGAAGATATTCTTCAAGAGGCCTAGCTAGTATCATCCTTCAGAGAGATTTTATTGTTGTTAACCAGTAAGTCTTGGAGTACAATGTCAAAGAACTCCATGTTCCCTCCAAAATACCATAATATCATTGTTTGAACTAAAAAAGAGTTGAAATATATTTAGCAAGAAAACTTGAAATTAATTGCATTATATTCCAAATATTATTATTTCAAGCTTCACAATGAAAGAGGGACCATTAACTGAATACCTACTGGGGATGATAGTTATAATCAGGAAAAGGCTGATTAAAGTCAGCCAATATTGAAAGACTGTAGGATCTCTGTTTATTTTTCAGAGAAACAACACTACAGACAGTGACAAATTGTTGTAATTACAGTGTCTCAAGCAATAGATGCAAGGTGTTCAGTTAAAAAAAAATATTTAAAATATGGATTTTTCCATCTCTAATTGGGCAGAGTGCTCTGCAGTGCAAGCATCAACAGCATTCGTAAAGATTTTCCAGGCATGACCTTGTGTCCTTGGCTGCAGCTGAGCCAGAGCACCAGGCAGAAATGTGTCTGCACTGGGGTAAGTGAGGGCAGAAATTGACTGAAATGAGAATTTCAGCTCTTGCTATGCCACTGCTCTATTAATGGGTTTTTTATGATTGAAGCAAGGAATTCCCAAGCACGCACAGAAAGATGATCCTATTCCTTTTAAGTGTCTCTCATCTGACTAACTCACTCTGTAATCTAAAATTAGGGAGTCCCAGGGAAATATAATCTTTTTTGGTCTTCTTTTTTGCTGATACAATAATATTTGTTCATAAGAAGCTGTATGAAAGATCAAGCCTGTTGAATCGAGTTGTGGACTTAATCTCACTCATTATTGACTGCCTCCTCCTTACTCAGCTGTGAGATCAGTTCAATGTGTCAACAGCCTCAGGTGTTGCATCATTTGCCTAAGATGGACAGCAAGAAGAAATGAGATGTGTTTTACTGGAGGTTGCATCATTCTTCCAGGATTTCCTGAAGAGGCTGAAGAAAGGCTATCTATGATCAGACAGGTGCACACCATTATACTTTCTTGTCATATCTGAATGCCAGCTCCGTCCACGTGGGAACCTATACCTTGCACTCTGTCCCTCGCACAGTCTATTTTTTGGGGGGAATCACAACATTTCTCACGTGCTGTGGCAGTGCCTGGTGTTTTATGTCATCCCAGATTATGGCCTGCAAAATAAAGGTGTAGGTTTGGAGACAAGCTGCTGTAAAGAAGAACAAAGCACTCCATGCTCTCCCCAGAAAGATGTACATTCACAGGAGCACTGTTATGAGACTCAACTTTATTCCTGAATTTTAATCACTATTAGAGTGATTAAAATAAATAGAGCAGTATTATCTTTTAGGAGAGGCTGATAGCCCCTTCTTCTAACACGTAGTCACACCATGCATAGCAATTCTTAGATGATTGACAGAAGCCCTACATTTGCTCCTGAAGCTCAGAGGGAGTCAGAGCATGACTTAGGTTTGCTGATGGCCACAGTTGTCACAGTAAGAGATTTTAAAGCGTCCTGCAGTTTCTGCCTCACAGTCTCAAGCCATTTCTGCAAGTACATACAGAGTGACAGGATATTGTAGACAGAACTGCATGTAAGATGCCTGACACGTCTCACAAAAAAAAGCACAATGGTTTGGCCATTTCTGCAGAATGGGCATATGAGAGGTCATTAATATTTTTAATTTATGTCTAAGATGATCCAGTGTAGTTGCGGAGCCCAAGACAGTAATAGAAGGTACCAAAAACTTTTCAGGGAAAACAGGCATAGGACAAGGACTGGAACGAAAAAAGCCTGTGCCTTCTTCAGTATACTCCCTCCCAAATCTGGGATAAGGTCAGGCTACCCAAGTCCCATTGTTCCCCTGCTATGCATCAACATTCACCCAACTGCTGGTAAAGGAGCTCCAGATCTCTGGCACTAACTAGCCTGGAGAAGGTCAGCTTGCCACTGCTGTCAGCTCATCTGTGTACTGGTCTGGGGGATCCACCACCTGACAAATCCCACAGACATCAAATTCACAGAGCTGAATTTTTTATTGTAGTATGGGTGGTTTGTATTTCTTAGTTTAAGGTAGATGTTTGTGTGTAGCAGAGGAATGCTTTACATTCCTCACAGAAAGGCAAGGCAAGTCACCCACTTAAATACTCATGCAATGGGAGACTGAATTATTATACAGTCTTCAGTAAAATACTCCATACTACTTTTCCCCTGGTGTTCCTGCTTCATCGAACACAAGGAATGAAAAGTTGTCACTTAATTAGCAGTCATTCAATATTTTGTTTTCTTGTCACTCAGCTTGTGGCCCTTAGCTTTCTTTATGGTGCACTGTTCAGTCCCCACTGTGGGGACAAAATTCATCATTTTCTTATGGCCTCATCTTCACCACACATCCCTACAGCATCCAAGTGCTTTGAAGCATTAACAAACTTACTTATGCAATCCCACTGAAAATGCTATATTACCCTCACTTTACAGAAAGACAGCTGATGCACAGAAGGATGGAGCATTCTGGAAAGGTCAACATCACATATTCAGAGTTCATATTCTGCTATTCCAGTTTAAACATTAAGAGTTTAATCCTTCACATCAGGCTGCATGTGGGCACACACAGAATGCCAACTGGAAACAACTGAGAGCTGCAAAACTTCTGCAGCACCTTGCAGGATGGGAAAGGATGCCTTTCTCTAGGACCATATTCAGCTGCCAAAGGCTCCTTTCCCCTTCTACCGACGCCTGCCCCATTTGTCATGTATCCTCTAACTTCCGTTCTTAGTAAAAAAGAGGTAGAAAAGAAGGATTCAGAGTCAATGTGATGGAAATATGTGGAAGGAACATGGAAGCCCTCTAGTCCACTTGCTTCCCACGATGCAGAAAGAGGTAGGCTCTGCTTTACTATGTGCTCCAGGAACAGCAATTCCTCCATCTTTCCAGGTAATTCTATGTCAGCATTTTGCTGCTTGCAGAGCTGTTTGCATTTTCTTCATGAAGCCTAAACTACATTTCCTTGTCATGGCTCAAAAAGGTTTTGTCCTACCCACTGTGGACAGAAAGAGCACATGAGTCCTCCTTTGGAGAAACTGGCTTCTTCCCACAGTCACAGCTTCTCACCAGAGCCACGCTCTGCCTTCACGGTCCTGCTAGGAATGCAGCGTGTGATCAAATGAGGACTGTGCCCATGATACATGGTGGTGGGATGACAAGAGGAGCAAATCAGGATTTGGCAGGCATCCCTGATGATTGCATTGCCTAGCTAGGTCTTTGCTGCCCACGAAGACAATGTCTTTTAACTTCATTCTTCAGAAGTGTATTTATGTACGTGCATATTATTCTTTATAATCTATTTCTGTACATGTGTATTTTAGTAAGTGCCACGCAAATTCAGAAACTGATGCAATAGGGTATCATTGCAGCAGCCAAACAGCACAGATCTGGTGAAAGCCCTCCCCAAAAACGTAACCAGAATATTGTTTGAAGTTCCAAGACTTACTCTTTGGTGCTTCAAGCACATACTTCCTCTAATGCTCTTAAACAAACATCCAATTAAATTTATCAACCACTGACATTCTCATGTTTGATGTTGATTAGCAATTCTGCATTAAATTAAAATTTATGTCCAAGATGTTTTACCACGTGGCTGGCCACAAACCAACTGCCCAGGAGCAATTGTGCTCTTTTAACCCTACCCCATTTTCTCAGTACAGAGCTGAAGGCAGTGGGAGGCTCTTTCTGGGGAGAGCCTTTACTGCTCACATTAGCAAAGTTCCCAGGAAAGGAGTAGAGCAGATTCTTACAGCTGAGAGGGAAAAAACCCCCAAACCCTACTCACTGGATCTCAGTGCATCTCGTACCACCTGGTGTAGCTCCAGAGATGGTCTGAACATGTCCAGCCAGCAGGGTGATCTTCTGGTGACAGTTGAAGAGTTCAGTAGGAAAATCAGTTATTCAAGATGAATTTTATGAATGCCAGATAGTAAGGAACAGCTTGCAAAATCAGTCTTTAAACCAGCTGCCCCAAGGCTCCCTGCCACTACTGTATGTTTCTTCAGCTGCAGAGTGAAATAGCAACAAGTTTCCCTCTGTGAGTCTCTGCTCAGTGGAGATCTTGATGTTGATTGCTTCATCCTGCCTGGGATGAGGCTTGCTGTGAGGGCTGGATTTCTGCCTGGAGAGCCACAGTTACTTGTAAGAGGGTGTACTTTCAGCTTGCTGAAAGCACCTACAAGGCAGGAGTGTATAATATGTTAAGCTTGAGTGGGGATAGTAGTTTAAAATGTTTAATAGTATAGCAAGAAATAATTTATGTTGTTCACTATGCTCAAATGAAGTTGCACGTGGCTTAAAAAATAAAACAAATGAAACCCCTAAAGCCTGTGTGTACACTGTATTCAATCTTTGTAGGTGTTTCTGTTCTGTGATACGGCTTTCAAAGCTTGCAGTAGTAACTTCATTGCCTCAGAGTTGTTCCAAACACTTAACTCATCAGAACACACCTCAACAAGAACCTTTCCATTTCTGCATCATCATCCCACAAATGCAAACCACTAATGTGAAATAGCTGATATTCCAGATTCCCTCAGTTAGAAGAGTGGACAATATTCAAATTTTTTCAGTAGAGGTCAATTCTGTTAATAATAAAGAGCCAGAAGGTACAAACCATAAAGAAGGAAAAAAGCATATGCTTTTTAACAATGTATATTGTAAATTTTTCAAATTATCTGAAACAATCCTGTTCATTGCTGCTTATAAAAAAAAAAGTCTTTAGTAATTCACACCTAGGGGTGTTCACAACAGAAAACTAGACAAGTAGTTTTGACAGCTCAATGCTAAGGAAAGGACCACCTGTCCATCCCTACTCTTTATGTTGCTATTGATTGGCTGTCTTGTAAGTGCTCCAGGAAGAGGCAGGGGGAATGAAAAGGAAAATTTAAGCTCAATACTGAAAAAATTCAAAGTGAAGCACTCTGTAGAGTGGTGTCTCTGAACAGCTAGTAGCGGTCCAACCAGCTGGGTCATTTAGGAGTGGATTGGCCAAAACACCAAAGCATACAAACCCCTATGGTCTCAGTCTTTTACAGGCAAGACAAAATGAACCTACTCAAAAGCTTTTCCTCTCTTTAGCTATTATTCTGGGGACAGTAGGAACAGAAAACTGCCCAATTGTCAAGGTGCAAGGACTTTTGTGAATGTGCCCCAGCACTGAAACTAGTCCATCCTTGTTCCAGAAAAAAAACATTTCCTGTTTTTGCAACAGGAAGCCAGGGTCTCAGCATGATATTCCGCCAGGAATAATGTCAGTTTTCTCCCCCACTAGCATGTCCTGTGATCTTGTCATTCAGCTGCAGGGCCATGAGACAGGTAATCACCAAAGCAACCCAAAAGCTATAAGCTTTCGACAGTGACTGACTGCAAAACACAGCTGATGTTATGTGGGCCTGGAACTTTTCTCAGAGCGATTGTAGAGCTCAGCCGTTCAAGCCCAATGGCCATTTTTATGCTCCCATGTGTGATGCTCTGCCCAGCTCTCCTCTCATTGAGGCAAGGCCAAAACTCCCTCCACAGCTGTGAGCTTGTCAGTGCTGCCAATACCATGCATCCACTTTAGAAGCTAAGTCCAACATACTGTGGATACCCTGTGCTTCTAAAAGAAACGGGTTTTTTTCCAGCTTCCCTTGCTCACAGCTAAACTTGAGAGCAGTTGCTCTGACATAACAAGGGAAGGCTCCTGGACTCTAGGACATGGTACTGGCTACAAACAAGAAATAAAGAATTTCCTTTGGTCCCACTGTACAAAGTTGATAGTGGAGATTCTACTTCCTCAGGGTGTTGCAAAAACATTTGCCCATTTTTTCTGCTTCAGTGACCCTTGGTTTAAGTATTAGTTCTCAGCAATACAGGATTAGTGAACAGACATGAAAACCAACTGTATTTAAAAACCACATTTCCAATACTAGTTCTTTGAATTTCTTCCCTTTGATGCTGATATTTCTGCTGTCTCCTCTGTTACCTACAGAATCTACTGGCAGCAGAGGGCTGAAAGTCAGCTCAACAGATGCTGGAAATGCCACTGCTCCCACTGAGCTCATCTGAGAGACTGGTGGCTCTGATGAAGTGCACTGAGACTGGGAGCATTGCAAAAGGAAATTATGCTTTGTTCTGGAACTAGTATAGCACGACATACTGTTCACTCAAGCTTTCTCCAAGATGTGATTAATGTACACAGACAAAACCCACTAGTCTTTGGCAGTCACCAACCTCTCTACAAGAGAATATCAGACTGAATCTCTGCTTCCCGTGGGCAAAGGCCACTTCACAGTCCTCTTATTAGAGAGTAGAACAAGCATCTTCATGCTTTCTCCATGGGTTGCCCCCCATAACTAGACCCAACTCTATACAGCCAGCATGGATCCACCTCATCCACTTCCTTTGTCTCCTCTACCAAATGGACTACACAGCGCTTGGACAACTGAGTTCATGTGCCTCGAAGTCTCTGCTTTGAGGTCTGACAAGTCTTGTCACCCTTGTGTCTTTGCGCTTCCTTTAGACCACTTTCTCATTGGTTTTGTTCACTTCACTTGAAAGTTTTTTGGGGCATGGATCATTTCTTCTGAGGCTGAGCAGCTTCTTCAGGTCCTGCTGGTTCTGGCACTTGAAGTCATTAGTCCCATCGATATCTGTGATGGTAATATGGTGTTGACATTAGACAGCTTGGATTCTGACCAAAATATCAGCCTGACCTCGCAAATCTAATTTCAGACCTCCAGGCACAGAATTCTGACTTTAGATTTTGCTCTAGACTTTTTTTTTCTTTGAGAGACCCTTGAACAACTGTCAGAAAGACTAGAGTTGTGATTCAGAGATGAAAAGGCCTGGCAATTACTCAGGACCCTTTTTAAATAACATCTTAATCTACTGCTAAAAAGTACTTTTAAAACTCATGGAATTGCATTCTTCCACAAATTCTTAGTGAAAAAACTAAATAAGGCACAAGGCATTAATTTCAAAGAAAATAGTTAGAAATGTCGCTTCAGTTTAAAACATCATTGGTCATTTTCATATAGCAACTGCTGCTCATGCAGTACCATTTAATTTCAGCCCTGTATTTATAATCACTAAAGGTCTTTCCCAAAATGTAATTTTCTCCATCATCAAAATATCATTGCAAGCAACACCTCATGGGAAACAGTAAAGACAGCAAACCTGCTTGATTAGAATTGCAGGCTGTAATCAACACTGGGCAAAATTATAGGTCACCTGTAATCCCACAGCATTAACCCTGTGCCTGCAATTAATACACACAGATATTGGTTTTTAAAAGACTACCACACTAAAGCCCCAGCACATCATGTACAAGGGATCTGATGCCTCCAAATCTGAACTGGACGCAAAGAGTGAGCACATCAAAGTGGATGCCCAGAAATTGCACCAAAGACTCCTGAAAGCTGAAATACTACCAGTGCATAAAGAAGGAATGAGAGAAAAAGAAAGTTGGTGGGAGGAAGGAGAGGGAGGGGGAAATGTCCTTTGATAGCAGACAGAGGATGATGTTTTTGGCACAGCCAATATGCCAAAGGAACGAGAACAATGAACAGTCACTGGGGGCCTGTGGTCAGATCACGACATCTATTAAATGCAAAACACACAGTCCCACTTCGACTATTTCCTTTATGTTTACTGCATAATGGGGAGAAAGGGAGTTGAAATGATGGTGGTGAAGACACGACATGAAAAATTACAGATTTTGTTGACAGTTGAGGAATGAAAATGCTTTCAAGATGAGAGCCCAATTGTTGATGGACGCCTGGCAACTTTGCTGCATAGAATGGTTTTCTAGGTGTCTTCACCTCTGATGTACGGCTTCTGTGGAGCAAGAAAATGTTCAAGCTTGAGAGCTCTTGTTCAGCTTTCAAGTGTATTCACTCAAAAGTTTTCGTAAATTAAAAATATGTTGGCACACTCAGGTCGTGCACTATGAAATAAGCTTTCTTGAAACCCAGGCAAAACTTTCCACTTTTCTAAAAAAGAATTTGTCTAGAAGTCCTGAACACAATAAAATATGAAGGAGTAAGCCGAGAGGTTGCCAACAGGAAAAACACTTGTTTGACCATATGAGCAGATATACACCATTTCATTCTCGGGAGATCTCACTTCATTTCTTCTTAAATTGCTAATGCTCAGAACTGAGATACTGGGGTTTCTGTTTCAGACTGTTAAGCATACTGGGTTCTTAGAGCAGTTAAAACATGACTAATACATTTGTGCTCTTCTTCCTTTGCTCGTTTATATTGCTATGGTTTATTTTTTCCAATTTGCCTATTTTTCAAGGTGGTTCTTTAATTCCTGTTTGGGTGTGCCTTGTATTTGCTTTTATTCCCATATTCCCAGAAGCATATGGGTAAGGAGCCTAGCTCTGCATGCTGAGGTTTAAAGAGATTAAATGAGGCTGAAGAGAGCCTGGCTCTGTTGTACTTGTCAGTAGTTCACCCCCAGCTGGTGAAAGCAGAAGGAAATTTCTTTCCAGTTTCTTCTTGGACTGCAAGACCTCCCTTAGCAAGCTTCATTACTTAGCTCTGGTATAGTAATTTTTCAAACTGGGTCTGTGAATATCTAAACCTAAATAAATAGGAAACAATTATAGTCTTGGACAATTTAGGGGCTAGCAACTGCTGTGAACTGAGACAGTGGAAGCAGAAATTTTGGCTGTTTAAGAAAGGGGGAAAATTTTGTTCATTTTCCCTTGTGCTAGACCGACAAACAAAGACTATCCATCTGCTGGAGTGGGTGAGGATTTTCTTAACATCTGGATTTTTGCCAGAGGGTCTCACATAAGTTGAATATTCCTGCTTAAGTGCATCCTAAAATCCAAATGCAAGACTACAGCAGGACTGGAAAATAAGCCCCTAAATGCAGAAGTACTGCTGATCATATATTTGAGTCAGGTTGGAGCCTTTGTAAGGTAATGGGATTCCACAAACAACGAATCACTCCAGCTGGACTTAAAGACATCTAGTGCAGACTATTTAATTGTGACACTCCAAGACTGATGATGTTTTGTATGATCCCATCACCTGCTGAACCTCTCCCTGCACCCCCTTGCACTGTGAGTATGTTCAACAGCATTTGCTAGAACAAGACTTCTGGGAATAGAAATTGGAAGACATCCAGATATTTCAAGCTTGCAGGCTCTTTGCATCCTGTCCTCTGCAAAACAGGCTTCCTTTATGAGGATGGAATAGGCAGCCCATTGATGCCTGCATTAACAGGACAGAAGCCCACCAAGCAGCAGGCTTCACAACAGCAGCGAGTTCTGACAGCTGCAGCAATTTGTGGGAGGTGCTCCAGACCTCTGAAGCATTTTTCTCTGCTGAGACCATGGGCACCCATCTCTGTTTCTTCCTTGCTGACTCCAGACCATGTGTGGTGTCAGTGTCAGCACACTGAAGGGCACAGAACCCAGATCCACACCCCGTCACTGCTTCCTGCTCCTCTACAGTTTGGCAAAATCAGGTGCTCCACAAAGGGAGCACAGTACACCCACTCATGGAAAACCAGCCCTTTTTGTGGATAAACATACCAGAGGCAGCACTTTGCTACCTACAGGAAGTGGAAAGAGTGGAAAACTCTTGTCATAGCTCTCAGGTGGCTGAAGACCATTAACTGTGAACATGATGGCTCTGGGGAGAGGCTCCAAGTAGCTATGTGTTTTCCTGGTGAGCACCAGAATGCAACAAATATACAGAGCTGATGTGAAATATGCTGTAAGATGCAATGCAGACATTGAAGCTACCTGGCTAAAAAATCAGGCCCTACATCCACATGTGAGCATTGACGGCAATGGCCAAGTTTTCAGGTGCTGCAAGGACTGTGCAGAACTCCTTAAATCAATGATCTTCCCCAAAAGGTAGGGCGCATAAATCCAACCTCCAAAGCAGAGTTTGACGCACAGCATTTTAGATACTGTTGTTCTGAGAGGCAAAAAAGTAACTCTTGAAAGTTCAGCTATAGAAACTGCTATAAATAATAGCCACCCATGTGTACAAATTTGAACACGTTACTGGTAGCAGCATTGGAGGTGTTGGGCTTTGCCTTGTATAGGGTCAGAATCAAGGCCAAAGAGGTTAATTGGAGGCACAATTATTGCTAATTATTTTCCATCCACAAGAAGGGCTGGGAGGAGAATCTGGGCAACTACAGGCCTGTCAGCTTGACCTCAGAGCCCAAACTTGCAGATGTAAATGTTTATTTCCTAACAAAAAATAAGAGCGAAGTAATGAATAAATTCTCGTTTTATTTTGGCTTAACTTGATTTCCTAAAGCTTAAGCAATTTTTAGAAGCTTTCTGAAATAAGCAATTAAACATTAAAATATATTCCAAATATAAGTGTTTCAAGATCTTTTTATTCAGCTGAGCCATTGACTGACTTTGACCCAGGGTACTAAATAACTATGTTCAAATTTTTCAATTAGCCTGCTACTCATCAGAAATACCCTGCTCCTTTTCAATTTGGAGTTTGTCTGCCAAGAATAACAGGTTCTGATTGAAACTAGACTACACTTAATCATATTACACATCTGAACTTGAGTTCCCTTTAGATGTTGAAGCTAAATTAAAAAAGTCTTTCAGGCATGATTTCTAGATAATCAATCTTCTAGAGGAGGAGCATGCATTCACACTGAGCTGGAAAGAAAATTGTGCAGAACTAAACAGAAAACGTTAGTCAGAGGTCCCTAAGCAAATTATCAGCATTATAGTTTCCCTAAGCAAGGGGCATATATTGTCACATTATTTACCTCGTTTTCAACGTCTAGTAGTTAGGCACTCCTTCAGATAATTTCAATATGCTTATTATTATAACTTATAACATCAGAGACAGGGTCCAAACAGGTGGACATGCCCTAAGTAGACTCACATGAATGTCCTGACCACAAAGCATAGTGCCATGCAGACTCCCATCTTGGTAGATGATGGAGAACCATCAAAGGAAGGACAAACCTCAGAGACGCCAAGCTGTGAATACAAACCATTTGCAAGGTAAGGTACTGTCAGCTCCTCAGTCCACAGCATGTATTTCTAGTTTATTTCTCCACTTGCCAAAGATCACTAGAAGACCAAAAACGTAACACACAGTCATGCATTCACAGATGAAGAACGACTCTGCCCCTTTTTTTAAGAGCTTCACAATGTTTATGCTTACTCAGCATAAGATCTGCAAGGGGGTGGGTGAGGGAAGTCAGAGCACGGCTCACCAAGTAAATCCCAGCAGCATTTCTGGCTCAGACAGTTGCTGTCCCCACCTCCTGCCTGCAAAGGGAGCCTCCGCCAAGGAGTGCCTGAACTGTGCAATGGAGATGGCAGTACTAGGCTGGAGGCACTGCCAAAATCAGCTGCTGCAACACTGGCACAAGGTCAGGCCAAATTATGGCCCAGATCCTCTTCTACAGAGGAATGTCCAACAGGCTCATGGCTCAAGGTGCATGAATATAATGCAAATACCATGATTATAACTTTTTTTCCCCAAATCTGTTCCCACTTATTTTACCTACAGACAGTGAGGAACAATTTTTAGACCTTCCTGCATTACCCCAACTCCCTCATCCCATCACTCATCTGGTTTCCTACAGCAGAACTGGGCAAGTTCCAGAGGGCAGGAGGTGACCCAAAGGAACACATGTTCTCATCATTCTTTTAGCTAAGCAAATTTGCTCAACACTTGTGTGTGTTATTCAGGTAGCTGCACTGGACATGAAGCACTAGATTCAGGAGGCACCATGACGGGAACATTTTTACCCTACTCCTCGCTTAAATGAAGCTGAAGAAAGGAGGTAGCATTGCTGAAAAATTATCTAGCTAGACGCAAGCAATTGCTAGTTACAGTTCAAAAAAAAAAAAAAAAAGGCAAAGCAAGCAGAAAAATTCCCAATAAATATTCTGTTTGGAAAACATTTTGAGTGCAAGTGGAGGAGGTTGCAGAAATAACAATGGGCCGTAGGGAGCAGCAGAAATGCTGTGCGTTTAACTCTGTGTCTCCTGAGCAGTCCCAGGCTCCAAAGGGCAATGGATCTTCAGCACTGGGACTTGATACCAGGAAATGCAATTCCTGATAACAGTCCATGATGAAGATATCATGACCCTGCTGGAAATATTCCTTAAGCTCCTTGCCAAGGAAAATGGTCGAGCACAAGCTATTAAGCTGCAATAGCTACCTACCCACTTCATTAGTGTGCACTGAATTTGTTTCGTTTAAATGACTCCCAGGAGAACAAAGAGCGGAAACGGACATTACACTTGTTGCATATTTACCGCTGAACTCATTCAGCTCCATTACTAGTGGGGGAAAATTTCAAAGCCTTTGCTCGCAAGTTGGAATGCCTACCGAGAAGACTATTCATAGATACAAGCTAGGTCAGCATTTCCTAATGTTTTTTTTTAAGTGGAAGACTTTCAGGATCTGAAAAAAGTCTTGCATAGCAAGATCACTTAGTTTTCAGTAACAACCATGTAAAAGTTAGGTTAACATTAGTGTTCATTTATTGCTTTTGTTCCACTCTAACCCCTCCATTAAATTTGTTTGCTCATGTGGCTAATGAGGCATGTGAGGGTCTGGTCATGATTTTTACCTCCTCTTCATTTGGATATTCATCTGCTAATATCTTACAAAGCACAAGTGAAGTACTGCACTAAAAGACATTCTCCCTGCCAACTGGATGAGCTCGGTTCCACAGAATAAAACAAAACTTAGCAGCTGCGATGCTCAGTGTGCATTTTCTACACGGTATCAATGAATTACTAAAACAAACATTTGGAAGATCTGAACTTTCACATTTTGCCATTAACTCCTTATTGCTGCTGAAAATCCTGGATCAGGGTGATACAAGTCTGACACCTGTTTACCCCACCTCCTGGACCTTCAGGATAGTCAAACTCATCCAGCCTGCAAAACAACCTCAGCTTGGACCTATCAGACATGAACTATTATGTTCAAACACAGCAATGCTTTAAAAACCTTAAAAGGTGAAGAGGTTCAGAGGTGTTTGGCAGGAAAAATTAAGTCAAGCTGCTGCAATATCAGACCAGAGTCAGTTTAAGAGCAAAACAGATGTAACTTAAAAGCCTGATTCTCTAAAAATACTGATATTCTCTATTTTAAATACAGATTAATCCTCTCAGCATCTTCCTCTTGGACATGACACTGAAGTTACAGGGTCAGCCTCTTGGCTCCTTTTCAGAAGGCTTTCAGCTGTACTCTAGTAACCCTCAGCAGAGGACTAGCCCTAGGAGGCATCAGTGCCTGCATTTCTTGCATGAGTTTTTGTCCCGCTGGGAGGAATATCACACCTTCAGACATCTGTGTATGACAGATGTCATGACATATGACAGGGACATTATGAACAAAGACTTTAATTTTAAATAAAGAAGGGAAAACGAACACTTGAAAAAGTAGCAGCTAATTTCAATGAGAACAGCTGCTAATTCCTGTGTTTCTTTTATGGCCTGAGCCTGTCCTAAATGCTGATAGTCACACCTGTTAAAAAGCAACCCTAGGCACTTAAAAACTAGGGAAAAGGTAAATACATGTAGGCACAAGGAAGAAGAAAATAAGATCTTTGTTAAATAAGGTCTTATCTATCAGTAAAAAATAGCAGATTAACTATGCAGAGTACTTCATTATAATTTTTATATCATCAGAAAAGCTAAATCTAGGAATAAAACCCCAAGTAAATAGGAAAGCATGTGTTCGTGTTTCCAGATTTACTGTTGCTGGACTTTCCCCTTTCTTGCCGAGAGTAAACAGAGCCTCTGAAAGACTGAGCACACGGGGTGACTAATAGCTATAACATGAGTGCCTCTGGGGCTGCCTGAACTTCTTTCAGAAAGTCAAGGAAGAGCTCCATAGCGCTCCTGCCAAGCTGTCCCTTATTTTATTCTTGACACTTTCAAGCTAAGAGGCTGGAAGACTTTCAAATATTGTTTATAGCTTTGGAGAAGTCATATTATTAGCAAATTGGGTAGAGGGAGGGAAAAAAGAGTGCATTTGCTTTTGTTTGTTTTTTTGAAAGTATCACCCTTCCTCTAAGCCGTAGCTCCTCCTCTTCACTTCAGAAATAGCATTTCTGTGTTTTACCCAAAGGGAAAAAGTAACCATCTTTTGTGTTGTGGCACATGTACAGTGCTGCAGCAGGCTTTTGTACCTTCGTGCACAGGCAACTGCCAGCATGGTTGGCCTCGTCTGCCCCTCAGAGCAGCCCTGAGAAGCACTGATAAGATGTTTTTCTCCTCCAGCAGCAACTATCAGCATCCATAAGGCAAAAGAACCACCACAGATGTTGAAAAAGCCATTTGAACACAGAGGGGTTCATTTTTCCTCCCTCCTCAGTCTCAAGCAGGATAAAAAAAGCACCTGACTTAATGGAACAAAGCCAGGTTTTCTGGCCTGATTATTTTCCACTGTTGAACAATGACGATTTATACTAAAGATAAAAAGCCAACTCTGCAGTGAAACAGATGAGACTGGGGAGGAACAGTACGGACAGGCTTGGAAGGAGTCCATGGAGGAAAGTCCCTCAAAAATGCCTCATGACAAGCCTGTAGTTGGGCTTTGGAGACAACTGCTTGCTGGACAAGTGGTCTAGTTCCCTCCAGAAATCTGAAGTATGTGGGTACAAGCAAAAATAAATACAAAAGTCAAAAAATAAGTACAAAAATATAAAAACTCCAATCACGTGTAATATAAATAAAACTAGCTTTTTACTCAGAAGTAGGATTCCCCAGTTACTGTTAAAAGCCAATGTTTTGGGCAACGAGGAAAGCCAGACTAAAGCAAAATTATTATTTGGAAAGATTAAGAAGGTAAAGCAAGCCAAAGTGCTCTTCATTCTCTCTGATTCAGTTTAAGGGGGCAAGGTACACCACAGCCCATGTTATACGCTGAATCAGCACTTTCAGTGTGGGTTAAAGGTGAGCAGGACCATTTTAAAGGTAGACGGAAGCCACATATGGTGGGATATTGCTGAAAAATGCATGATGATGAAAGGTCTACTTTGTAATGGAGGAGCTGGAATACATCCCCAGCCCTTACCACCACTACTTTGTAAAGGATCAGAATTGTTTAAACTGCTTCAGAAATGTCCTTTTTCTCAGTGGTAGCTCTGGACATTTGCTAAATATTTGCTTAAAGATTTTTTTTTTGCTAAATATTTTGCTAAATGTTTGCTGGCAGCCCTATTAGTGTGGGCCAGGTATCTGTGAGCAGCCAGCTTCCTTCTCTGGAGCACAGCAGCCTGTCCCACCAGGGCCTGTGGTTGGCCACCTTCTCCACAGGAAGGATGAGCAGTAATTAGAAATAGACATTTTTAAGAGTAAATCCAGCATGCAAGAGAGTGACTAGAAAGCAGGCTTTACTCCCTACACCTTTTAACTAGTTTCATCTTGAACAGAAGACTCTGAAGTCTAATTTTCCACAGCAAGGGGGAAGAGAGTAGGTTCGTGATTCTCTGAAAGTTTGCAAAAATTCAATAGGAAATTTCAGACAGAGTAAGTAGGAAAGACACATCTTTGCAACCAAATGAAAGCCTCTGGATGGTCTGAGGAAGCTGGTATTTCCAGTACTAAAGGTTTCATTCCAGGTCAAACATCATTTACCTTCCTTATTCATGCTATAACTTAATGGAGAAGGAAGCCAATTTTCTCACACAACCCCTCCCTAATTTCCCTTCACAGAAGGGAAACCCTATGCCCCATTTCCCCTTCACAGAAGATGACTTTGCAGTACCAAAACTGCCTGCCTGGCAGTGCTATGCAGGTCAGGGGGGTGCCACCATGGGTCTGCAGAAAATGGCTATTTTCCCCAGCCCCTCTGATGCCATCCTTTATACCTTGTCCTACAGAAAGGCTTTCCAACCCCCCACCCTTCTGCATAATGCTGAACGCCCCTGCACCCCTGTGGTGCTGCTACACAGTACAGGATCTACCCCCACTGTCTTCATCCCCCTCAGGCGCTGGGCACATGCCAGAGAGCCAAAAAAAGGGAGCAGCTGCTGTCAAACCCACTGGCCAGAGATGAACTGAGACTTCTCCAGGCTCATGAAAAGTGCTGGGAAAGGTGACACATACAGAGCCATAAACAGGTAACTGTTGTGTCATAGGATCAATGTTCTGGATTTTGTGCATTTGTCCCTCTGAGATTACCCAGTGGCACGCATGCACAATTTAGCACTGCCCTCTTCACCCTTTTTTGGCTTTCCTTAGCCATTCTGGTTTTTAAGCAAAGCAGAGCTGCATCCCAGCCTAAGAGCAGTACCCATGTCAGGGCTGCAGAGGGAACAGCCCTCCCTGAGTCAGGTCCCGCTCATGCATCTGGTCACTAATCCTAAAGCTAGGAACAGAGTGTTAATTCTCTCCCTCACAGCCTCCTGCTGCTTCTGCTACTTTATTATCCTTACAAAGCTATACAGAGGGAAAAACAATCTGTCCAGAATCATTTGGGAGTGAAGGATTAAAAAAAAGAAAGAAAACAGTGACACTGTTGCAGACGTACACAGAGAAGCCTTTGTGTGCCAGAGCAAGGGAGCCAGCAGAGATATCTCCATCAGTTTCCAGCAACAGAGCAAGCTAGGGTGGAATTAGCAACAAACTCATCAGGATGCAGTTTAATCACACTGCCCAAAGGCAAGCCTGCTAAACAATCTTGCTGGTGTGTTTTCAAACATCCTTGGGCGTTACTTGATTACTTTACTTGAGGCAGGGTAGCTCTTTCTCCATCACTGCTGTACTATGGGGTATCCTCAGCAGTTTGGGGTTAGGCACGTAAGGACTAAAATCCCTTCCCTACCAATTTGCCTAGCACAGAAGCTGCAGATGGAGGGCAGCTGGTTTACTGCAAATGTTGCTGGTTTGTACCTTTGGTAGTCTTACCACTGTCTGGTTCCTCTTCTTCCTCTCCACGTGTTTTCCAGACCCTCCTATCCAGAGTGAACTTTGAGATAAACCCTCAGGACTGAAAAGCGAAACACAGAGGAGCCAGCCAGCACCCCTCCCACACACACTGCAAGCCCAGGGGTCATCAGATGGGTGAGGCAAATCAAGTCCCACTGAGGTCAAGCCCTGCCTGGCTAAAACAGGAAGCAGAGTGAGCCCTTGACCACAGCTTGTGGGATGGTCAGATGTTTTTAACCAGGCTGTTGTAGCTCAGTCAACTCCTGTCCCTCCTACAAATGAGGTTATAAATACCTATTTTGTTAGCTGTGCTATAGATTCAAGTTCCTCAGGTAGTGGAGAGAAAAACCCAACACTGTGTGAACAAGTCACTGAACTGTAATCAGGCCTTTAGTGTTACCTGTTTTTTATGGACAGGTGCTCAGCAAGGAAGAGCTTGGCTTCCTCCAGGGCAAGCAAGCCACGCTATAGAGCCGTATTGCCAAAGCTGAGACTGCCTGGCCTCATTTTGCTGGAAAAAATGGCAGCATTAGCATCTGACACGTGTGTACCAGTACCCTATACCAGATGTCAACACCTATTTTTTATAGACTTGTACGACAACAGCTACTAGAGGCCAAATATAGAAACATTTCCTAAGGCTACCTCTACACTTACCTGAGATTTATTACACTAATGACCCTGTTCTCATATTAGTCAGTGTAGTCTGTGAAGCATGCAAAATAAAGCCTTCAAGTGCCCTGGAAACCAAGATATATGATTAAGGCCAGAGAAGGGCAGAATTTTTTCAGTGGTCTCCTGCCACTGTTGTGTTCAGAGCTCAGCCAGCCTTTTAGGTTACTCTAATTAAAACATTTCTGCTGTCTTTCTCAGCAAAGCTTATTCATTTGAAATTGCACATAAAGGCTTTAAGGATGCACTTTGAAAGCTCTGCGAAAGGTAGTGGAAGGGGAAGATTGCTATTCTTGCAGACCAGTGATAGTCAGACTCTTCATTAGAAAGGGGAGCTATCAGCTAGAAAATGAAACAGTGATGTAAGATGTCAAGGTACACTCTGTGGAAAGACATTCTTCACTGAGACACCTCAGGACTTGCTGGAAGTTTCTCACCATTGCCAGGGAAGCAATAGCAAAGGGCTCAGCCAGGGGAGCAACAAGCCCTCAGCACAACTCTCCATGCTGTGGAAATTGCCACCAGAAGAATTTGGGTGTTTCGTCCATTATTCAGCAGCTGCTGCCACCTCTCATTCACATATACCACCTTGGGCATAAATAAGTAAAACACCATACCTACAAACCAGTGACAGAGGAGAGCATTAAAAGCTAATGAGCAAGCAGGCTTCTTGCCTTTGCTTGTACTACAGTCTGACACTGACCATGTCAACAGCAACTCTTAGGTTGAAATCCAGATCTTGGACTATTTTTATTCAGTTACACTCCAGAGAAGATTTTTCACCTTCTTTTTCAGTGACCATAATCTTCTTTTCACTTGAAAAAATGTTCCACTCCAACCTATTCCAATAAATAACTTTAGAATTCTTAAATAGGCCTATAATAATTTCCATTAAAGGTGTTTGTATGGAGTATGACATGTTCTGGCCTCTCACTACTGCTTGCAAGAATCCTCGCAGCTTAACTCAGGTGTAGCATTACTTCTTTTCTCAGGACCAACCTAACAAAAAAGCATCAAATCTTTTCAGTGTTGCTACACATTCAAGGGAGATTTCTGCACCCCTAGGCTTTCTATGCAGTCTTGACTTCAAGCTAGGCTAAGTCCTGAAGCAGTAGATCCTACTCAAGGGACTGCCTCATTAACCAAGGCAATAACCAGAGCCAGACTTCATGATCCTCATTCCTGACCTGCTTCCAGGATCACTACACTGTGCTGGGCAGGTTAGACCACTCTGCATTCTCACATTGTCAGCTAATCCTGGGAAAGGCTTCTGGATGCTACCTTATTCTGGAGAAAGATGTTGCAGAATGCTAACAACACATGCAGTTTGGTACATTGCAAATTTCAAGGTTTCTTTCTTCCTCTTCTCAGAGTCAGTAGCTCTCAGGGTCCTGCCACAAAGTTGCTGAACCAGTGTAGCCAAGCCACAGCCAAGATAGCCAGAGGTCTTACATTAAATACAAAAGCCAAACAAAACAAAACCACACACAGAGGTTTAGTTATACACAACCACATTCAAGTGTCACCATAACTGATCAAACTAGAAACTTAACCTGAAGGGAAAAAACCAAAAATGCTTTTCTTTCCACCAGGAGTCAGGATTTTTACTTGACCACACACTATTACAAAGACAAATAAAAGAAGCAAGAAGTGGTCAAGAGGACTCAAACCAGCTGCCCTTCCTTATCAGCAAATTTTGTAAGTAATTGCAAAGGAATGTGTATAACAAAGGCTTTCAGAAAAGAAATCTAGAACAGAAACTAAATGATAACTATTATTGGTTGGCCTTCAGACATCTTAAAACCTAATGATGTATTTTGGTTTATTCATGCAGAAAGTAGCATATTTAAGATTCACTTGGAGAGTCATTTCTCATAGACCCTAATAGAGTGTTAGATATTCAACCATTCCTAGAGTGCTGATGACACTGTCAAGCACACAAATATTTTACCATTTCCTCTGCCTGTATCTCTTCAAGGTACCCCAGAAAATTAAAGCATCTTTGAGTTTCACACAGGAGAAAGATGTTTCTAAGGCAGCACAATAAAATGAAGATATTTCAGAACTTACTAGTTCAGCAAAACCGATCCAGGTACTTAATAGTTCATTATAGAATAGGGAAGTCAGGAAGAGCCTTTGCTCAAACTGTAAAGCCAGGCTCACTTATCTAACTTTCAGCTTACTGTAAGGCAATAGAGATTTTTAAGAAGCAGATTATGGCTGGGCTCTACATATAGACACATTTGTATCAAGGAAAAGTAATTTCAAGCTTGGTAGCACGTGTAAGTATATCTGAAGAACTCTACTTCCCTGTAATGCTAACAATATGGATCATGCATTCTTCAAATTCAGCTGTAGGCTTAAAACGTTTTCCTTTTGGAAACAGAGTGTGTTTCTGGATGTTCACCTTAGCTGCTTTCTGTCAACATTTTCCTCCTAAACCAAGAAATTCCTTTCAAATGGTTTGATTGTGTTTACTATCATACATTCAAAACAGCACCTGCATTAACTTCAGCCATATTTTATGGAAGATGACATTATTTCTGAGACTTCTGTTGGTCTGTGAGTATTTTGAACATACTGATTTAACATATGACTCTGGGCTCAGAAATTTGCTGCTCATCATACAGGTGAGGAAGATCTCTTAATCAAATCTAATAAAAGTTTACCTGCAGGACAGTAGAGCCCTGGAGAGGGCATAGCTTATGTCTGCCCAGCACCTACCTCCACTTCTCTCCATCCCTCAGGCTCTAACACAGCAGGAAGTTCAGCTCACTGGCCAAGTCTCAACTCTTTCCAAACACGAAGTCTAAGGGCAGGCACCACAAGCACAGCATCCATTGGTGTAAGATCCAGCAGTAGGGGCTTTTCTCTGCAGCTGAGGGATCTGCCTGATCACGAACAACCACAGTCAGCTGTCCAGCAAAGACCTAGCTGGTGAGGCACCACCAGGCATCAGATTTTCCCTCAGGATCACCTCTAATCAGGTTTCACCTGACTGCTCCTTCAGCATCTCTTGAACTCCTGCAGTCAGCATGTTCACCTCCTCTTTAGAACTCTTCCAGGAGCGAATAGTTCTCTCTCATTCCTGCCCTACACCTTACTTCAGGAGAAGAGCCCCATGCCCGAGTGTCTTGTCTCTTCTCTCAACAGCTTCCTTCCTGAGCTGTGCAAGACTCGTAGACCCCTGCCAAGGCTTTTAATAACCATTCTCTTTTCTACCCTATAGGTTTTTCTTCAGCCTATTCACAGAAAGCACAGTTTGATCTGAACCTGCTGCACACACAAAAGTGTATCAGCCTGGAGTTTGCTCTTCTCCTTGGAAGTTTTGGGTTCAAGTCACAAGCAAAAGACAAAATGGCTCTTGACATAGATAGGTGCTTATAAATATAGCCGTAAAGCTCATAGAGATACATGGCACCATAAAAACAGTCTATCCCAGCTCCCGGCTTTCATTGTGCTTTTGTGCAACATTTCCACCCTCTGCTGAGAATGGAAGAAGTCTTGGGTTATCAGAAATTCTGTCCTACTGGGAGAGCTCCAGAAAAGCCAGTAGAACCGTACCAGAATTAAGTCATTGCAGAATTTAAGCCAATTAACTTTTCCATGTGCCTTTCTGCTTTCCACAACCTGGTGTTTCTAGAGCTAGAGGTCACTGCTTGGATTGTACCAAAAAACCCCCCAAAACAACCACAACCCAACTAGCCCAACCCCAAAAAAACCCCCAACAACAAAAATATCCAGCCAAACTGGCTGCAATTTCTACTATGGAAACTCTTTATATTAAGTTGAAGTGTTTTGTCATCTTTATGTTAAATCAAAAATAAATAAATCAGCATTAAAATGGTACATACTCCCCAGAAGAAAGGACAAGACATGTCAGGGTAAGCAAAGTCATCTCAGCTGGCAAGGATCAGTGTCTCAGAAATGCCTACTCACCAGTGAAATACAGCAATTCACTGCACAGGCAGATGCGTGTCAAGGTCTGCTAAGAGATAATAAAACCAGGCTTGAAATTAGCTCATCCTAAACATCTGAGCTTTCATTCATCCTTGAGGGAAAATCTGTAGGCCTGTTTCTCATTCCAAGAGAATTAGCCATCCTGCTCTTGCAATGAGTCAGCTCACCTTGCCAGGCCACAACCTGGGTAGTAAATGGCATTGATCAGCTCTAGCCGCTCGAACTTCTCTGAAGCAGCCCCTGTGCAGCTTGACAGGCTCATTTCTCAGGTATATCCGCTATGTATCTGCTTACCCTGGCACAGGGACAAACAGCAATATAAAATGTCATATAGAGCTTGTCAGGGCTTGTCAACTTGGGAAGGGTTTCACTATTTCTCTTGGGCACAAATGCTCTGCACCTCTGAGTGGCTAATTTTAATGGTGTGAGCATCACTTGGGAGAAGGAGAGACAAGACATTTGCCATTGTTATTACCTTAAGAAAACTCCTCAAACAGTTGATGCATTTACAGCTTGGCTGTGGGGAAAATGTCAGGCTTCTTAACTTGACAGAAGTCAAAAAGAAAAGCTGCATTAAGAGGGAACCCACACAGAAAGGCTGGGAGACACATGCATGCCTGGTTAATACCACATTTCCACGAGTTGCTTGGCTCACTAAAGCTATCAGTCTCACCTCATGGCAGTTTAGTCTCCATTTGGTTCTGATTGGGTAAGTTTCCATAACACCAAATGGCAGCTGGCACTAATTGGCACCTTGGCTGATCAGAAAAGTGAGTAAAGACATGAAGAAGCAGGACAGGCTCCCCCTGGGAAGTCCAGTCCACTGGATTTAACTTGACTCTGCATTTTAGACAATACTTGACAAAAAATGCAGAGACTGGATTTTAGTGCTGCTTGTACTGAGATAATACTAAAGCTTAGCTTTTAGAGTATCAGGAGAGAAATATACTGGAGCTTTTAGAATATTGCTGTTGTATCCACAAGGGATATATTCCTGTTGCCAAGTGTAAGGAAGGTAGCAAATTAGAAAATCAAGAAATTAGATCGACCATGAATTAGTTTTTTGAGATTACCAAAACAACAGAAGCTAAATAGGCAAAGCATGATACTTGTTTTGAATATAGCCTTCAGTTTTGCTTTTCTAAGGTGTTATTATATGATGACTAAAGAGATTTGAAAATCAGGATTTAAAGTAGACACTCTATTATGGCCAGTCAAGACAAGATACAGCTACACTACAGAAAATCAGAAAGGAGGATGTATTTTAAGAAGAATTTATCCTCATGTTCAGGAATTCCTACTTTGAATCCTCCAAGTAGGAGCCAGGGCTCCATCAAACACTGGCCGCTTGTCTCAAACATGGTCTCTGCATATTGTCAATATAGATCTCTTTTCCGGCTTTCAGATCACATCCTGTATCACTTATTGCTAATTAATCCCTGAGAGGTTTAGATATTTAATATTGCAACATGAGAAGACATCTTAGAAGCAAAAAAAACGAAATCAAAGGCACCAAGGCTTTAACCAAAGAATTAATCACAAATGGCCACACTGCCTCTGGAAACAGAGCTCTGGTCTGTGCAGGAGAAAACGGGCATCACCTTCAGACACATTGGAAATCTCAAGTCCAAGCCTGGAAAGAGCAGAAGCAGCCCAGGAATCATTTCTCATTTCTAACATTAGCCTGAACTCCTGCAAGGATACTGTGGGCAGAGGATCAACCAAGCCTGCAGTGTTCACTAACTCATGGCAAGAAAACAAGTGGGAAATGGGTCCAGGATTTTGCCAGAAGTAGTTGCCAGGTTAGGAGGAGATTTACAACCAGTCACTTGCAACTGAAAACTAATCCATGATCTCCATGACCTTTATGTTTGACAGAGGTATAAATGTGCTGACAAGTGCTTGTAGAAAAGATGCCACAACAGAATGATTTTATTGGTACCGCTTCCCTTGGTTCTGCTGGCGAAATATGCCAAACTGACAGATAGAGAACACACCAATGACTTCTGCTTGTTTTAAAATGTCATAAAAAAAGAAAAGCAATGAGCAATTTTGCCTCTCTGCGAGGTTTTATTGCCCTGGTAGCAACCCTCCGTGTCTATGGAACAGCTTTAAACAGCACAAGTGGGCAAGACGTTAGTGGATAGTCCAAGTTTGCCTCTGTGGAGAAAGGCACCACACTGCTTTTGTAACACTTGAACTGCCCCATGAGCTCTGCTTGGGCTTCTTGAGCAGGGCTTGAGAGGATGCAAAGATACCCCCCTGTGCTCTGTGTGAGGATGCAGCTCCCTGCCTGGAGCACTGACAAGATAAAAAGTAGCTCCCACATTCAGGGCAGCTACAGTTTTTGCATTCACAGGCCCAGATTCGTAGTCAGGGTACAGATGGCATCATTATCTACTCCTCTTTGGTTTCCTGAAGAAGTACACATTTAAACAGCATGAGAATGAGGGCCTGTCATGCCATGGTTTGTCTGAGATTGTCATTATCTTTAAAGCACATGTCACAATGTCAAGATCAAAATAAATATATCAGCACTTTACCCAGTCGACAGAACATGACACCATCTAAGGAGGTTGACAGAAAAATAGGTAAGGCTGAAAAGTGTTCCAGGATGGAGTAGGGGAAATGTAGTAGCAGCACACAAAACTTTGGGAATGCTAGGTTTGCCTTGTGTTCCCATTCCCATGGGATGATGTGGAACAGCTTATAAGGAAGGTAAAGGGCATCCACATGTCTTCTCATGAGTACTTGAGGGTCCTTAACTCCACAAGGTGCATCAGGCTCCCTTTGACTACAGTCACTGATAATTATAGAGCATGAACAGGTTTCTCTTAAGTCCTACACTGGGCTCTATCTCAGATCAGTTTCCATCAGTCAAGCCAGCATCAGATGACATTCTAGATCTACAGCAGAGATCATAATTTGCCTTGCCAGCTCTAAGAGCCTAATAACAGGCTCTGAAGTTAGAAACTATTTTAACGGGAGCACACAAGCACAGGAAATAGTAAAAGTTTCCCAAAATATCCAGTGGGGCAGAGCTCTCTCTCCTGCCTGTGGATGCTAGCAAATAATAATGACCACATTTGAGTTAATAATTACCAGGTGCACCAGGCCAACAGATCATGCTGCCCTGGACAAAGATACAAGCTATTTCCACAGTGTCAGGCAGCTGCTCCATCTGCTGGATTAAGCCTACAGCTAAAGTGGCTTAGCTCTACCCATGTCTCGTGAATTTGGTCCTCTGTGTCAGTCAGTCTGTGAATTGTAGCTATGAATAGTTTCAGCAGCCCTAGGGGAGGTCATGAGTACTATGGAGGTCCTAGTGGTGTGGGTGGGTTGAGTCGTTGGAGTAAGGAATAAAAATGGTAAGGCCATGGGCATGTTGGCCGGTCTCCAGTTATTCTCTGATGAGACAGGCACTTGAAAGTTAATTTGTGAAGTAATGGGACTGAAGTCAAACCATAAATGAGGTTTCTTAAAATATATAAACAAATAAACATTGATGCTGCTGTTTCTGGATTTCTAGGGTACACAGAATGTCAAGTGACTGATGATGGATACAGAAAGCCTTGC
The DNA here is from genome assembly GCA_013397775.1 of Eulacestoma nigropectus. NCBI lineage: Eukaryota > Metazoa > Chordata > Aves > Passeriformes > Eulacestoma > Eulacestoma nigropectus. Next base: position 891,405 of record VZTE01004781.1, read on the forward strand.
AACAAAGGAGACCAGTATTTGCTGAAACAGAGCACACTATGGAGTTTCGCTTTTGACAGAGCTGAATGCCAGTATGTTTGATCTTCCACACTGATAGGCCCAGTCAGCCGTGAGAAAAAAATTCTGTATCACTCCATACTGTGCATGGTCATTTTTGTCAGGGTGAAATAGGAGGACTTTTTTAAAATATACTCATTTTGCACAGCTTTAAATGGCTACAGAGAGATGTAAAATAAAAAGCATTAGACTTAACTGCAATTGAAAACTAAAAAAAAAGAGGGTTTGGAAAAGACAGATACCTTTTTTAAAAGTGACCATCATTCTTGGATACTGGATAGGATATTTCAAATTACTTGCACTGTGAAGATTTGGTTTAATCTGTGTCTTTTCTTCCCAGGGCAGATCACGTTTATTCTTATAAAACCTAAAAAACCCCAAACTGCAATGAAAATAAAGGCTGGGATAAGGCAGTAATGAAAGTAATGAAAACTATGTCAGAGTACAGTGCACCTGATACAGTCATAACTTCATCAATTGAGGCAAACTCATCTATAAAAAAAGACTACGTAGAAAACAGCTACTAATGCATGAAGATGTACAAAAGTTGTTAAACATGTCACAGTTATGAAAATACTTCTTGCTGAGGAGGATCTTGTTTTGGGAATCAAGGACCAACAGACTGCTATTTCCTTCTCAGCTGTGATGGAGACATCTTGTGTGATATTGGGTTAGATGTCGTTTCCTCATCTGTGTGATGGTTATTTTAAGTACAATCTCTGTGCCACAGCAAGGTCACTTTCATCCTGGAAGTTTCAGCATAGACATAATACATTGTTATTCTTAAATGAAATTATTTACAGCACCTGCAAACTAAACTATTGTCTGTATCCACCAGAATTAGTTTCATACTCTGAGAGATGTCACTGAAAGAAATCTTGAAATATGAAAGAAGAAAGTGTGGCCTTCCTAAAAATTGCTGGGATATGAACTATCTTTTGGATCCTGGGTATCTGTGCAGCTGTTTCATCTGCTGCTTTCCCAGTTTGGTGGGATCTGCTGAGAACAATCATCTGTCCTCATTCATGTTCTTTGGGTTAGAAGCTGGAACAAAGAACTAATGGCTAAGGGCTAGGTCTTTCCTTTCTGTTTCGATGATTTGGAAACAGAACTGCTCAATAGCCACAAGGGACCTGTACTGGCTGCCTGCATCTGCATCCTCATTCCTAAACCCTGAATTGTGATGGGAGCACTGAGATTAGCCAAAGGACTGCATGGGATGACTCATGAAGGGGTTTACAGCCATGCACCCCTTTTTCTTACTGCTCTTCCCCTTGTCCTCCTGCCCTAGTTCTCCCTTGTATTTTTAGTATTTCTTTATCTTGTCTGGTCCAAGCAGACTGCAGGTGCTGGTATTCTACGTGTGAGTGTGGGTCTGTGGGCTGTGCACACCACATCGTAATAGACAACTATAAGAAACTCACAGTAGCATAGCCCTTTCTTGGTGAGGAAAAACCCTTCCAAACCTGACCAGTGAAGTGTAGTTTGGAGTACTACACAGCCAGGAATACAAGTCAAATAAAAATACTCGGTATTGTGTTAAATGTCCTAGCAGATTTTACTCCTACTGCCTTGTAATGACTGGCAGAGGTGTCTGTCAGAAGATATTTGAGAGACAGCTACATCAAAACACAAGGGTGACACATGCACAGAGCCTTTTATGATATAAATAGGATGTCATTAAAATTCTTCGTTACATGCAATGATAAACACACTACATCAGATTATTAACTTTGCAGTACCATCAGGGGTATAGGAGAAAAAGCCAGGGCATTTCCCCTAAAAACACGAGATGCTGGCAGTGTTCTGTAGCCAGGGATTGTTTTGTATTTCTTGTGGGTTTCACAGTTAAAGTAAGAAGAAGATTAAGGACTATCCTTTGGGGATTGCAAGCTCCTAATGAGCTTGGTTCTGTGGTGAGAGCTAGTGGAGCCTGATGCCTCTCTTGAACAAACAGTCTCTGTGCAATGTGTACACAGCTCAGTAAATTTACTGAGGGTGAACTGGGAGTACATCACACTGCTTCCCACCCTCTACTACTGACTCCTCAGAAACTGACACCCAACCTGTCATATGGTAATTTAGGAAGAAAGTCCAGGCCAACAGACTGTTAATAAGGGTATGGTGTCTTTTATTTACTGTAGTGAAGTTAATCCTGCTCACTGAAATTGTTTAACTGTAAAAAAAACCCAACCAACCACCAAAACAACGGAACCAAAAAAGGCCAGAAGCCCCTAAACCCTTGCACCATAGACAGAATGAGTGTGAGCTGTCCAGATTCTCGCTTACTCCTTCCCTGACTCAACAGAAATTAATCTTTATGCCAAATCCATCACCAAGCTCTCTGCCAAGAGGACTGTCAAAGGTGCCAGATAACACTGATCAGTGTATGAACTGTGTCTTATGATCTAAAAGAGATTATTGCATTTTGTGCTAGCTGAGGTGAAGGCAAACTCAGCTTTGGGTGCACAGACAGTTCTGTAGAGCCCAAGCCTGAGGTATGGAAATCAGGCCCACGGAGCCACATTTTGGGTGCTTCCACACCCAGAGCTGGGTGCAGGGTCAGAGCGAATCTGGGTCTGGTACACAGGCCAGGCTCAGCTGGAGCCTTCCCTAGGAGCTTGCATCTGGTGGGGAAGGCTGGGTTGTTCTTTGCAAACAGATGATTTTGTGCCCATTAAACAACACCTTGTTTACACTTGAACATGGTAGTGAACAGCTGTTCCCATCACCATCAATATTCAAGATGAAGTTTTGAACCCTATCCATCTGGATGCCTAAGGGAATGCTATCTGAGCTATACTCTCCAAAGATGCTACAAATTGTGTAATCTGTGCTCTCACTGCCACTGCCTTAAAACACTTGCTTACTTTTTCTGCCCATACATGGCAGGAGCATTGAGGACACTTCTCTCTTCCACATCACTGACTCAAAGCTTTCTCTGAAATACTGGTATCTTTCTAAGGAAACTATACCACACCACAAGATGTGTGTGGCACAACCTACACAACCTCAGTCAGGGGACAGTGGAGTAGTACAATGCATACCCTGGCTGCTGTTTCTTAAGTTGGAATCTAAAAATCATTACTACTGATCCAAGCCCAGAGCAAGTCTGATAGAGATTAGACGTGCTCACAGAAAGACATTTCTGTCAGAAGGAGCTGGTGCATGAAATGCAGAATTTATACACTTCACCGAATAACTGGATCCAGAAGCACCTTTCCAGGCGGCAAAGATAAGCAATAATTGCTCTACCAGAGCCTGCTGAAAATTAGGTACTACATTGATATGGTTTTAGGAAACAGGAAGCAACAGTATCTAACTACACTGTACTAGCAGCTTGTGTCATGTGGTTGTAAGCATTTTTGATCTGGTTTTGGGAAGATCTTTGTGTCTTTCCAACAACAGCAAAAGAAATGGTGCTCTGCTGACACACACTGATCTTCTTGCAAAGCAGATCTGTATGTGAAGCTCCAAACAGTGGTGTTTCTCCTCAGGTGCTGCTGTGCAACTCCTCACCAGATTCACTGTGAAACCTCCCAGCTCCAAGGACTGGTTTACACAAAATAGTTCCCACTAGTTTAACTACAATCAGTTATCAAATTGATTCAGTTAATCCTTCAGAAACTCCTTTGGGGACACAGGTGTAGTAATTTATATCAGTTGTGACTTAGAGCAGTTTACCTTTCAGCTGGTAAGTTGTCATATCAATTTAAAACTTTGTGTCAGGTTCATAAACTACCAAGCTAAGACATAATTGCTATTAGCCAAAACACTGTGTTTCCAAGTGATGTTTTCCTCAACTGATTACAGTTAAGTCAGTTCAACTATTTGTACACATCAGCCCAAAATCCCCTGCTCCAATTACATGGGCTTTGGTTTCAAATGTTGAGCAATGCACAAGTGAATGATCCATCTGTCCCTGTGGTAAACAAAGGGAGAAGCCAGGCAGTACTCAACTCTGTTTTTAAAACAGCTCAACATGCAGAAAATGTGTTGAGGAATCAGAGAGAAATAACAGCAGTGAAGAATTTGACGCACAGATAATCCTCGCAATCCATCATCCCACAGCTCCTCAAAGACCCCCAAGTTTAAGTACAGAGCATTTACCAAGTGTTGGATTTCATGTACATATTTCTCTTCCGTGGTTGTCCCAGACACTAATTATGGCCTTGTCTGTGCAGTGTGGCTACTCTTATGATACACAAGGGAATAGGTTCATGTTTCCAGAAGCTTGGAGCTGGCATTGCTGAAAACAAGTTGAAACAAAAGAAGCAGTTCAGCTAAATGCAAGTGCTCCTGGTAGGGTCATCATCCCACTAGTAAAACCAGTTTTATTTCTAAGCACCAACTTCAGATTAATTAGCTATAAAACCTAGTTAAATAAGTCAATAGCATTAATTTTAATAAAATTATATAACATTAAAGAAAAAAATATTTCCTCTAGGATTTCTAGGATGTGTGAGGACCACTAGGGAAGACAGTCCCTATGCTCTTACCTGATGGTTCTGACAGTGCAAAAACAAGTGGTATCAAACTCCTTTGCTTATCTATCTAGGCTTCTTTAATCAGACCAATACCTGCTGCAGACTCAGCAGGAAGCAGCCTGGGACTCACTGGCAAACAAGTTTGGGGAGGAGGGTGCCCTCAGGTCAGGCTGGGGTGCATGGGACAGGCAAGCTTGCACTGCCAGGGTGGCAGAGCAGAGCTTGCTGCTGGCACACCTCAGGCTCCTGACACTGCCCAGCTGCTTGCCAGGGTCGGGGCAGGGAGCCAAAGAGCCTTTGGAACTGCTTTTCTTTACTGCTCTGTTCTCAGCTAGCAGAGGGAGAAAGCAAGGAGGAGGGGGTTGAAGTAGGCTGAGTGAGGGCATTGTACTGCAGTCTCAGGAGGGGCTGATGTTCACAAGAAAACAGAATAGCTTCTCAAGAGGTGAATAGCTCTGCTCACACTTTTTCTATCACACTTAAATAGCACCTGCCCCAGGCCAGCACTGCTGTGCAGGGTGAAGTCTCCTCCTGCTGTCCACTGCCACCTGCTCTGCTTCTCCCTATAAAGGTTTTTAGGCTTTTTCTGTACCTCATGGGGCACTGGCCTGGGTTTGACAGCTTCTCAGAGGGAGTTTGTGTGCTGTACTTCTGTTGTATTTCAGCTCAGTGAACACGTAGTAGGTTCTTTCTCAATTTCATCACCAGTGGAGGATTTTTTTCCATTTCATGGACAAAAGCTTTTAAAGTCCTCTACTATTTTGGGAGAGTAGCAGGTGTCACAGCTATACGCCAAGCTATGTTGAATTATTATTTTGTTTCAGCTAGATTTCTTTACAGAGTTGTAGTTAACTTTAGTTTTTCCTGGATTAACTTCTTTTTCTGGGGTTCCCTTTGGACAGTCTATGCTGTCCAGGCAGAGAATTCAGTTTCATTGCAAGCATTGTTCGCCTTCTGGTGTATTATTAGTACTGCTTGACATGACAATTTCATGAGTGCAACAGATGTGAATCCAACTACCTTGCTTTTGTTGTTCTTTAGCTTTTAGTGTGCCACTTAGCAGCCATAAGTGGTCTATAAAGTTTAAGTGTAAAACCATCCTCATTGTCTACCTACACAATGTCAGCCTGCACTGCTGAGGCCTGTGCTGCTTCTTACTCACCTGATGTAAGGCAGTATCACAGGGCACTAGAGAAAGAGATACTAAAGCTAAATCCACTCCTTTCTCAGGGCACCTGCTCCTGCACTGCACTCCGCATCTCCACACTCCTGTTGTTGTAATGATGAAGGTTTGATGGATGGTCCCATGTCCATCCATGCTGGCCATTAAAAGCCTTTCAAAAACCAATTCAGACACAAAAAAAGGCGGCCCATCATTTTGCATGCTCATTTGGCATGTCTTCAGCAGGAACATGCAAGTTATCTCAGGGCTGAAGCCAGACTTGTTTTAGCTTTGCAACCCTTTCTTCTTTCATCTGTGACTCTTGTCAAAGCTTATTAACACTCAATCCCTGAGAACAAGCCTTCATGCTCTCTCACTCTCTAGTTATACACGACGTTCCCTCTCACATCCAAACTCTCCCATGTTGTCAAGCAAATACACTGTCACCCAGGCCAGATTTATACAGCCTTGCAGAGACTTCCTACACCCACGCTGAGAGCTGCCTGCTTCTCCTCTGCAGCCCAAATCTGCTGGGCAAAGAAGAACCCAGGTGTCAGATCTCTCTGATGTCAAGACTAGGCTAAGAATGGCTCTTTCATGGTAGGAGAATAAATAAGTAATACACATGGGGCAGGTGAACCAAAGCCTTGCTCTTCCTGTCATGCCTTCTGTCCACCCTGAAGACAATTCCTATGAAAGCTGCCTTTGCCAGCCTTGCATAGCTGTGCTAGCTCCTCTGAAACAGAGATTCTTCTTAGAGAGCTTCTGCAGCCCCTTTCTACCCACTGCATCCACATGAACAGCATTCCCTGAATGAACTGGAGAGGTAAGAACAGAAGAGAGAATAAGAAACCTTTAAGTGAGGCACTTGCAGGTAAGTGTGCAGTAGAAAATTATCTATGATGCAATAGAAAATGATCTATGTTAAAGTCCTTGGCACGATTCACTCTGAGGCAGCACAAAGAGAGGGAGAGAGAGAAAGGGTTATTTTTACTCCAAAAGCCCAAATGGAAAGAAATCTTGGGCTTGTGGAAGAATTCCTTGAAAGGACAAGGTGCTCAAGAAACAGGAGGAAAGCCACCAAGCAAGGCTAATAAGGCTTACTTTCCACTGGAGACATAGACAGCAGTTCTGTCTGAAGCACCAATACAGCATTTAACCAGCTCTGAACAATTCTTGCCACAGATATGTAGCCTAATTTATAATAAGACTGCCATCATTCACAGGAGGCTTTTCTTTACCTCTTGAACAGAAAAGCAAGAACCAACTACTAAATGGTTCAGAATCCTCCATTGCTTGGTATCCATTTGTTAGATCCAAACAGAACAAAGCAACAAGGAAGAAACAGAAACCGGAGAGCTACTTCCCAATGGACCGGAATAGAGATGGACAGTGGTAGACATCACTGAAAGATTGTTTCACACTGCGGCAGCAACAGTGGAGGATAATGCCAGACAGGGCACAGGATGAAGTGTAGTGTCTTCCCTTTCAGCACAGTGCTTTGAATTGTGCCTTCGGGCTAGTGCCCACCACAGCACCCTGTTTGCACCACTACAGGAGTGCCAGAATGCCATTTCAGGCCCAGTGGCTCTTTTTACAATGGTTTGTTTCTGCCAGGGCCTGACACAGCTGTGGGAAGGTGGCTGTAGGCAATACGATCCACTCTGCATAACAAAAGGTGTTTGTTTAGTTATCTGCCTCCTCAACAAACACAGTTTTGAGACATAATTTCTCATGGCCTGGTTTTCAAACAGATTGCAATAGGAAATACATCAAATGAAGAATGGGTGGACTTCTGCTGGTAGGACTTTTGTTTATAAGTCTTTAAAATATTGTAAATGAGTGGCAATCCAAAGCCAGCAAGTTTGATGGGGTTTTTGGTTCAAAAGATCTTGTTTTATTGTCTGTATTAAATTAAGGATTCAAATAATGTAAACAAAAAGAAAATTGCTGTCTTAGATGGTTATAGCATCAGGACCTTGCAGTAGGCTTGGTTCTGGATCGGCTTTTTTTCTTCTAGCAAAGAAGTCACTACATTTAACCCAAAGGAGAAAGCATTGTTCCTCACCTAAGCTCAGTCTCAGCTGCCACCCAGTGGAATTAGAAATCTCTGCATTATACCAGTGGCTCCTACTTCTGCCTCATCACTCTTGTCTACAAGATTTTAGTGACCAACAATAAGATTTGATTTGTCTGCAGTGTTTCCTGCCCATAGATTGATGTAGCACTTCAGGGAAATATCACCATTTCCATTTCTCACAAGAGAAACTGAGGCACAAGAGCCAAGTGATCTTCCTGGTCATGCTGCAGGCCGGAAATAGAGTTGGGGATAGACCATGCCTTTCATGATGATGTCCTAAACATGGCTGGCTGCTGATCCAAAGAAGATCCTATGGGTTCATGATTTGAAGCAGAGGCAACAGTGCCAAGCAGGGGGAAGAGACGAAAACATGGTGGAAGCTGGAGGTAGGATTAGACCTGTCACTTTTAACCTGGACAGCCAGTTCTCTTCTCTTTGTAGTCTTCTGTGTTTGCTTACAACTAAAATGAGCAAGCAGTCTGGTTTAAGAGATGTCTGCAGGGATTTTGCAAGCTGTCATGAGTTATCTTTCGCTCTAGGAGAGCATGCTCCGGTTACTGCAACAAAAACCTCAGCATATGGTAGGATGTAGAGGTGAAAGACAGAGCTGTCTGTACAGCTGGAGGTGCAGCTCCTTGAAATAAATGGTCAGCCAGAAAGCCAGAGGTGCTATGAATGAAGAGGAAGTGCTACACAGAGGCAGGCACAGCCTTAACAAAAGTGCAGACAGAAATTGTCCTTGCATTAGGCTATGACCACCTTATATACAAGGGGAACATGGCATACCCATCAGGTCTTATGGGAGTCCTGGTGTCCAACAATCCCTCATCTTTCCACTCACAATTAACATCAGCTTTAAGCCTCTGTGAGTTATTTCAGTTAAATAAAGTTAGGAATAGCTGGAATATTTCTTCCCCATCCTAGGCAGGCATATGGCTCTGAGCTGCAGCTCTGTCATAGCAGGGAAAAGAGCTGGTAAATGCCATGCCCTGGGATGGGTGGAAGGCCCCTAGAAATAGGTAGTGGCAGAAAGAGGAGGTATTTATTTCTAAAGACAATGTATATGCATGCATACACTTCATATATATATATATATATATATGTATGTTGCTTGAAAGACTACGAACAATGTAGTATTCACAGGAGACAGAGATTCTGAAAAAGCAAGTAAAGCCCAACCTTCTCTGACCTAAATTGCGATGTCAGGATAAACATATAAACAAGTTGTTTTTCAGAAGAGGAACGCCTTGTGCCTTCTGCTATGCTCCTGAAGAGTACTCAGCAGGAAATAATCATCAGTGAGAAAAATGGAACTTTTCTGTAAGCTTATATCTTGCTCCTTAAATAGTTGGATTTGAAAAGCACCTCTCCCAAGCATCCAGATCTAGGTAGCACATAACACAGAGAAGTGATCATTGGGATTTAAGGGATTCAGGGGAGATTGCTCAGCAGCAACCAGCTCAGGCTATTCCTGGTTAAATGAGAGGCTTACTTTTCAACCCACTTTCCAATTGGCTCTGCCTTTACTCCTTCTACAAGGAAAGGTGCAGTTAACACTGAGCAGGAGGTGAAAACACATGTTGAGCTGTTCGCCAAAGTCAATGATGACCAACTGTAGTTTCACAATATTTTCACTTTGCTACTGAAAGCTCACATCACTGAAAGCCTGCTTCAAACCAAGAACCAACAGTGAACCAGTGCCACAGAGTAATCCCAGACTGCAGTAGCACTATCTCTGTTTGATGGCATCATCAAGCAATGACAAAAATACCCCTTGCTAGATTTACCAAGTGGATACTATTTCAGAAGCTTTCATTTTCAAGCTGTATATATTCAAGATAAAAAATGACCTACTTAACTTTTCATCATACCTCTGGAAGAAAAGACACTTTCTAGTGCTCTGTGAGAGAATTTTAAAACAGTTTCCATAAAAAAGTAAATCCCTGAATGGAGTGTGCAGCAGCAACAAGCCTCCCTTGGTATTACCTACTTAACCTCATGCACCACTGCATCAAAACCACAACTGGTACAAATCAGTGGCTGACTGACTTCACTGATCAGAGGCCAAATGATGTTGATGAGGAAGATGAGGGGAATGAGCTGTGCTCTGAAACACAGGCAGCCTCAAGCAGCCAGATCTAGGTATAGACAAGTCCAAGCAGAGCAAATCCATGAAAGCACCAAGGTTCAGTGTGGGAGGAAATAACTTTGGGGGGGGGAGGAAATCTGTGTAAATAGAAACCTTATTTACCCAACTATCTTTTTTATTTAATCTGTTGCTCTGGTTTCACTGTAAATTAAATCCAGAAAATGTACTCTGCCAGCCAATCATGCAATGTTGGACAACATGTCCGGGCACATAAGCTGCTGAATTGCCACCAGCCTTCAATCTGGAGCCGTGTAAGACACACAGCTGGGCCAATGGGCTTATCCTCTCTCTAAACAGGCCTTGACAGGTAAGGTACCATCATGCTCTGACTAGACAGTTGGACATGTAGACAGCAGACTGCATGCACATAGTGCCATCTGTCTCTCTCTTGGGAATGTGTGTCTTCGGGTATCCAATTGCACTTCCATCTGCGATTCCTGCTGGAGCCCGTGGAATGGCCTTTATACACATCTGTGTCCAAGGTGCATCGATACATTGACATGCATGTTTTGAGCTTCACACATTAAAATCAATACTGGCACATTTGGCCTCCTCATTCTTTGGTAAAAAAAAGAAAGAAAGAAAAGTTCTCCTGCTGGTCTTGAAAGTGGAAGTGTCAGAGTGATATCCCTAGTTATCCCAACGACTTGTTGGACAAAGCATTACCCCACTGACTGTCAATGCACGTTAAAAAGGGATGCAGAGGGAAGGTGAGGTCAGAGTCAGCCAGCCTTCCTCAGCAAAGCAGGGTCTCCTTGTACACTTCCCTGCAGGAGAATGTGTTTCACCTGACCCAAGAAATCCACACAAACAAACCTCTTCAGTGTAAGGGGATACCTCCTGTTCAGCTTGGTGTATTGGAAGGAGTTGCTGCAGCAGGTGCTGTAGATGTTGTTACAAATGTTTATTCCCAAACCAGAACAGAGGGATCAGGACACCTCAAGAAAACTACCTCTCTATCCTCTGGCCAGGGCACTGGGCTCTGTTATCAGAACCCACTTTGAGGGCATTCCTTTCAGACCTGCAGGTCCGATCTGCTCCATGCAGCAAGAAGAACATGCTACACAGGTCTCAGGGACCCTCTCCACCCCTCAGTCTACCTTCCCATTCCCACCAGGATCCCAGTGAGCTCCTTACCCTGGTGCTTGCTGAGGGTACTCCAAACACAGCCATTCCAGACCAAAAAATACAAGCTTAATGATCAGAAGGAGAGTGGGGTTTCCAAAATGATTTTCTACAACAGCTAGAAGTTAGTTCAAATAAAGCTGCATCAAGTCTCAAACAATTACAATTCTCCCCAGACTGCTGTCAACCAGAAAGCTCAGCTGTGCGGCACAACTACATTCTTATTTCTGTTCTGTGTCAACCACATTATAATGAAACTATAGGTGAAGGTCAAGCTCATTTTAGGAGCTTTTACTTTACAAATACCCTTTTTTTCCTAAAATTTTAGTCACCTTTTCATCATACTCAGACCCTAGGTGTATGATCATTTGTTTATAGCCATAAAAAGTTACAGGCTTCTATTTTCAAGACTTTTCTTGCTCATGATCTAGGAACATGTTTGAAATGGCAGAAGACTACTCCAATACATTACTTTATGGCTCAGCTCCATCTCTAACTTTATGCATTGATCTTTGACTGAGACCTGTAGATAACATTGTTAAATACATCAATGAAATCTCTTCTAAGGCAACAAAGCAGTGAAACATAACTCACACAGAGTAAACGTATCTTAGTTTTGAAAAATAAGAAGATACCGCAGGCATTTAACTTTCTCCATGAAGATCACCGCACGGAGAACATCCACTTCAAAACCACTAGGGTTTTGAAGTATCTAAATTTGGTCCTCTCCACTGTCTTGTAAGACATCCAAAATAGGCAGTTTAACATGTTCATCAAGAATCCAGCTTCCTCATATTAAGAGAAGGTATCTATGGATTGAAAGGTGATTTTCAACCTTACCTATGCCCGAAAGATCCAGGTAACTTCAATGATTACAGCAGCAGCAGAAGACCTCATGGAGGCCAGCTGCTGGACACAGTCTCTGTAGCTGTGGACATGATATACGAGGATTTTAATTCTGAGCAGAGCTTTGTTCAAAAACACTGTCTGGACAACAGCCTATGACAATTTATCTATCCTTTCTTCTATTGTTAACCTGCCAGTCAGTAGGGAACAGCAAGCAAGAGCAGCTGAGTGGAAGGGACAGCTGAGAAAGTATTAAGAAAATTCAGAAGTGAGTATCAGGAAATGACAGTTTCAGTGTTTGTAACATTTTGCTTAGCACAAAAAAGTCATTCTGAGGATATAGAAAATGTCAAAGTTATTCTTCGGAAACTCATATTCCAAATGATACATCAGTATTTTGCAGTTATGGTAATGTCCTGGCCAAGAGGAAGGACTGACTTGCATTAGCTTTATACAATTTGATGGTTTCTGCCTGCAAGATGCTTAATGAGTCATTAAATTATTGAAAATACAGGCTACCAAGAAAACCAAAATAAACCCCACAACAACAAAAAACCCAAACCACAGGGAAAGAGACTTACTTGATTTTGCTTTCAAGAATCTGTGTAATAAATGAGAAATATCTAGTCAACATTAGTAGCAAATGCCAACTCCTTTGCCTGCATGAATCAAAATTGCTGTCAAGATTAAGAGAGAAAACTGTTCCTAAAGAACTGTTCTGGCTTGGGCCAATGACTATAAGACGATGGCTTATCTCTGGAATCTAGTGGGATTTCTTTGCATTTCAGGGGAAAGAAGATGGCATTCTTTCTTGTAGCACTCCTGTGCCTTCCCTAAAAAGTGCTTGTCCACTGGATGCAAACCAGAATACAAGATCACCATTCCTATGCCTGCTTTCCTCACCCTGAGGACAGCTGCTTTGGGGAGAAGCAAATGGGCACAGATTCCATTATACAGAGATTGCCACTGACTTCTCTGCCTGGAGAGCTGGAAGCAGACCGCCCAGGTCATGTCTCCTTTTTTGCTCACTTTTGCATCATCCTGAGGCCATCTTGCTTATTGGAGGTTGTAAACCTCTTTTCATCACTCAGTTTGACGCTGATCTTCATTGTTATTCAGATTACTTTTAACACCAAAGCTCTAGTCCTGCTCAGAGTAAAAAGGCTTTTTCTGCAAGCATTTCCTCATGGCTATAACCTGCCACCCCAAATCAGCTATTGCATAGGCACACCAGAATTTGGAGTGCACCAGTAATCAGCATACAGGCATGACCTACTGCAAAGCCTTTTACTGAATAATGCTCACAAAAATACCTTTTTCTGGCAGATTGTGGAGAGAATAATGTCACATTTATGACTGAAACAGCTGGAATGGATAGGATGATTTCATTGATTACTTCAATCAATGAGATGATTTCTTTTCCTCCTACAAGTCCCACTACATTCACAGCCTCCTAAAGCTACCACAAAGACCAATTCCTTTCATAATAACAACATTACCAGCCTAAACTAATAAAGGGCCATCAGCCAGCAGAAAACTATAGAAACGGGCTGGTTTCTTGATGAAAGGTTATAATTTTTCTCTAAATTTGTCTGTTAAATTGCAGGCTAGCTCCTAGTGCACACTATTGTCATTCCATGTAAGAGCACAAACACTCAGCCAAAGCAATACCTTTGAGAAATTTCATTAAGCCCATGCCTTGATACGCCTCATGTTTGAAATAACGTGTTAAGTGTATTGGTTGAGTCTTATGCTCCTTTCCACAGAGAAGAATGCAAAGCGAGAAGCAGCCTAGAAACCCAATGGTAGGGACAGAGTTAATGAAATGAACTGATTTTAGTCCTGGCCCAGAAACTGTACCTAAATTTTCAAAATCGTTGTTTGAAGTGTAAAGCTTCCTCAGCGTATGGAAATGTTGGTTAATACTCAAATATACAAGTGTGTGTATATATATATACAAATATACATGTATGCCTGTATACATATATTTAACTCAAATGTTTTTATATGACTTATGAAGAATTTAATTCCTTGAATCACACTAGAAAAGGGCAACCCTAAACACAAATTTTCCCTGGTAACAGCTTTACACCAATAAGAATGACATGGTGGACTCTTTCCAGACTGCCATATTGTAATTGTGATGGTGTAATTGCAAACAAGAAAAAAGTGTAATCATAGTATTGAGTAAATCACCTAAAAATGTTCAGAACTATATTTCTGAAACAGCTGAGATAATGTATTAGGTAGGAAAAGGGAGCACTCAAGCAAGAGCCCTGGCGATTCTCACAGCATGGACACAGAAACAAAGCTGGAGGGCAAGCTAGAACAGGGAATACAACTACTGAACAAATGGATACCTGCAGCAAGGAAGTGATGTTAGTGTTCATTTTATATTTATTTAATAAGCTACTGTCCTGGAAAGTGTTGTGGATTTGGAATTCCCCACTCTCACACATGATCAAAGAGTGACCATTTACAAGAGTAGCTTTACATTTTTCCTACTCGGCAGCCACAGTAGGCTCAAACCCTCCAACCTAAGAAATGCAGACTGCAATTTTCTTATTTAGTAGGTTTTAATAAAAGGCTCTGTCTAGCATGAATGTGGAAAGCATTAATATTTATGCCCAACTGAAAGAGGGCTGTTTGTCACTTACTGCCATTCCTCTACTGAACACCTTAATCTCCCTAGTCACTACTGCTCATATTTCTTTAAATTTAACTGCCTTTCTTGCTGTGACCTATTTTCCAGAGAACATAGACTCAGCTAATGCTAGTAGATCAAATCAAAACTGTAGCTATGATTCCTTTGAACAGAGATACACCCTTTTCATTTGAAACACAGCATATCAGGTTTTTTTCTGGCCTTTATTTCTAAATAAAAATGCTAGATCTGTTTAACTCGGCTAGTTTAAGCCTACCTTAAACTGAAAATTAGTTATCCTTATCACAGCATCAAAAGCTCATTATTTTCCTCCAAACAGGCTGGAATACCTCTCCTAGTAACTCAATTGCTATCTCTTATAAAATAGCCATGTGTTCCACAATACTCAATAAAAATCAGACGGGAATAGCTCTGCTGATCTGATTTTTGACACATTTGTCCCTCTGAGCTACCTCTGTGGGTTTGCTTGCTGCTTCTGAAACCCCACCAAATGTAGTAACTTAAATGATAAAGCTGAAGCCAGAGGGAGGAAATGCCTTTGTGGTTTTTCCAATCAGCTCAGCACCAGACATGCCCAGCTCTGCTTCAGCACCTGGTTTCAGCTCAAAGCCTTTTTACTCTTTAGTATATTGCAAAAGATTATTTACCTTCATTGCCCAGCAGCAGCCCGTAGCCTACACAACGTGTATTCATCTCATTGTGTATTCTGGGATGACCACAAGTTCTTTCCATCAGGAAACCCCAGCAGAGCACTCTGAGGCCCAGGCCCGTGTGCTGTGCTTCCCCTCACTGCAGGAGAGCTGCTAAACACTCTCATGGGAGCTGCAGGAGCTGTTTCCAGCCATCCTGCATGGGGACAAGGTGCTGCTGCCTAGAGCAGTGATGTGCAGAGGAGGCAGCCTGATCCACAGCAGCAGTAGGATCCCTGGAAGGAGCTTGCAGCAGGGTGTCTGCTTGCAGGGGTTCAGCAGGAGCTGGGATCTTTCTTCCCGCTGAAGCCAGCTTCTCCCAAGAAATGGAATCTTACCTCTCAGCTATGACTTAGAGCCTGTCTTCACTTCACTGGCTCTGGGTTGAGTGGTCTAAGTCACACTTCGTGGAGATTCCCAACTTCTAGAATACATGCATTCTCCCCAGCTCCCGTGACAGGGAGACTGTGCATTAGAAAGGGAGCTCTGGGATGGGTTTTGGCAGGGGAGTGGGGGCAAGTTTCTGTCTGGCAAAGTCAGATCTTCGTATCTCCCACTGTTGAGCTGCATCCTTGGCCATATGTTGCCACATGGACAGTACAAATCCTCAGTGGCTCTAACACAGCAGTTTTTCTCATTATTTAATAACTGCTCCTTGAGCCTGTGTTTGACCTGCCTTTAGAAGGCCTTTAGAAGGCCTGTCTCTACTTCTTCTCCTAAAGACTGTTTTTTATGGGTTGTACAGAATACTTGATCTCCACGTATTTGGATTTATTTTAAAAACACCTACTCCCTGTCCCCTGCAAAAGACCATTGGTGTCAGACTGTGAACTGGACACATTATAAGACAGAGTTATTACACAGACAAAGAAATCAGAGAAAACCTAACTACTAAAATAGACTCCATTAAATCTTTTGTCATGGGCCATCTGAAGCTTTTCTCGCATAAATGGGCATCTTTCTGCTTGCTGCACTAAGAGCTGGATCAAGACCTTGGCTTTTGTCCAAAACTCAGTTTTCAAATGCAGCACTTGTCCAGAATAGTCACCTGTGTTTCAGGGGAGAAAGCAAGCCAGAAGAAAGGAAGGAAAGCGAAAGGAATTCCATCATATCACCCCACTGATAACCAGACTCGCTATAGCAGAATTAACAGACAAGTTTGTCAACAGTTCCAGTGCAGTCAGGCCTGTG
Source organism: Eulacestoma nigropectus (assembly GCA_013397775.1). NCBI lineage: Eukaryota > Metazoa > Chordata > Aves > Passeriformes > Eulacestoma > Eulacestoma nigropectus. The sequence continues at coordinate 907,856 of VZTE01004781.1, forward strand.
TCCCAGTTTAAAAAAATAGCCACTGCTGCTGCTGTTTGAATGACATTTCAGTCCAGTGAAATGCTTCTCTAAGCTGCTTTTGGAAAAGCAGATGTAAGCTCCTCACTCACTTAGATTTTACTGAAAATCTACCCTACTCATATTAATTAAAAGGAGAATAACTCTCATTACAGATCCTAATCAGCATTAGATTCAGCAAAGGGTTCTGTATCATATATGTGTGATGTTTAATGAGCATGTGGCAGATGTTACTCATCTCATTTAACACGCAGCTGGCAGAACTTCTTCTCACAGAGTATTATGGTGGAAAAGAACCAGCTACAAATACTGCTTGGACCTAAACTGCACTTTGCAGAAGTGTTTCTGGCTTGCTGGTTGACCTGGTTTGGGGTTTTTTTTGTACCCTCCACCACCAGTTCCTAAAGGTCCAGCTTAATTTCTGTGGAACTAGAAGAGCCCCACATTTTTCCAGGATGGCTGCATGACTATCAAAGAAGAAGGCAAAGCTGCAGTAGGGTCTTTTTGTTAAGTAAAAGGGATTAGAATACCACAGACCTTGGCAAGTGGTAGTTGACAGAGGCACACACACAATTACTATTGCTTATCTCAAGCTGTCCCAGTTCTCTCCAAATTCGGTGTGGCTACAGCTTTGCCCTGTGACTGCCAGCAGCATTAAAATTGATACCATAGGCATATCTGTCAGGTGTTTAAGAAAACTAATAAGTATCAGCCACAAATTCTCCCCATCAAGGGGCTGCTGCCTTGTCAGGAGAACCTCGTGGTTGGCAAGTGGCTGTTGTGGTGGCTGAGCATCAGCAGCAGGCTCTGGCTGGCTGAAACCCACCCATCACAGAAAAAAGTCATTCAACTCTTCCGCACTGGCAGCATTACAAGAGCACACTATTAAATATTAATATCTTATGGTGTTAAGCTGCCACCCTCTATAAATAGCGAGGCATTCATTTTAACCATGTTATTGGAATATGGAAGCCTGGAAATATCTTGCTTTGGGATGTGAATATTTATTGCCATTTGCAATGTTCTACAGCTTGGTAAGCTCCCCTAAATGGTTAGCTGCTTCTTCTATCAAAAACTCATTTAATATTTCTCAAGTACTGCAGAACTCTACTGTAGAAGCTACAAACAAAAAGACATCTGCAACTTGGGCTTTATAAGAAAAATACATTTTAAAAATGGGGTGGATTTTTGTGTGTTTGTGTGATTTAGCCAAAAGGCTCATTTTTTTACCATAGTTAAGTGAAGGATTTAAAACAATTACTGAAAATAAGACATATTAGAATAAATCCTTTGATAGTCTTGCCTGGAACATCAGTTAGTCCCCCGAGCATTTTTATCAGAATCTATGAGATACAGCTGCACTCACCTTGAAAATTGTGTTGATACTTGCTCAGATAAGCATTAAAGTGGCAAAGAACTACAGTTAAAGTCTGTGGAGGAAGACAGCAAGAGAAGCCACCAAGTTTATTTCCTAATGTAGGATTTTTCTTCCTTTATTGCTTTTTCTTTCCCCTTTCTCTTCACTACAGTCAGCACTTTCTGGAGAGCCTTAACCCAAGTTACCGGATTGGCAATTATCACTCCAGAATAAAAACCTTTTGTAAAGGGTGGCTTAGTTATCTCCTAGCTCCTCCCTCCAGGCTACAAGTGTGTGCAGAGGCCCTGTACCAGCCTTTTCAGAAAGACATGCTTATTCACCCTCTGCATTTGTGCTGAAGGCTTCCTCAAATTTTGTATCAGAGGCTCTTCAGTGGGTTCTTCAGTGCCAGCCATAGGACCGAGGCTGGCTTCAGGTTTACAACAAACTTTGTTTTGATACAACTTCTTCATAGGAAGATTTTTATGCATGCCCTGCACCCCTGTAGATGTGCCCAACATTATTCCTGGGTTCAACCAAGTGCTCTGCAAAGCTGGTTAGAGGCACAAGTATTTGACAATGCTACCAGAGAGTGCAAAGGCAAGGAAAGAACCATTTACATCTCTTCCAAAACGCTGGTCTTTTCCTCCATTTTGTTTGGAGAAAAGAACAAAATGGAAGTGTACAACTCTGAATAAGAAAGAAAAAGCCATTTTCTTTCTTACACAAGAAAATTGCACAATGTGGTTTAGTAGCATATTTTGCAGCGTAGCCTGTTTCCTGACCTTTAATACTCAAGGGAGAGTGCTTTCAGCAATCTAAGAAGACTTAGTGGTAAAGGAGAGTGCTACCTTTCACAGTAAGAGAGGGGGGGTAAGGATAAGATCTGTTTTTCCAATTTCATATTGGCTTCTAACCGGGGCAGAATGACCATTATGGATACAAAGCACATTTACCCTCTCCCAGATGCACTGATTTTTCTATTTGCTCTCTGCAGATTTCCCACTCCAAGAGCAGCCGTATCCTCGTAACCATGGAAACCACTCATGGCAAATTCCCTCAAAATGCAAAAGCAGAAGGATGGAAAGGAACAAGTATTTTAAGAAGGTTGCACACAAAGAGGAAGACAGCATCCTGTCTTCATAGATGCAAGACAAGATAAAACCACAGTATTCTCATGCTGGACAGCTTGCCGTGGGACTGGTGACCTTCCTCACTGGACAGCTGGCATTAGACAAAGTCCTCTGTTTCATCTTTAGCATTGCTGTTGTACTCTGTGAAGACTTGCACAAGTGTCAAAGCTTTTCTGAAGATGTGGCAGGTCAAAGGAAACAATAGTGAATTTTCATGGCAGTATTTGACAACCTTGCATCATGCCTAGGACAGATGTACTTCGAATTCAAAATAGTAACTTAGACGTTTGTCTTCAAAAATAAAAAATAAAGATATAAGTAAAGTGACAGAAAAGGTAGAGTCATATCTGAGCAGACCTTGGTCCACCTAGTTCAGTTTTTCGCCTCCAACAGAGCCTGTAAATGAGGTAAAAAGCAAGTGCCACTTGGAAGGCACTTTCACCCTAATACTCTCCCCAGGCTTAAGGGACTCCCTGAGTCTTTTATGGTTTATCTAGTTAGTAAAACTCAAAGAAACTCTATTCCAAACACTTTTCCAGGCTCCTTTCCAAACCATCCTTTGGCAGGCAGTACGACAACCCTCATTCACTCCACAGGAACAGCCACCTCCTGTTTGCATTGAGCCTGCCTCCTACTAGCGTCACTTGATGGGCCATGGTTCTCATGCAAGAAGAAATAACAAGAAGTCAATCTCTCTTCCTCCCTTCTGTGCCATTCGTGATTTTGTAGATCTCTATCACACCATCCATCCATCCTTGGAAAGGGACAGTGTAAATTTCAGCCTACTTAACCATTCCTTGAAAGAGATCATCTCATACCTTTGCTCACACAAATTACCTTTCTTCAGACTTTCTCCTGCTGTAACACATTCGAGATGAGAGGACCAGAACTGCGCAGGGGGTGACCCTTGGAGTCAGCCTTTTTATCTTTGTTCTCTTTCCACAAAATAATAGTATTTAGTCTTTCATTCCATTGCTACTGAGTACTAGATGATGGTTTCATGGAACTATTATAAACCCACAGTTTCACTCTTACGTAAGAATAACAAAATTATTCAAATGAAATTCATAAATACATTCATAAAGAACAAAAAGCTCAGAATATTATATGCAAAGTTAGGATTACTTTTACCCAGGAGTTACATTCACATGCACTGAACTTCATCTGCTATTTTACTATCCATCTCTCAAATTCAGGAAATCATTCTTCAGTCTACCCTTGAGCTCCTCGAGAACACTTGGGTGACTAGTACAAGCCCTGGCAATCAGTTAATTTTCATGTTCTTTATTTGTACCTCAACCTGTTCCAGAATTACTTCAAATTTTAGGCTGAGCATTTGCTGAATCACTGCTAAAAAGAATGGCAGAGGGAATCTCCCCAGCTTCTTCTACAGTAAGCAGACAAAAATAGTTATCATCTCTGCAGCAGTCTTATCCATATGGCTAACAGATGGCCCTACCAACCTTCTGGTGAATATTTTGTTCTTGGTGTTAGGCCCTGCAGCCTCTCCTCCCCCTCCGAGGGCCACTGCTTAAAGCCAGCTCTGAGTGGTTCAGCTGTGTGACCTTGGACCTGACTGCTGGGAGCAGAGCTGGGAGAAGCCTTGCTGGGGGTCTCTGCATCTTCCTGTGAATTATGCTCAAGCCCTTGCTCTTAATCCCTGCCCAAGCTATGCTGTAGATGGCCCTGAGCCCACCCTTCCCCCTCACAAACCCAAATCTGACCCAATAATTTAACTTCCCAGCCCTGCACCTCCTTGTCACAACAGACTCATGTGTCCAGCTGGACTCCTGGCTGCCCCTGGTCACCATCACCCAGCCCACTCTGCTCTCTCTGCCTGGGACCCATCGTGAGGGCACTGTCCTACCTACTTTGCTCCACCTTCACTCTTGGCTCCCCATCCACTGTGGAGCAGCCTCAGCCCCATGACTGCTTGGCAGACAGACTGGAAGGACAACCAATTCCTTTCCCCATCTGATTCTCATATTTGTATTATATTATCATAGTAAAATTTGAACTCATTATGACCAAACCTGAGGAATGGCTTTGGAAAGAGATGTGGAGAGCAGGAAAAAAAGGGATCTCCAGTTTATTTTGGTGTTGGCAGAGGAGGCTCAGCCGCTGCGTACACCACACACATTCCCTGTGCATGACCTTGATCTGGTTGCTTAACTGCTCCCTGTCAGTTCCTCTTGCTCTTAAAAGGGATTAAACTTTTCTCCTGACAACAAAAGAATGCTCCTTCCTTCCTTCCTTCCTTCCTCCCTCCCTGTAACAAATGTCAACAGCAACAGCCCTGACTAGAGCTGGGAAAACTTGGAAGACTGCCATTAACTTTAGCAAGTCAAGAAAGAGGCTTCATTTACAGAGCAGGGACAAGATGAGCTTTTCTGTAGAAAATCTACAGAAAAGATAATGGTCCTCCTCTTTTTTCAACATGTATAAACAAACTAGCATGTGGTTGGGCATCAGATATCATCCCTAAGCCTTGTCAAGACACACTCAGAAACTTGAAGAAAATAGATTTTCATGCTGAAGCACCTAAAATTTACTAGTAAATATAATACATTAAATGGTTTGTGTCAATGTAGACAGCTTGTAGCCTCAGCTAGCACGTCTTTCTTTTTAAAAATCTGTATTTTGGCAACAATTTTACTATGCCAGTCTACAAAGGAGATGGCCTGTAGTCTTCCACTGACTATGCTTTAGAAAATTCTCTTCTACAATACAAATCATTAAATAGCCTTCAAAAAGAATGCTAATGCAGTGTTGATAACTCTGTGTTGAAATACATATAGAGGCATAAAAAGTTAAAAATAAAAGTCAATCTAAGCTCTATAGTTCTGTCTCAGCAAGCAGTAAGTAAACTTCTGCAAGGGGAGCAGAAGCAGGGAGAGCACCTCAGAAAGACAGGTTGTCAAAACATCAGGTTTTATTGGCATAAAACCCACCTGTGATATTAAAGTATCATTTCTCCTGATTCTATTTAAGAAAACTAATGCAGTTTTAAGGTGCTCTGCATTTTAGATTATATTTTTCCCCATTCTCTCCTTCCTCTCTCTTTTTTGCAGCCTTCTTGGTGGTGAAGTGACAAGAGAGGAGCAGGGAGAAAAACAGTGATACAAATATCAGGGGGGGAAAAAAGGAAAAATCAGAATATGTCTTCTTATAATGAAACTATTCAGGGTGAAAATTGCCCTAAGAAAAGTCTTGCCATAACGGCATGTACAGAAATGTACGGAAAACCAGGCCTGGAAGCTGAAACAATGTTTGTGGCTTGTTTTGTTTTAAAACAAGTATGTTGGTAATGATTTTAGGAACATAGTAAATCTTATGAAGGAAGACTGTATCTAAAAGTTTCACCTTTTCTTCCTCCCATTTATATTAGTTCCTATTAATATAACCTAACTCTCTCCAAGTTTTGGCTCTTAAAAGAAGTTGTCATTCCTGCATTCATGTCTACTAATATTTAACTCATCTGCCTAAAATATTTATCTTAAATATTTATCTTAAATTAATATAAATCTTAAATCTTAAATGAAAGATTAAACAGCACTGGTATTAACAGGGTAAAATGAAAACAAACATGGTAATTTTCTCACTTTCAGCTTTAAATGTTAGTTCTGCATTTAAATGTCCTGACTTGGCTTCTGAACAGGGAATTTCATACAGCATCTACCCAGAGAATGGGAGAGGTTATTGATAATAATAATTACAATGGATCACAAGATACTCCTCAGCTCTGAATAATAAATGGACTAAGGACTTGGAATCCTTGTCTGAAAGCTTCCCAGAAAGGGCTTAACATTTTCTACATAAACCTAGGGCACAGCCATAGTCAAAGGAAGATGGCCTGGGGAGTCAGTATTTTTCATTGCATTCCTTTCTCCCAGGTCCTTGCTGTTCAAAAGGTTTAAATTGTTGTGCTGGATCTAAAGAGAGAGATACAATATCCTTGCCTTAAATCTGCAGGCTGGTGAATGAAAGGTAATGCATTTACACTAGGTGAGTAGCAGATTCTGCTACAGGACTTGTGCTGACACTAATTTAGAGGTGAGTTACTTGGGAATAGCTTGGTATATAAATACCATGCTGGACTGTGCCGAGCAGAGACTTCTCGAGTCCTGATCTAAGCAGAAACTCAATTTCACCACTTTTTGAAGTGTGGCAACAGCCAGGTGGGAAGCTGCTTTTCCCACCTGGGGAAATCATTCGTACGCTCTAGAAAGCTCACTACAGGCTTTAATTGCTGAGAGCAACACTTCTTCCGCATGTGTGCCATGCACATCTGCTTTAACCAAGAATTCGACATCCACGAGTGCTGTAGGTGTCTGTGTGTCTGATCTGTAGCTGTGCCTTCTGCTGCAGTTGTAAGCAGTGGGCAGCTATTTTTAGCACAGCAATCCCATTGGATGTGTGTTAGGTTGGAGGCTGCTTCAGCGACCTGAATGATAACAGGACCGTACACAGGGAGCATAATTTCCCTCTTCAGACTAATTAAGTGTGTTAGGGGAGCTTTCCTAGTGAGAGCATCCAACTGCATATAAAATGAAAGATACTCATCTTCCTTCGCAGCTATTAATGAATCACCATTTAGATGCCTAATAAACTTGCACATTAAATTCTAATAGCATCCTGCTTCCTTCATTAACCTGAAGAACTCTATTGGTGAAAAAAACCTATTCTTCTACTAGGTACTACAGTGTCTGATACTCCCTGATCAGGCTAAAACCCTAAATCCGGATCTGCAATCTCAGAGCCACCTAAAGCGGTAATTCCATCTTTTCTATTTATCACGCCCATGTAAGTGCTCTGCACCTCTCCTCTGACACACTGAGATATAATTCTGTCCTGCTGCTTGCTTAATAAAAATCCTGTCTGGCACTGTAGCCCTATGGAAAATAATGTCTGTTTCCTGCTTAAATGCCTCATATGTCTTAAGCCAAAGCCCTGAAGGATCACTATATATTGCTATAGTACCTGCTACTGTATCCCTTGATTGGCATTCTTGCTCCTATTCTGCTGATATTTGCTTATAACCATTAGCAGCCAGCCTTTTCTCCCCTCAGTCATGAATCTAATCACCCATCCTCCACAGCTGGCCTGCCACCTTCATTATTTCTCAGGTTGTTAAGCATGAAGAAGACAAATTGAATCACAAGTCTTCTCACAGCTCAGAAGCTGCAGCTCTGCACGTTTCAGTGCAGATTGGGTAAATGTCCCTGTTGTCTCTTCAACTTGAGTAATGGGACTGCCAGCCCTCTTAGCCTGTTCATAACTAAACCCCAGGATATTATGATATTAAGAAGAAAAGAGATAAAAATTCTTCTTTCTGAGAAATGTATTGCTTGCACATTCAACATGCCCAGCACCAGTGACTGTGCAGGCTCCAGGGCAATGTCACACCTATCAAACCCCTGACCTCTGTGTATCTCCTGCCAGGGAACACCTCCACTCATCCTCCAGCAATGATCATATTTACCACCTGTAACCACAGGTTATATGGCCAATAAAAGTTCAAATTTGTGATTATTATAATGTCAGCTTCTTTGTTGGATTAGATATTTACTAACTCAACAAAGAGAGGATGCCAATAAGTAATTTCAAGTGAATTGTCCATTGATTTCTACAAATGGTTGGAATTAGAGAAGAAACACAAGCAAATCCCCCAGCCCTTAAATAACTTGATTATTTTTGGAAGCTATATGTGAGCAGATGTCATTTTATTCTAAAACCTAGGGCAACATTAATTTATCATAAATACTGGTATCACACCAGTGTTTTCTAGCAGCTGAGTCATCAAGCAACCATACTTCCCAAAACAAGCTAACTGTACTCTCAACTCATGTGTTGTACAAAGAACGTGTCCCCAGGTGTGTAGACTCTGTAGACATCTCTGGGAAGTATTTTCCTGGAACAGGAAAAATCCTGCTCATATCAGGAAATGCTTGTAAAGATGAGGCTTATCATAATAAGCAAAACAGAGGAACTCACTGTGAATGAAGCAGGGCGGTGACAACAACATCAGTCGCCCAGTGAGCATCAGGCATGACACATCTCATGTCAGAAGGCAGCCCAGGAAATCCCCACAATAACTCTGGAGCAGGACTAGAGGCAGCCACTCTCGTAGTCCACCTTAAAAATGCTAAAGGTCCTGGACAGAGCTGAAGAAGAGCCCCTGGTTGGAGGGTGTGGGTGAAGTCCCAGGTGAGGTGGATGGTCGGGGCAATCCAAGCCTCTGAGGGCCCTCATGGCCCTTGCCTGCAGCCATCTGCATTTTTAATCCTACCCATATGGGCATGAAGCATGCGCAGTGAAGTGCATGGGGGATTAACTGAAACAGAACCTGAATTCCCAAACCCTCTACATGAGCTTTAAAGTGGAAATCACAATAAATTTTGTTGCTGCAAAGTATCTGTTCCCAAAAAGTTCAGCGTATTCACTTTATACACAGGTACCTGATCAGACACAAACATTTCCTCCTTTCAACAAAACCAGCCAGGGCTGGTAACATTCCTTGCAGGATAATGGGTGAGGAACAGTATTATTCAGCACCTGGACACTGCCAGACCAGAGCACTCTGACAAAGATGAATTATTTCAGCTTCAAGACTGAAATTATCCCTGGAGATCTCCTCTGTTTGCAATACAATCCTTCATTTATTTCTCAGTCTCTTTCCTTCCAATCTATCCCTGTGCTTCCTGCCCTCCCTTTCACATAACCACTGCTTGTTTTCCTGTCTGAAGGTCACTTTGAGATGGCTGGATGCACTATGTGGTATCACTGTGCTCAACCACTGAAGCCAGCTCCCATAAGACAAAGGGAAACTTGGCAAAATTTGGGACATTTCTCTTCTGAAATGAGTGCATGTTCATTCAGAAGTCATGGAATCTGTTCAACTTAATTTTAATGGCTACAAGGGAAAATAATGGACAATGGTTGTTTTGCTGGTGGTGGTGATGTTGGTTTTTTTTTTCCATTTTACATAACAAAGTTGGCTTCTGATACATGTAATTATTTCTATTTCCAGCCTGCCCAGTACAAGGTGATATAGCTAAACAAGATTACTTGCAGATGGTTTCCAAACTAAACTGCGATGCTAAATGGAGCAAACCTACTAATGGTAATTATTAAAGCTGCTTGGAGCCCCTCAGAATGCTGGAGGAATTTTAGTGTGACTGCACAGAGATTTGTAGAGAGGACCAGTGCCTCCAAGGAATTGAGAGCCTCCTGCGAGTTGCCAGGGGAACCAAAGGAAGCTCAGTGGCTCACAGACCTTATAAACACACATCTGCAACTGTGGCCAAGCACTGACTTTTGCCAGGTTGTGTCAGAAACAGCTGTACCAGAGGGACGTGCAAGGTCTTACATGGAGTGCCAACAGATGCTGTAAAAGATTTTAGTGAAGAATCTTCTAGTTTTTGAAGTTGACTTGAAAATACATACACAGAGCTGATGCTGGGCTGCTTTTAATCAAGATTCTCTGTCCACATTTGGGTTTTCTTCTTGCCACTATATCAGCTGTCATTTCTATCCAAAAGTTTCTGAATATTGTTTAGCAGAATTTGAAGACTAAAAGATGGATGGTTAAAGGCATCTCTGCATTCCAGGCCAGGGCTGGGCTCTAATCCAGTACCTTCTGGCAGAAGTGGACACTTGTGCAGCTGAGAAAGGATTTCCTACCAGCCAGTTCTTCAGTTCAGTCATGTAGGTTGCCCCACAGGACAACAGAAAATTAACTTTACTACTCTGAAAAGTTAGACAAGGCATCTTTAGAGAATAAGGAGCTTTTCTCTAAATCCTTACCTGAGCAGGTTCCCTTCATAGCAGCATGTGAAGAATGACAACACAAACCTCTGCAGTAACTCCTATCCTGCAGTGCAAGGCATCTGCATGCCAGATGTCCTGCTAGGACAAAAATTAAGCACTGCAAAATCCTGTCTCAGCCAGCTCTTGGTGTTCCATCTTCCCTTTTGGTTTATTACCTTTCAAGCTGTTCTTTCTCTCAAAAGATCATGGCGGGATTAGAAGAATTAGTAGTGAGAAACAGAGGCATGATAACAGGGTTTGAGAAAGCCCAGGAAAGTTTGAATTCATATAGTTCAATTGTAAATGCATCCCACCAATCTTCACTGCTACTTTTAGGTAAATAGAAATTCTCCATATCTTAGATCTAGATATGTTTATTACCTTGGTATTTTGCCCTTACCTAAATCCCCCAATGTATGTATTACTAACAATGTTAATTAGAATGAGAATGGGTTTACAGCAAGAAGAAATTATCTGACAGCACTGAAAATGGGAATGCTCTGTGTGCTATAAAACTTGAGAACTGCACTTCAGGGTGTGAATATTTCCACAAGAAAGCAATTATGTTGATGAAAGCTGATCAGTAAAATAGCCTGAATAATTTGTGTATGTGTGGGGAAGGGAGTTCAGAGATAGCTGACTGGAGCAGGACTGGATATTACAGGAAGCAATTAGAAAATGTTCTCTTTTTTCCTCCTTTTTTATTTTAGAGTTTGATAATGAGCTACACATTATTGCTGCTATGAAGGATGGCCTTGGAATCCAAGACTGGGTTTTTAAAAAGTAAAAGTTGATGTAACAAAAAAATAAGAGACTGGTGGACAAAACAGCATAGTGTGATACACTTTGTCTTCCCTAACTCTCCTGAGATTTGGCAACATTATAATGTCAGCATATTTCATGACTCGAGAAATAAAAACCAAATGATTTTGTCATGGCTGCTCCTGCCAAGAGACACATACCTCCTGCTCCTTCCCTAGATACCAGCACACTTCAGCTCTGTTCTGCTCAGGCAGCTCATAGCAAGGGCTGGCACACATGAGCTCCACGATGCATGCCAAGGGCAGGAGCCAAAGCTGCAGAGAAAACACAGACCAGCTTTTCAACAAGCCTTACATAGGAAGTGTCTTTGCATTCTGTGGAGAGGGGTTTAGGGATAAAATTCTTGTGCAGCTCACTTCCTTTAGAATCATCAATAGGTTAACTAATGAATAACGATGCTAATTTTTTACACTTCTGGAGGACCACACAGAGCACCAATCTGGAGGGCAGCACATTGCATTCCCTGAGACACTTCTCACAGGGTTCTGCAGACCTGGACATGGGGGATTTTACCAGCTACAATGGGTGCACAAGGGAGAGGTCCTGTTTAGAAATCTAAGACATGGAATCTTATTTCAGCTGCGTTTCTCTTAAATGATGAAAGACTGGTGTTTGTTTGTTCAATTTTTGCATGCATAATGCAGCAAGAATTGAATTCTGCATCATTTCATGTCCCCAGAATATCAGAGTACCTGGCAAAAATATATGTACTTCCAAAACATGCAGGACAAAAATCCTGACCATCCAGCATCTGGGCTTGTGGGTTCCAGGTCCCTAATGACCCCTGGGTTTGCTCCACTTACTCATGGCTCAGGACCCCATGTCAGCCCTCCCAGCCCATCAGCCTCTGCCCCAGCAATACCATAGCAGGGCTGCTCTCCTGTTCCCCAGAGCAGACCCATGTCCTGGCCTGTCCTTGGCCCACTCCCATCCTCAGGGAGGTGCCGGGACAGGCCCCAGCTGCCCAGCTCTGCCCTGACAGCTCCATGGGAGCCCCTGCTCCACTGACCCTCACAGGGCCCTGATATTCAGCTTGAGAAACTGGAAATGCAAACGGCTTAGCTGGATTTCATTTGAGGAATGTGGCTGTACATTTTAAAAATTAGCAATACTTATCTATTTATTTTTTAACTCATGCAATTTAAAGTGCTTTAAAAGATAAGTAGTTACCATGTGGTAAATAAATCATGGGACAATTCAAATTAATTAGGGGACAACATTGTATCAAAAGTCAATGATGCTACTTTCCAAAATATTAGTCAAGGAAACCTCAGTGATAGGGAGATGAAGTAGAATTACCCAAAGCAACATTGTAGGCTGACAGCAAGGTTATGAATTGAAATAAAATATTCCAACATCCAGTCCAATACACACGTCTACCAGATGCTATTTCTATTTCATCACAGTTAACTAAGAGCACTGGCAGAAGAATTAAAACTAATGAGAGTAAAACAAATAAAAAAAAACTTCCCAATTCTAATCCAAGAGGCTGCTCAGAAAGTCTTTAAGTGAGAGATTATATATTCCCTTCTATTCCAGAAATTTACCTTATAAGAATCTGTTTTATCTTCAAAAAGAATAATGGCCAGATTTGATTTCACTGATGATCTTGAAAATACAGAAATCCACTAAGCTTAGTGGCATTAAACCGCATACACCTAGACCCAAGATCAACAGCTAGGTAGAGAGGTCTCACACAGATACACACCATGTTTACAGTATGGGTAACATGGTGAGCACAGAAATTGCTATTACTCAGCATGTTTCAAAAACCATGAGAAAAAGGATTTGATGTGTCTGGGAAAGTGTACTCAAAACAAGACAAAAAAAAAAAAAATTGATCTGGACNCCATGAGAAAAAGGATTTGATGTGTCTGGGAAAGTGTACTCAAAACAAGACAAAAAAAAAAAAGGCACTGTTTTAAGCTGCAGAAATGTACTGAAGGTGAGTTATATTTTATTTTATTTCATTAAAATATATTTTAAAAACATACTGTGTAAAAGAATTAGGATTCTCAATAATTTATTATTTACATTAACAAATTCCATTTGACTGTTATTCTGTAGATAGAAATGAAAAGTCTGCAGAAGGGAGTTATATCAGCTTCTTCAGGACCAAGCAAGCCTCTTTTCCAAGAAACATGTCCAGAAATGCATTTCTTCCAATTTCAATCCCTTCAAATTAATATTTGCAAATAGATGGCAAAAAGCTCGATGAAAGGTCATGTCGGTGAGTGTTGAGCACTCACAGTGAAAGCCGGGAATTTGGGGTGCTCTGCAAGGGAGAGACCCCGAGGAGACTTTACCATTGCACTACTCAACAGCCAAGAGGCTGCAGGGTCCAATCCCACTCTTGCTCCCACTGTCCTATCTCTGCTGAAATCCGTGGCATTACACAACAACGAGGCCTGCACCTGACCCCTCCAGGCAGATCTCAGAAAGCTGGACAGACTCTTTGAGACAGGGTGGCAGTGGAGAGACTGTTTTTCCTACCACTGTAGGCACACTGCAGCTTATCATTCTTTTTCAGTCCAAACACAACATAAATTTCAGTGTCTTCCTTCCCATCCTCTGGGAAGAAATATGCATAGCGAATTATCTCTCTGATGTAAACATCTGTAAGCACCATTCACATATGCTGGTCCACATTAAAAAAAAAGATATTCTCAAAGTGCCTGCCATCGCCTTGAACCTTCTTAGTGGAGCAGCTCAGTTTTCCCATTAGCTTTCCAGACTTCTGAAATCATCCAGGTACCCAAACATCGTGCACAGTTCATTGCAATGCCAGCTGCTGTCTGCTTTACTATTCCAAGAAAGAGCAGTCACCCTTTCAGTGATTATACAAAAGCCCACGATTAAAAGAAGTAAAGCTGTCAGCTCATGTGTTCTGTTTCCTGGAGGCACTCAATGGTATTTCTGACATCTCGTGTAAGGCACCAATCATCCAGTAGCTGAGCAAAAAGCGACCCACGAGACCTCCATTAAGCAACTGCAGGGGGAACTGACAAAGTTCAGCTGGTTTGCTTGTCTTCTTGCTTACAAAGCATAAAAAGTGTGGTCACGCCATCTGAGGAAGTTTCTGGTGGCATCCTAAAAGGGGAAGCCTCAACTTGCACCACAGGGAGCACGGATGACAGTGTGCTACAGCACGAGTTTCTGACAGGTGCGTCAGGGTGGCAATTCCCACAGACATAGCAGATCCCCAGGAAGCCTCTGCTGCCCTGCTTTCACAGAAAGTGAGTTTGTTGTCAGCAGCAAAGCAGATACCTCCTTACAAGATGTCTCCATAACACACAACAGAGGACCATGCTACAAAACCAGCTTTGTGGCACTCTTGCTGAAGCTTCCTTGCTGTTGGTCTTGTCTGCACAGCCTTATTCACAGAGATGCAATGCCGGAGATAGCGGAGCCAAGGGATGAAGAGGTTGGCTGGATGCTGGCTGACTGCACCACTGAGCAGCCTCAGTCCAGAATGTCGGTCTCAAATGGGACCAGGTGATAGTACGTCAAATTGGTGACATAAGCTGTTGGATCATCACTGTCTTCCAGCTCTGAGGTAAAGTCACTAACGCTTTCGAACCTAAGAGGAGATAAAAAAACACCAAAAGGCATTAAGTCACTTAGGAAATCAAAGGAATTGGAAAAAAAGTACTAAGGGAGTGGGAAAAGTACTTGGAGCTTATTCCATCCACACCTGCTTCTCCTCCTATACCCGTGTATCTATCACTAAACCATGGGCCAGTGAGAACCATGGTGCACGCAAGCAAGTAATCTTGCCACCCCTGACTTTCAAAGCTACTAGTGAGGAAGGAAGGAAGCAGCAAGTGAGTCTTGGAAGAGTGAATCACACACCTGAAGTTCACATCCTTCTATTTAGTTCCCACTGCATGTGGCAACAACACAAAATGCCTCAGTTCTCACTTAAAAGCGAAAAGGAAACTGCCTCTGTTTCCCATTTGAATTTGGACTCTCAGCCTTTCACTTCACAGGCACCTTCTCTGGGTTTGGCTTTTGTAAGAGGCTAAGTGTCTAGCACAGGTAGGAAAAAATGACTACAGTGTCCTTCCTCTAGAGTCTTGCTGTCCTTCCCATGGTACAAGATTTAGGTTTTGACAATCAAAGAATATCCAAACACAAAGAGATTCCCAAATTTAGTTTCGCTTGTTTTGGTATTTTCCTCCCCACTTCACAACAACTGTTTTATAACCTGAACTTTTGCAAGGATTACCCGCTGTCTGTTATCTACTCTCAACCAGAAAGCATCAAGCTGTTAAAACCTACACTTTTCTCAGTTACACGCATTCCCATTCCAAGAAGGCTTGAATTTCTGCAGTAAGAAACATCATCTTCTTCCTAGATAGCCTAGCAGTTAAAGGCAGTCACTGCAGGCCAAGGACTAAATTTCATCTCAGTTCTAAAAGGGGTTTGAAGAACCGTAAAGTTTCTTTTTCTCAAACTCTCTCCTTAGTATTTTGAAAGAACTTTCATTCACTACGACAGAGTGAGAAATAAAAGGAAATAGAAACTGAAAAATTCTACAAGATGGAAAAAGAAATTCTAACCTAGTTCTGACTTTTAGCATGTGTCTCTTAACACCTTTATCAGCCTAGCTGGCCTACTTCAGCTCTGAATGGCAGATAAACAGATGAGCTTTAAAATAATTAATATTTAAAACTACATCTCACCTACAAATGGACTACTTAGACTCTTTAGATAAGTGAAACGACTAGAGGGTGACCTAAGAGTGAAGTATTTCAGAGGACGTGAAGAAGAGTGGTAGGGTAAACAGATAAGTCTCCCACTCCCATCTCTTCCCAAAACTTTATTCAGAAGTATCATGGGTTATTGGATAGCCTGGTCTATAGATCCTGCAACGTATGGCCACAGTTCTGTCTTTTCCATACTGCTTCCTGGTCCTTCTCATCTCTTTTTTTTTTTAACTCTGAGAACCAAAATAGAGAACATCTTTTTTGGGCAGAAACTCATGGACTTTCTCCTGTGGTGCTGATGCTTTGCTCTTCACTTTAAATGAAACAGCAGTGAGACTGAACTGTGAATGTTTATTACCCTCATTCCTCTAGTCCCTCCAGGCTGTTTGCTTGCCTGTGTGTGTGGGAACGTGTGCACAAGGGAGTTGACTTGGTATCTTGCAAACTCTTCCCAGATCACGTTGTGCTGTCTTATGGGCTGCAAGTGATCCAGAAACAACAGATTATGAAATACCAGTGGGGCAGATGGAGTGAAGAAAGTGGAAGAGGAGTCCAGAAGGCTATTCAGATTCTGCTCTCTTTCTCTTGTCAGCATAAAGCTACATTATCACGACTGAAATAACCCACATGTTTTGTGGTTCTCCAGCCTCACTGATAGGTTACTACAAGCAGAATGTGAGGTGCAAAGCAGTGGAAGTCAGATGCTGTGGTTAAGCAGGAAGCTTTTCTTGCCACCAAAAAGGAAGTGTGTGCACAGCAGTCTGCAAAGCACTGATTTAGAGTGCTCACACAAAACCAAACTCAATAAACTAGGATTGTTTACTACAGTCAGCAGCTGTATATGACACCAACAGTCAAAATGCTTTTGTGTTGTTACCAACAGGTCTTTTTCTCAAAATAAACTCTGCAGCTCCACTATGTACCTGCAGATTCTTAAATGCCCAAACTGCTGCCCTTAATATTTTTTCCTCAAAGTACTTTGACAGACACACTGTCTTTTGCAAGAGCCTATTTCTTCTGTTTTAAGACAAAATTCTTTATCATTTTAACCTCTGTTAATGCATTAGATTTGCTACTCAGATTCACCACGAAGAAGAGGGAACAGCATAGAAGCTAATGGCTTGGACAGACTTGCTAGATAAAAAACTGGTGGCTGGGCTTCAAGAGTGAGTGATGGTGAATGGAGTTAAATCTATTTGGTAGCCATTCACAAGTAGTGTTTTCCTGGGCTCAGTTTCGGGGCCAGTCCTACTGAATATCTTTATTGATGATCTGGACAAGAGGATCGAGTGCACCCTCTGTCAGTTTGCAGAGGACACCAAGCTGAGTGGGAGTGCCAATATGCTGGAGGGTAGGAAGGCTTTTCCAGAGGGATCTGGACAGGCTGGATTGATGAGTTGAAGCCAATTGCATGAGCTTCAAGATCAAGTGCTGGGTCCTGTACTTGCATCACTCGCCTCTGCAGAGCTACAGGCTTGGGGCAGAGCAGATATAAAGTTGCCTGGCAAAAAAGGACCTGGGGGTGCTGGTCAACAGTGGCTGAACATGAGCCAGCTGTGCTCAGGTGGCCAAGAAAGCCAATGGCATCCTGGCCTGTATCAGAAGTAGTGACCAGCAGGACCAGGGCAGTGATTGTCCCCTTGTATTTGGCACTGCTGAGGCCACACTTCAAATCCTGCGTCCAGTTCTGGGCTCCTCACAGCCAGAAGGACATTGAGGAAGTGAAGCATGTCTGGAGAAGGACAATGGAGCTGGTGAAGGGTCTGGAGCATAAGTCTGATGAGAAGCAGCTGAGGGAGCTGAAGTTTTTTAGCCTGGAGAAGAGGAGGCTCAGGGGAGACCTTACCACTCTCTACAACTGCCTGAAAGGAGGGTGTAGCCAGGTGGGGGGTGGACTCTTCTCCAGGTAGCAAGTGACAGGGCAAGAAGTAAGGGCCTCAAGTTGTACTAGGGAAAGTTTAGACTAGATATTAGGAAAAATTTCTTGACTGAAAGGGTTATCAAGCATTGAAACAAGCTGCCCAGGGAAGTGGTTGAATCACCATCACTGGAAGTATTTAAAAGATGTACATATAGTAGAATCATAGAATGGTTTGATTTGGAAGGGACCTTAAAGATCATCTAGTTCCAACCCTCCTGCCATGGGCAGGGACACCTTCCACTAGATCAGGTTATGCAGAGCCCCATCCAGCCTTTTTCTGGAACGTCTCCAGGGATGGGGAATCCACAACCTGAGGAACTTGTTCCAGTGTCTCACAACCCTTATCTCAAGATTTTCTTCTTAATATCTACTTTAAAACTACCCTCCTTCAGCTTAAGGCCATCCCCCCTTAACCTATCACATGCCCCCATAAAAATTCACTCTCCATCTCGCTTGCAGTCCTCCTTCAGGTACTGGAGCAAATTTGCCAAAAAGGAAGCTTATCCAATGCCACAGACTCTGCTGCTGGCCTAGAAGACAGAATTGCAAACAGTCTTGGCAGAGAATTGTAACTCTGTAACAAAACCAAAGCAGAAGTTCAAATGCATTTATTTACCACCTTTTTCTCTCAGAAGGTGTTAGACTACTCTCCAAGAACCACATAGAAAAGGACTGTTTATGCCACATGGATGCTGAGCACACCGGCTTCACCACATTTTGCAACAGTATGGTGTACTGCCAACTAAAACCACAGAGAAAATGAAGGAAGCAGAAAATACCTACTTCAGAACAATAGAGTAAGTGACTGTAACTTGGAAAAGTGCTGTGGTTTCTTTTGCAACAAACATGAGACGTTTCAGCTGATGGATCACTGAGCAGGTAGCACTGCAGGCTACCACAGCTAACCAGTATAGGGGAAAAGCCCTTCCTACTGAAGCTTCAAGAACTTCTTCCCAAAAAAATACAGGTTTGCCCTGCAAAATGTCTCATTCAAGTCCATCAGCAGCCAAAACCCAGAAGTTATAGAGTTTAATGCGGCTGAAAGGAAAAAATTCCCATCTGAGGATATCAAGCCCACAAGGAATTAACTCTGATTTCAGGGTAGAACACACCATAAATCCAATTTTACTGACACTGAAAAGGAACAGCATAGGATTTGACAGATTTTAAAGTTTCCTTTCTGGGCTAATAACATACATTTAAACCAACAGTATAGAAAATTTCTGCTTTTGAAAAAGGTCCAATTTTTACAAAACAGCTGTGCTATACTGGTTCCATTATCTCCTGGCTATTACCGCTTGGCTATAAAATACAGCTGCAGGATGGGAAAATTTAGGGCACTATATAAAACACACATTTGAAATTTATTAACTTCTTGACTCTTGACTTCATATCCTTTGGAAAGTTAAACCGCAAATGCACAAAGTCAGGCTGTTACCCTAGAATCATTTCTTCCACCAGTTTCTGGGAAGCTATGCCTACCATTCAGTTTTTACCATATTAGTATTTTCTGGCCTTAAAATCTCTGACTTTAATGGGATGACAGATGATTGCAGTTTCTGATCTGAGGCTGGTAAGTTTTGCTTGGGCTGGAGCACATTTTAAAAATCAAAGCTACTTTGATTTTACAAAATAAATACTTTTTTAATCAATTTTTTTAAATATAATCAAAGTAAGGAAGGAAAAGGCTTTCTTCAGTAATTTTCTCGTAAAATTTGTCACTCTCAGTACAAAGACTGATCCACTGTGAACTATAACAACTTTAATTTCCAGGTATTGGCCTTAGAGAATTACCTCTAGTGTGCCATTTCAGCCTCATTATTACAAGCTTATAAGCTTAAATGCTGTTAGCAAGGTCAAGATTCAAAACACTAAGTGATAAGTTAATAAAAAGACTTCAAGAAATTCTACCAGAGCCAGAGATACTCTCCAGCCCCTAAGAAAGTCTTGTCAAGCTCTAAACCTTGTTATAGACTGGCAATGGCCACATTTCAAATATAGCAAGACAGATCACTGGATTCAAAGATCAAGGCTTTTAGTATTCTGTTTCCTTCATTTTACTGGTCTAATGAAAAAGTAGGTCAATGTTCCTCATCAAAAATATTTAAGTGCTTCACTACCTGAAGCTCATTGAAGCATCAATCACCTGGTATGACAGAAATCTGTAGGAGCAGATTTCATCAATACCCATCTGTGAATACAGTCACTCACTTAAGATCTACAAGAATCAAGGAATCACAGAATGGTTGGGGTTGGAAGGGACCTCTGGAGATCATCCACTACAACCCCTCTGACAAGGCAGGGTCACCCAGAGCAGGTTACACAGGAACACGTCTAGGTGGGTCTGGAATGTCTCCAGAGAAGGAGACTCCATGACCTCCCTGGGCAGGCTGTTCCAGTGCTCTGCCACCCTCAACATGAAGAAGTTCTTCCTCATGTTGAGATGGAACTTCTTGTGCTTTAGTTTATGGCCATAAAAGCCCTCCTGGTTACATGTTTCTGACCCCAGAATACCTACATGCATTAGGAAGCAGAACTTACCAATAAGACCAGTCTAACTTGCCTTTCCCCTAGGGAAATACACATGCTACCCCAAGTCTCGGGCGAGCAGCTGCTGACCTTTGTTTAATTACTTTCAGGGATGCGTTCCCCTCCGAGGACAGTGTTTTGCTTCCCAAACATCCCACTACCCTTTGTAGCAGGATATGCCATTTGTTAGGATGTTTGAGTTTCCAAGTTTGGGCTCAAACCAGCTCTCATCACAGTCATGAGAGAAAGAAATAACTCTGTTCTCCCTTGGCAGCACCCCTACGGCAACCTCAGTTCTTTTTTCATATGCAGAGATTTGAGCACTTTGGGGTCAATCATTCTCCCATTTTATCCACTTTAACAGGAAATTGCTGTGAAGTGTTAGCAATCAGGCCCAGTAACCTTTAACCAGTCAGGATGACAGCTGTACCAGTCTTGCTCCTAGACAGACAATAACATTTCGCTAGGGGGGTGGGAAAGCTACAGTTTATCTGAAGGTGACAGCACTGCTCTTGCTCAAACTCCACTTACAAATGTTCTGCTGAATCTACATCCAGATGCTTCTCTTTTCCATTAGGTATACTGTGGTCAATGACTATTGTTTCAGTGTTGGCTAAACAGAATCCATTTGATCGCATGATTTCTGTTGGGAGAAGAAAGAAAACAAGATGAAAAAAAAAAGCTGGAAAACAACTGTGTATCATATGTAATTGACATGGCTATGAACTGAGGTGTATGCATGACATTGAAAATCTGCACATGAAAGCAGGAATGAAGAGCAGGTTTCACAGCTTCTTACATCTGCAAACTGCCAGTGTTCAAGCAATTTTATTCACCTAATCAATTCATGACACAGAGCATCCAAAGCAACTACCACTACCAAATCATGATTGTATTTTTCTTAGACAGTCCCAGGCTCAGTACAGTTAAGCAAAAACAAAAAAGACATAAAAAGGCAAATAAAAAGTGACCTTACAAGTTAATTCAACCACCAACTCTAAGTCATGTAAGGCAATACCATGTTTTGCACTGCCTTTGACCTGCTTATTTTGTTTCTCACAGTGTTAGAAGCCTCCAATACAGAATATCTCAAATTTACACCTAATTCCAGTGACTTACCACCATGGGGAGAACTGATAACTAAAGAATAGTATTTGATGTGAATAAAAAGTTAATCCACATCAGTGCTGTATGGAAAGTCAAACTAGGCAAGTCACAAGGATTTCTTTCGGTCACACAGTTTTAGATGAAGCTAGGACCACCACAAAATAAATGCCCATTTTTTAAAAAATCAGCACTGACTAAGTAGGATAACTCTTGATCTGCCTCATGGCACTATGACCCTGTGTTACAGCCTTGCCTTATCAGCACAACAAAACAAAATTAGTCTGTGGCAGAAAATACAGTAGGCAGAAAACACACAAACAAATTTCAGCTATATATACAATTCAAATAAAGAACAGGAGATGAGACAGGAGAGAGGAGGTATTTTTTTTTTAACATTTACCTGTTTCTGCATTAAGGTAAAGCCAGAACTCACTTCCATATTTTTTTTGAGAGTTATCTTTGACTTTTAGTCTGTATTTTACTGCAACTCACTTTAGCAGGATATATTTGAGGGTTGTGAAAACACTGAACCCCAGCAGAATCACACTTCGCATGACTCATCTTGAGCCAGCATATATGTAAAATAAGATTTACACCATAAATTCAAATTTGGTTTTCATCTAAGAGGTTGGCTCTTTCTCTCTTCTCCATCACTTCCACTCTGAGCATGACCATGTGGGGTTTGTTGTTTCAGAGAATACAAAACATTTTTGCCTGCTTTTCCAAGACTATGAGCCAGGTAGAAAGCTGCACGATGACTAACAAGTACAACACAATGCTAGTATTTTCCTAGTGTCCTTGACTTGACCTAAGAGGAACAGCGTTTCACTGCTGCATGACCTGCCTTACCCATTATCATTTACTGCCATCTACCGACAGCACTGCCAGATACTGAACCATTTCCAGCGTGCAACATCCAGATGAAGCAAATATCAATTAACATCAAATTTCCACCTATGTTCTTAGCATTAATGGCAGCAATCACTCGAATGATATAATTAATTACCACAAGATGCTTTTGCATAGCTGCATAGGTAGGAGAATCTTCCTCCAGTTAATTAAGTATTACTCATCACTACCAACAATCATTTAGAATTAAAACATGCTATTATTCAGCTGAGATAGTTTCCACAGCTTCTCTACGTACAGGCTGTCAGGAGGACTCCCTTTGCTGCTGACTTCTGTTCATCAGACAAGCCCCCTTGCTCTGAATTGAGGTTCATCTTGTCTGTCTTCTCTCTGTTATACCCACCATGTGCCACACTCAGTCATGCACACACAGAGTACGTGTGCCCTGACGGGGTGCACACCCTCCCAAAAAGCATATGAAAGCATTCCACACAGCAAAAGGCCCCAAACCAGAGCAATGCTCCAGCATGTAACTTATGCAATTTCAAAAATAGTTATTCTTGGTATTTGGTGTTTGCAACAAGAGCAAGGTATCACCAACAGCACTTACTCTTTGAAATATTTTTAAAGCATTTAGTTTGTAGTTCCTTCATTTCATAATGGGCAGGATCTAGGATCTATTTTGCAGCTCTGATCTCATAGAGTAGCAACATACTTCAGACAAAACCCATGAATGTGCTCTCGAGCAGCTGTGCTTAGAACATTTCCTGGTGTTTAGGAGCAAAATGTATAACCACGTGCAGCCTTTGGAAGACAACTTATGGCAAGAGCATATACAAGAGAAATTTTACCTGAGGTTTCCACATTGACTCAAGACATCATCCAAACCTCCCTAGCCACAGGCAGAACGTGAGATAAGCATGTTGGCTCCTGTTTCTCGTTCCCAGGAAGTCAGACCTGCACCACCCCACTTTGCAATGTGGCCCTGGGGGCTGTTCTTTGCACCGCAGCCTGAGCTTGGGGCACCCTACACCCTACAAGCAGGCACCAGCCCAAATGGGCTGGCAAGACCACACTTCTCACTGAGGCTCTGTACTACACAGTACTCATAAATCATCTTCCATCTAATTAAAGGAATATTTTTTTAACAGAAGATGGATTCACTTAGAACCAGAGCTAAGGATCAGTTACAAATAGTTTGCCCTGTGTATGAGATCAAGCCTTAAAACCCACTGTTTACACCTTTGGCATGTTGACACACTGACTGGCCATTAACTGATGCTTCGTTAGTACCAAAGGAAACTGATACCAGTTCCTTGCCAGACACTACAAACCCTGGAGTGCTATGTAGTATTTCACTTCAATTAACTCTGAATAAGCTCTTCTGGTGACACAAAACCAGCAGTTGCCATTAGGCTCAAACAAAATGTTTCAGTATAGAAATACAAAATCAGGCACACCAGAGGTTCACAGACCCTTTGACAACAGTCAGTAGCAGATGAAGAGGGGAAAGGCTAAAAGAATAGGCAAGGATAGGCTCTCCACTTTATCCACTAGCAATCTGTGCTTTAGGAACTTCCTTTGTCTCCACCTGTGACAGGTTTCAATGTACTTTTCCTCCACTTGCTTGTCTAATTCCCTTTTGAAGTCACTTCTGCTTTCACTTTCACCATATCCTATGACAATGAGTTCCACTCCTTAACTATGCTTTGTATGGAAACAAAACAATATTATAACCTTGCTTTTGTTTGTTTAAAGCCTGTTGTCTGTCAGTGATATTGGATAACCTTTTTTCATGAGGTGTACAGGGTAATTGACCTCCTATTCACAGCTTTGTAGACTTCCATCATACTCCAGTCTGTCATCTCTTCTCACAGGTGAAGTGTCCCTCTTTAGTTAACCTCTTTCGTAGAGAAGCTGTTCAACAACTTAGATTCTTGCCTTTTATTTGTATAATTTTAAATTCTATTATATCTTGAGATGGAGAAACCAAAATTGTGCGTATTGTATTCAAGATGGGGTTGTGCTTCTCTCCTCTGTTTCCCCCTCCTTTTCTAATAATATGTAAGTCTCACTGCTGGTATTGCCCATTGCTAGGCACCAAGCTTACATTTCCACAGAACTGTATCAATAGCCTCAAAATCTCCTTTCTAAGTGGTGACAGCACTACCATATGTGATGATAAGCAGTAAGGACTGCATTTTCCTCACATTCACTTCTTTGCATTTGTCAGCCTCCCATTTCACCTGCCACTTTAATGCCTGAAAGCACATTGCATAGTCTATCAAGGCTAATTATATGTTCTGTATCACAAAACAGGCTATTGAGAACTATATTTTGAATTGTTAGTAGAGAAATAATTATGGGAACAGCAAATAAATTAATTTTCATTCTGTAATTCTTTTGTCAACTGCAGGAAGTTAACAACTCTTACCTGATATTTTAACTGGACTTTGAAAGCTTGCCTGAATTTTATGTACATTGTCATTTTTTAGAACTTGGTCCAAAGGAGATCTCTCAAAGAACGTGAGGACAACTTCAGACCTTGAATACTTAAAAAGAGAGAGAAAAAAACCAGACATCCATTTTTAACCAGCAGTTTGCTTTGTCCCTCTTCTCCATTTCCTCCCCTTCATAGTATGACAGAAAAACTTATTACAAGCGACAGCTTGGAGGCATCATTACACAGTTCTGGCACTCAGCATTTCTCCAAGTTACTCAATAAATTGCTGCTTCTTTCAGAGTTTGGCAAAGCCCATCACATTTTAATCTGCATGAGAGTGCATGTCACCATGAAGGAGGAGTCAAGCTGGGCTAAATTGGAACTTGGCTAACTCACCTTCCAGGGCATGTTTATAATAGTCTTCAGAAGCTTTTCCACTTCATTAAGTCTGGCTTCTATATCATGGGCTTCTTTTATTGTGATGAGCCCTAGAAACAAAGTAAAGAGATCACAAGCATAAACAAAAGCACGGTTATTCACACTTTAGCAGCCAGAAGCAGCCTCTCAGGAAGATGTGGAACAACCTCAGATGTGCCTCCCAGAAATGTCTTTTAAACCAGCTGATAGTAAAGTGTGCACCCCAAACTGAGGTGGGTGTAGTTTACAAGCAGAGCTGCAAGCCTGACACAAACTCAGCTGTTTATGACCATATGTAGGAATTGCAAGACAAGCAGAAGTAGAACCACCTACTCCCTCACCCACAGTTTCACTACACAGCATTCCCAGCAGTGATAATTAAACAGCCCACTTTCTGATTCCAAGAACCATTATTCATCCTTTTTTTTTCCCTGTAAATAGAAAGCAAAAGAAAACCCAAGAAAACCAAAAGACACATCCTACAGATAAGAGGGAAAAAAACAAAGACAAGCTAAACAAAAGGCAGTTTTGTATTCCTCAGACTGCAAGTCCCAGTGAGTGGTCCAAGGAAAATTTGTCAGTATCTTGTTCTTCAAGTGGAAGATAACTACTGGGATTTTTTTTCGTATCATCAGTCACTGAATTAGCACAGCGCTGCAGAAGATATTAAGATGAAAATTTTAATGTCCAATATCCAGAACGATGCCTTACAATGCAATATTGAATTACTCAGTATGGCGATCTTAAACAATAATACTGCATTTTTTACGTAAAACCTGCAGGGCATCTGTAACTTTCCCCTCCTCTAGCAGACTGGAGGAAATACAGCACAGGTTATATGCATGTACAGGGCATTTGAGGAGAAGTAAACCCTCAAAATCTCACATCCCTCTAGTGGGCCTTTTATTGCTGATATTTGCAACCTACTTTTTCTAACCAAATCATCATTTAACCTCTACATTTGTGCATCTTTTCTAAGGAGCAGGATGCACCCATGAAAATTAAATACCTAAGAGAAATTATTAAATATAACAAGCCACACCAAACAAACAACCCAACAAAAAGCTAGAAAAGGAAAAGACACAATAAATCAAAAACATCAAAACTAAAAATCTGCAAAGCAGTCTGTGAGAAAGCACTTCAATATACTACAATTGTTCTAAAGTAAGTGTATCTCCATCTCCCTATTCAAAAGACAAACATAGAGCCATCAAACGCACAGAGTGTGGGAACAACATCCACAAACAGTTTCAGTCTTGCTGTTTGCTACCAGTGAGATACAATCCCATACAAACTTTCCAGACAAAAGTGTGACTTGGAAGCTGTCAGCTCTCCTCCAGTTACAGCTCTAAATAAAACAGAGATTGTCTCCAAAGCAACTGGGTTTGCTTGATGGTTGTCCCACAAAAGTCGCCTGTTTGTATAAGCCTTTCTCTTGTTCAACAGTCCTTCATTTTGCCTGTATTTTCAGCATGGCTATTGCCTCACCCCAGTACAACTCACCCCCTCTCCTGACAGCAGAGCAATGCATACCAGCAGCACATAAGGAAGGTGGCGTGTGTCTTTCTTTGGCTGGTGTACAGTACAGTCAGGTAGCTTTGCTTGGAAATTCTCGGAAAGGCTGTAACTGTGAATAAACTCATCTGCATGGGTCCACAGACTGGGTATCAGCTGGACTGTGCTTGACATTACAGACCTGAATTGCAGACCAGCACCCTTCATCGTCCTTAACTACAGGGTGTGTGCAGGCCCGGGTGGATCTGCTTCACCCCTCCACAAATATGTTCCCATCCCACATTTGAATCAAGTTCAAATTTTTAAATGAAAGTGCTTTCATCTTTCCTAAAAGTAAAAAAAAAGCTGCCAATGGCCCTGCAGCTCAGACGCCTATCCATGATGTTAGAAACACACTGCTGGCCCTGCTGGAGCCCCATCAGAGGAAACAGAGCCAGCCACCCTCATGCCAGCTGCCGTGGGGTGCCTCCACTTCTCCTGCTGGTCTTGATCCACTCTGCGTAAACACTTATATAGTCAGAGCAGAGACTGCCCAGCTGTGGCTCCCACCTTGCAGATGAAGACCTCATTGCCGATCCACCGGGAATTCAGCATTTAACTGCTCCCTCTCAAGTCTGCCCTCCATCCCGGACCCCTTCCCAGAAAAGCATTCACTGCTGGAACTAGTATTTTACCAGGAAGAGGGATACTTTCAAACAAATAAAGATATTCAGACTGGGAGGTGGAGAAAAAGAAAAAAAAAAACCCGACCCAAAACCACCTCAGCAACAACCCTGAGCATTCATCCCATAAGGAAAACCAGCCAAGTGGTCAGGATTTCTCTCATTAGTAATCAGGGAAAGCATCTGCAGCTCCACACGGCCTTTTAATGCTTCATCAAGAAGTCAGACAAGGCTGTCAGCCTGTTGCACTGTCACAGATCGCCCAGTGGGAGGTTTTACAGCTTCTTGCATTTACAAGGAATTTCCAGCCCTGCTATATTATGTCCTTCCACCTCTTGGAAAGACACCAGCCATGCAAACCCACACTCCAGCTTGGAAACTGGCACGGAAGACTTGTAACATCTGACACCATAAAAACTGTTTCTTACTGAAGCTTTAAGTAATATCAAAACCAAAAAGCAGACAGCGTAGGAAGGAGGGTGATACATCTGCCTGGACAGCTTCCTATATCTGTGCTTAATGATTGCAGATGCACAGCTTTGGGGGGTAAAGCTGCTGACCTTAAATGAATTCCCCATACAGGGAGTTCAATTTGGCCAGGCTAAAGCCTTTCTTTTCGTACATCTTCAGCCCAAACACACAGAAACCACTTGACTGGCTATATATACACATATATTTAAACCTGTAATTTCTTTTGCAATTGCCATGAAGTTTGTAAGACCTTCATTTATCTTAATTTTACAAGTGTCTGTTTTTAAAAGTTAAGAGATGCTCTTGTGGCTTTCAGTTAGTCATAGACCATGATCCCACAACCCGAGGAACTGCTCCCAATCCCACAGCCACGCTAACCAGAGCGAGGCACTGCCTGCCCAAGCAGCCAGAAGTGGAGGTCCTGGTCCCTCCTTTCTATCCCTTTCAGCGCTTGGTAACTGGCTGCTGTCATCAACCACAGCACCTACGTGCATGAGGAACACTGAGGTTTCACAAGATAAAGTCCCTAGTGTCAACACTGGCTTAAGGTGCTCCCACCTTCCCCTGCACCTCATTTCCTCTCCCACACCACAACACAGAGATGCTTCTGCTTTGCCAGCACAATTAGGTGAGCAGCAGGGAATACCTCAAACCACTCCTGTCAAAGGCTTCACCTCTGGAAACCCCAGACTCCACAGAAGAAACAAGAGACTGCAGGCTAGGATGCCTCATCCAAGCTCCTTCCTCACCCAGGCACTATAGCAAGTTAGAGCGGGAATCTGAATTTGTGTAAAGGGTCACAGAATCACACCCAAGTTTCCAGGCCTATTCTTCACTTTGTGGGGGTTTCTCCCCTGCCTCTCTTCTTTCTCCTGTTTGGAAGATTTGTCGAGGAAGAAAGAAAGAGGAAAAACAAGCCAGAGACCGATGTAGGATCTCCAGACGTTGGAAACGCCTGAACAAACAAACACACAGACATGCCAGCTGACACTGCAGGCAGAGCCCAGCACCGCCCCCATTCATTAACCCTGACATAAATGAACCAAAAGGTGGATGCGTCTGGAGTGCATGGGACCCCCTGGCCACATATGAAGCATCCATACAGCAGCTATGACATGCCCCGAGGCTGTTGTCTCTGCCCATGGGCCATAAATACATGTCTAGCCTATATTTCCATCTGGGGCTTTTACTACCCAAGAACCCTTACTCCGTTTCCTATAAAATAAAAATAAAATACCAGTAAAGCAACCGGTATCCTGGAACCAGTTGTGTTTTCTTCACTTGTTCAGTCATGCAACAGAGCTGAGCTCAGAACTGGGAAATTTGTTAGTGAGGTCATGGTGAAAGGCTGTTCTCATGCCTTTTTCTCGGCTCTGGCCCTTGTCTGACTGCTAATGGAAAACACGCACAAACTCCTCCCAGGAAAACTTTGCTCTCTGTCTTGTTACCCGTACTGTGCTTGGACAATTAGCTATTATTTCAAGTGATTTAAATGCAATAAACACCTATGTTTATAGGGTTTGAGATAAACTGCAGTCCCACTGGCTCCTTTTTTTACCACAAACCCTGCTGCCAAATACCACAAACTTCTAGGGTTCCTTCACCCTGCACACAGGGGAGCCAACAGGTGGGGGATGGGAGGGATGACATCGCCTAACCCAGGGTGTCACTCACCTGTGCCTGGGAGATTGCTTTAGCAGGGTTCTGCTGTGTGCACAGCCCATGTAGTCAGTGACCTCATTCAATCCCTTTGACATTTTCTCTGCCCCTTTCCAGACCAAGAGCCCCAGGCAGAGTCTTTTAAGACTGAAAAGGATTTGCTTTCAATCTGAGACCAAGCGTAGGTAGCAACTGTGCACAGAGCAACATGTGTCTGGAAAAGTACGGCACAAGCAGCAGCAGAGGCCTGCAACATTCTTCCTGCCCTGGGTCCCTGGTGCCGGGGCAGCTGCAGGAGGCTGGGAGAGCAGGCCAGCAGCTGTGTACCTGGCACGCTGGCTCACAGCGTGGGAGAGGGGCCCAGAGCTGCACACAGGCAGGAAACAAGCTCAGCAGCAGAGGAGAATGAACTCAGAGCCAACTCCTGATGTAAACACACAAGCCTTGGTAGGGCTGTCCTATTACTGCCACGTGAGCCACCAAATCTGCAACTAATGACATGCTGAAAGCCCCAGATAATGCACCCCGTCCTTCTAGCACAGGAAGCAGGACAGGAATTGAAGCGTGTGCTTCATGGCTCATCATGAAATCACAGAGCAGTCCTGACAGTCAGCGTCCACAATGAGCATTGTCTCAAAAATCCTCTAGTGCCTTCCAAGCAAGAGTAAGTTCATGCCCAAGTCAAGTGTGCCTCCTTGTCTCCTATGTCATGTCAATCATGACACACAGAAGTCTGTTTTTCTGGAGATGTGTTGCTATGCACAAGTCACTACATACACATGATCTCAAACTGTGGGCAAACCCTGTCACTCCAATCTGAAGGACTACACTTCTTGTTTGTGGTCAGGATAGGAGCAAAGAATGTCCAAGAGATGTCCTACTTTCTCAAAATCAGTTCTATATATACAGGAAGCTGAGCAAGAGCAAAAGCTAAGGTGTACTTTCTGAAGATATGTGCAAGAGGGAATGCCAATAGTCCTAAATGCTGTTTTAGTAAGTGCATGAAGATTAAAGTTGCATTGAGCCCCTCTTATCTAATCCTCTCTCCATCCCCTATAGGAAGACTGCAGAGTAGGTATCAAAAGGAAAAAAAGGAGTAACAAATAAATCCAGAGAGAAATCCTACTGTGTTCTGCTAATCTACACTGCAAGAAATTATTTGAGACTCATGATTCAAATCATGAGTCCATCCTTCTCTCTTTGCACAAGGCCCCGAGCAGCAGTTAGAGATTTAAAATCTTTAGGGAAGACATATAAGTTGTCTTGCATGGGAGACTGCTACTCTGCTCTCTCTCTCAATGGGACTGTGGCTTCAGTGGGAGATGTGCCCCTTTCCCCCAGTTACAGTATTCATTAACACTGCAGTGCTAAAACTTTTTTATTGTTTTCCCTCATTCCTCCTTTCCCTCAGATGTGTTCCAACCCTTGTGCACACACACAATCCAGGATGTAGATGGAGCAACAGAAGGAAGGTCCTAGTCATTAGAGAAGGTATACAAAGTCACAGAATAATATTAAATAAAAGAGTCTAATTTGATTCATCCAAAGAAGGGCCAGGTCCAAAGTCAGATCAGGCTGCTAGGGACCATACCCAGTTGACTTCTAAACAGAACCACAGACAGATATTCCACAGAAACATGCAGAAACTGAAGCTACTCAGCTGGCAAATGGATCAGGGCTGAAAGGTGACAGACAACTCAGCCCTATTTTTTCTGCTGTTTTGCTCCTTTGCACTGCTTCCTATTTCCTCCCTCTGCTGAATTGGGCTCTTCTCAACACCATTTCAGCTGTCATCTTCCCCTGCTTCATGCCTGCCATACCTCGCTCCTCCTAGCAGCTGCCCAGGCAGCATCCCTCCTCACTGCAGACACGTGTTCCCTCAACCTTGCCACCTGGCATAACTATGGCATTAGCCACCTCAGACTGGATTCTGAAAAGGCCAAACCAGCTCCCACTAACAGCTGCCTCCCCTCTGATGGAGGAGAGGAGGATAAAAGGTTGCTAGAAGGGCAAAGGAGTACTCAGGGGTATGTAAAGGCAGGAAATTAAAAAAAACCGCAGCAGACGGGAAAGCTTGTTTCACACAATTTTTCTTCAATAACTGCAGAAATAACACCACAGAAATCCCTTCAAGTCCAAAGGCTTGATAAGATCCAGAGAAGGGCAGATAATTACGGGCAATCAGGGATGTCAGATCTTCAATTACTAGAGACCAGGACTGTCACTCTTCTGTTCTCTGCCTGTTATTTATGCTGTCTACTGCAGCATCTGGTTCTCATCACCAGGGACAGGATCCTAGACCTAGCCACAGCACTGGTCTGGCTTAAGTCTGGCAGCTCTAGCAACTCCTCTTTGATGCCTCTTGCCTAATTCTACAACACCCCTCTCTTGGGACAGACACACTTGCCCCTTCCTCTTGTGGGGAAGTTCATCCATCTCACATGACAGGAGTCACTACAGTCTTTACAAAGGATTGGCTATTGATGCAATATCACTGACAAGATCTGTCCTGGTGGCATTACTGAGGGAGCAGCTAAAAGGATACAGCAGAGCTGAAAAGAGGGGTGGGTGTAGGGAGGTGGAATTTAGCATTTATCACATTGCGCTGCCCTTCTTAAACTTGATGATGAGGAACAAAATTTTTTAAAGAGGTATCAGTACACAAAATGCATGTGAGTCATTCCATTTTTCAGAAGTTCCACTAGGTAGTAACAAACATACTGAAGATACTGAGACAGATCTGTTTGATGCAGAAAGAGAGAGAGCTTTCAAAACCCTGCCCACACCTTTCTTCTTTTGCAGTTCATATGAAGCAGATGCAGGATGGGGAAGTCCTGTCCACACAACTGTCCAGCTGAAATGCTCCAGAGCAAAAGCTGCCACCATGACCGCCTGAGGACCCTGGCACACTCAAGCATCCATGCAAAGAAAAGAGGCAAGTTAAAAGCTGAGAAACCCAGACCCTCAAGATGATGGGTTTTCCACACATTGTATTATTAGTTATGGGATCTCCCAGGATCTCTGGAAGGGATGGCACATCTTGGTGGCAGAACTCAGCAGACAGGCTTTCCCCACAGAATTACTTGTCTTGATGCCTGATGAGCCACAAGAAAGAAAAAGATGTCAAAGAGGCATGAGATAAGAGTGAACAAAGCAGTCAAAACCTGATGAAAAATGCGAGCCCCTACAACCATTTTTAGTGCTGATTTCTTATCAGGTGAGAACTGTCATGAAAAACACACCTCATTTCCATTCCTTTCCACCAAAAACTTCCCTAACACATTGTCTTGGTTCACCACAAAAAAGCAACTTGTGTCTAGGTTTGTAACAACACAGCCAGCTTCATTTATCTCCATCATTACCAATGAACCATGAAATTCAGCTGATAAAAAAACAAACCCAGAAGCCACAAACCTAATTTTGGTTATACAGTTCTGCTAGAGCCTGATAACCAAGAGCTGCATCCTTTGTCTGCCAGACAGAAGCTCTGAGCAAGCTCTACTAATGAACTGTTGACAATGTCAACAATGAAAAGAGCACAATAGATGCAGTGTATTTATCTGTATTGTCACAGCACTGAGAAGCAGCTGCTGTCTGTGGAAACCACTATGCTGCTTCTGTAGAGCTCCTTCTTCTCATAAATCACACTCCCAGATGGTCTTGTAAACAACAACAACGCTGTAATGCAGCATATAGAAAACTAAGTTATGAACGCGACATTTGCAAGCAAACAATATTCCTGGGCTGGCTCTTCGGGAACTGCCTTTGTGTTGTGCACGTCCTTCCAATGGCAGCCCTGGAGGAGCTTCCTGCTGCAAAACCACTCGGACATGGAAAACAGCAGGAAGCAACCACCCCAGAGGAAGGGCACAAGGCTCGGAGCTGGAGCTCAGCGCTGTGAGAGACTGCTCAGGTCTGCTGCATGTGGAGTGACTGCCTCTACACTACGAGGCAAACTAAAGGTGCAAGGTTTCTACAGGAAATCTCCACCACTACTGGAAAACTTCTATGGATGGACAGAGGTTGAGCACCGGCAAGGTGGAAGGGAACTGAGGAGTTCTGCAGAGCCATAGATAACCATGGGTGGCAGCACATCGGTGAGGGAAACCTGGAGGCAAAGAAAAGGAACAGAAAGCAGCTCAGGGAAAGCAACTTGGAGAAGCAGAGAGGAAATAACAGAAAGAAGAGCAAGGGGAAAAACGGCCATGACAGAGCAGAATGAGTCAGAGGAGGCATGGAAAGGAGGAAAATGAGAACTTGGGGGAGAGAGGCTCATCTAGTAATAAAAGAAATCTGTCTGAGAGTTTCTGATTTGGCAGCTCAGAGTATCAGAGCAGGATCAGGCCCTACACGTAGTTGCAATATGCACAGTTACATTGGAAGAGCATCTGAGCCTCTGTTCTGATAACAAAGGCAACAAAAAAGCGCAGAGAAGGATTGTCAGAAGCCACCCTGCCACTCCAAGGGCAAAACAAATCCCAACATTGAAAGGCTGCTAACGTGCTCTTTTGGTTTCCTTAAGGGGTTGATTCTGCCCACATCGAAGTCAGAGGCAAGGGAGGTGTGTGATTACTGACTGCATAGAAGCTGCCTCAAGTTCTAGGACACATCTTAGATGAGACCTCCTCACAAGTAGTATTTAGAGAAAATAGGAGGGGGAAAAAAAAGAAAGAGTCCTTTTCCAGATTTATACCTCATTTGTGGTGTCTATTTGGTCTGTTGCAACTATTTCTCCTTCCATCAATTTTAAGTCAGCTTCTAGGTCCATAGCTCTGCCTTTCTCATGAAAACGGATTTAAATTCAAAAGTAGACTTTGCATAGAGAAACAGACAGTTTAGTAACATTAGACTGTGTTCACTGCAGGAGTGAATGAGCCTGTGTTTTCCTGTGATCCTCTTTTGTACATTTGCCTAGAGCAAGGGACAGGTACATTTCAAAGACAAATAAAATACTAGCAAGTTACTGGTAACATCACAGTGAATCATCCTTAGTCACCCTGCAGGTATGCACATATCTAACCTTGTTTACCAGCTTCCTTGTGTTGCTGAAGGAATGTCCTTGGCCTTTAGCACCACTGAACGCTCCAGATGCAGAGAGTGCACTCTGCCACGTGTGCTTATTAGTTATCAAAGACCAGACTATGTGAATGCCATACTCCCCCCTGGGACCTCCCCTTCTCTCATATCAGAGAAAGTGTAAGATGAACAGCCACTGCAGACAGCTACACCTCCCATCCTCTCCTCTGCAATCTCAAAGCACTTAGCGGCTCCAACAAATAAGGAAGGGGAGAGCATTGTGGAAGTCAGTCTGGGAGGATGAGGGTTCAAGAAAGGAGTGTAGAGGATGGTTTCCTCGTGCTGAGCGAGAAAAGGAGCACACTCCTGCTCAGCATGAACTGTCTGCTGAAGCCAGCAATAAAGGTAACAACCAACTCTTTCTGAAATTGCTGACGTTTTTAAAATAACCCCAACCTTTGTTAAAAAAGTTAATAACATCAAATAGCTCAAGCTTCCACTCTCAACTCTATCCCTTAAATGTAGCACACTGCAGCTCAACTGAGCTATAGGATAATGCTAGTCCTTTTAATGCTCCTTAGGCAAGTCTGTAGGGACTTCAGAGTCCTTCAATGCAATGCAAATTTGGTTTGCAACCCTTTATCACTTCCTCCAGATAAAAGGCACAGCTGATACTCACCTTCTTTCATAAAGCCCAAGAGAAACACACACACATATAAAAACTCACATACATATGCATATACATTTATAGATATATAAAAATACTCAAAAATGTATATGACAATGCTAAAACACACAAGAATGGGCTTTTGTCAGGTGTTTTTGTTGGGTTGTGTACACTGAGCTTCACTGTAAGCAGCAGGATATCTGCCTTTAAACAGGACATTAAGGAACCATGCTTACCCCACGAATTTTGTAAAGATTGGACATGCCCCATGCAATCTTCTCTTACAAATACAAATCTGTGATACAAAGCTTTGCATCAGCGTCACTTAGTTAAACGAGATTTTTATGTTTCAACTTTGTCAAGTTATCAGAGACTGTGGCCAGCCAATTTAAAATGTTGGTATGATGAAGTGTTCTCTAGGCAGAGAAGCATACTCTGCAAAGTAATTTTCTTTAGAGCAGGAGCAGCATAATTTTAAATAGTGTGTTGCTGAAATTGTGACGCACGCTGTAATTGCTTAGAAACTACTCCTGATTTTTATTCTGTCTCTGTTGCAAAGTTAACCCACACCCCCTCAACAAGCTAAACAGATCATAATCTGCTTATATTAGGTTTCGATTTTTCAAATCCTGGACTGATGCTTTGCTCATTCCCAATTCTCCTGAAGTCAGTGTGCCTGTTCCTGAGACAAAGGTAAGTCAAGGTTGCTGGCTCTAGGTTTTAGGCAGGGATTGAGCAACACAGACTGAGGATGGTTAATCTTTCCCAGTTGTTAATGCATGAATGTTTTATTTACCTGGGACTGTCAAGTAAAGCTAGTGCAAGGGACTATAATCCCATTTGGCTCAAGCTGCACAAATAATGCTTTGGAGAGAAGTGAAAAGAGTTTAACAGTTTGTAAAAGCTCTAGCAGACCTTGAGACAGGAGAGGAACCATGCTCGCTTGTGAGAGGTGCTGAGGAAAGAGAAGAGCTTTAGGATAAGCAGCGACTCCTGTGTGTAACCAATGAGGAAGGAGCACTGGGAGGGGCAGGAGGCCAAGGATCGAGTCCATTTGCAGCCAGACACAGGACACACCCCAGCCCAGCTGCCAAGCTACTCTTCAGAGCCCCAAAAAGCCAACAAGGAAGACTACCGGCATCCTGGGAGGTCAATTTTTAGTCACAGTGACTCTGGCAGGTGCTGTGCCCTGCAGGCCACAGGCAGGGTCGCTCCAAACCTACCCAGCATCCTCAAAAGCCGTGGCCCAGGTGCCACCTACACTTGAAGGCCATGTAACTTAGAATTTACTGCCACTCAGCAGTACTAAAAATCACACTTGCCGTACTTTGGGTTGGACACACGCGGTGCGTAACAAGCTTTCGCAGTACTTTATATCCCTGGCCAGCAACCGAAATGCATGAGGCACTGTTCATGCCGGCACACACCAGGGCTGAGAGGTGGGGTCTGGCGTCCGGAGGACCAGCCGCATTCCCAGCCTGCACCCAAGCGGGAGGAGACAGCCCCTCTCCGGCACCCAGCCCTGCAAGCATCTCCCGCTCGCACCCGGAGCGAACAGGGGCTGCGGGGCTGCGGCTGCCCCGGCTGCCTTCCGCCCATCCCCGCCGTCTGCAGAGGGCACTCGGGGCCTGCGAGTGGCAGCGAAGCTCCCGGCGCCGGCGGGGCCGAGCTGCCACCTCCCGGCAGCGGGGATGGGAAAGCCCAGGGCCGGGGGACACAGGCCGGGGAGCGGGCTGCGGCTCCCGCGACACAAGGAAGCTCGGGAAAGGGAAAGGTACGAGCGTTTTAATGTGAGGCACATAAAAACCCCAAATCTAGCCCACCACCGTAGGTTAGGTATCTGGCAGGACCATGGAAAAAGACCCGTCTCACTAGAAACACCTGTCAGAAAACATCCTTGGGAAGGCAGCCCGGGAGAGTTCGCCACTGGCAGGGAACAGAGCCCGCTATTACACAGGGACGGCCCAGGAATGAAGTCCGGTGGGTTTACACCAGTATGAGCGGTGCAGACCCAGTCCCGAGAATAGCAAAACGCAGACCCTCTGCAAGGGGGTCCCACTAGCAAGGTGAGAGGCTAAGTGAGAGCTAGAGAAAACTTACCCATCCTCTCATAGAAAAAAACATGCACAGAATATCGGCTTGCCCCCGCTACTGTTCAATCAAATCATTTACGTGGTAACTCAAACAAGTGGGGAGACTGGAAGTGCTAGGCATACACCCATTTTCAGATGACTGGATGCTCCTCACCACTCTACATACTTGAAATACGTCAGAGTAGAACACGTAACTCTATCTAAAAAATATCCCAAACATTAAACAAATTAAACCCAACCCGCAAGACAGCTTGAGTACATCCTGCTTCTGCACAGCAAGGCCTGAGCATGGGCAACATCTCTCGAGTTTGGTTAATCCACTTCAGAAATTGGAAGAGAACAGACTTCTCTACTAACCGCTGGTGCAATTCCCGTTTCACAGAAGTTATGCGAGGAATTATGCCAGCTCCCAGAGTTGCTCCGTCCCCTGGCAAGAGCCGCAGCTCTTTTTTTTTCGCCCTCTCCTTGTGGCAAACAACATACCAACACGCGGAGATTTTTCAGCTACACCCTTTTTCCTGCCAACCACCCCCCAGCCCTTCCTCGGGGAGCCCAGAGGCACCGGAGAGGGGCAGCGAGAACGAGGACCCCTCTGCTCCCCCAGCCCAGCCTAGCCCGAAGCCGCGCAGCCGGAGACAGCAGCAGCGATACTGGGGTCTCCTTCCAGCGGGAGAGCTCGGCTCCAACAGTGCAGTCAAAAAAAAAAAAAAAAAA
>VZTE01004781.1:945796-1038410 GCA_013397775.1 Eulacestoma nigropectus
AAAAAAGAGAGAAACACAAATCAACATCCCGGGAGGAGTTTCCGACCGCAAAACGCCCCCGCAGTTTTTCTGCCCCCCTCGTCCGGTTCTCAGTGGCTCCAGCTCTTCACCTCCCTTCCCTCCGTCGAGAGGGACCGCTCGCCCGCCCGTCCTCCCCGGCCACCGCCCCGCCCCGGGAAGCGGCGGCAGCCGAAACCCGCCCGGCGCCGAGCAGCGAGCGCCAGGCCCGCGGAGGCTGCTCAAACCTTGGAGCAAGGGAGAGCGGGACAGCTCGGGCCGGTCCTCGGGGAAGGAGTCGAGGAGCCGCTTGAAGAGGCGGCCGAGGTCGGAGTAGCTGCGGTGCAGGTAGAGGATGTTGCGGTCCGACCACTCGGTGCGGATCTCGTAGAACTCCTCCTCGTCGCCCCGCCGGCTGATGATGAGCCGCCGGATGCCGTTCACCCAGCAGCCCCGCACGTACATGTTCACCAGAGAGGTGCCCTCAAACACGGCCGAAGCCATCCCGCCGCCGCCCGCACATCCCCTGCCGCCGGCGCAGGGCGAAGCGCACCGCCCCGCGCCGCCGTGGCCAAGTTAAGAGCAGGAGGAGGAGGAGGAGGAGAGAAGGGGGGTGTCACCCGCCGCACGGCCCCCCCCGGCCCTGCCCTGCCCGCTGGGGCTGTGTCGCCTCCCGGCGCTGGAGGGAGGCTCGCTAGGGCTTCATAGACGGCGGCCGCAGCGAAGGGACGGCCCGGGCACCCTGCTCCGCCGAGCCCCCGGCGCCGAGCAGGACGGCTCTCACCCCCTCCGGGGCGGGGAGCAGGGTGGCTCGGCCCCTTCTTCCTCGGCTCCGCAGGAAGGCAGAGCCCCTCCCGTCCAAGGCGGGGGGACACTCCCGGTCCCGGCCCCGCAGCCAGCGCCCACCCCCTTCGCCCTGCCCTGGAGGGTGAGATCCTCCTCTTCCTTCTCGGGACGCTTTCGTAGACACCGCAGACATGACGAGGAATTTTGTCCCCCCTCCCAGTGACCCCAGAAGGTTTTTTTCGTTTTTTATTTTTTTTTTCTTTAAACCTCCGTCCAGGCCAGCTGAGGGAGGAAGAGGGAGACTGCCAGGCTGTCAGCCGCCAGCAGCGCACTGGGTGGACCAGCGCCCCCGTTGTGCCCCGGGAAACCTCGATGGAGCCCCCGGCAGCCGAGCGGGGGAGGGCCAGCACAGAGAGGAAAAACAGGAGGAAGGGAGTACATAGCTGGTGCCTGAAGGAGCCTCCAGCAGCATCCCATACGGGAGGGAGATGGGGAGGTCTGTGCTGCAAATACAGTCCCTCCTTCCCACCGGCACCCCACGCCATGCACTGCCCGAACGCCCAGAGAGAGGGGCACGGGGAGAGCTGGCGGGGGCCGCAGCAGGCATCTGGCAAAACCGGAGCTGCACTGTACAGCAAGGAAGTGTGTGGGAGATGCCTGGATACCTGCAAATGCCTTGAAGCTGCGGGGTTAAGATACGCACACCGAAGGTGACTCAAATCACAGCGCAGTGATGTAGGATGCATCATCCAGGACGGGATCCTGCTGGAAGGCAGTGGCCTCCGGCACGAGGCTTTCTGAGGCGGGGGGGGCTTCAGCAGGGCCAAGGGAGGCGGTGAGTGACTTCCCTGGGTCATGCCATGGCCCGGGGCAGGCGAGACCCTTCCTGTTTGTATAATTTGTGGAGGTCAGAGGTCATTACATTCACACTATGTATTATAAAATTTAAGCCAGTTTCTGCCAGAGTGACATCTGTGCCTCAGGAGGCCAGGAATTCACATGGTAACAATTCAGGTGCTGTTTAACCTTTCAGAAAAACCAGCAGAGCCCACAGGCAAGACCACTGTTACAAGGATCAGCCAAAAACCAGTGCTTGAGGAGCATCACAGCTGGATCAGCTTAGGGTAGCACAAATAAGAATGATGGGGTGGCACAAAGGTGAAAGATACGTAATAGTTTTCTGTAAAATGCGTAATTAAATAACTAAAGCATACTCTTTTCAATAGATAACATTACAAGTAGCTGCCTACATCATTTAGATGCCACATGCCTCTATGTTAAAGCAACTCCAACAAATGCAATGACGTCCCAATTGTATATTTTCTCTATTTTGCTTCTACATAACAAAACTGGGTTTAGTTTACTCTGAAGCACAGTCATATATAAAGAATGCAAACAATTGAGCCCCATCTCTCCAAACAGAAAGGCACGTGCCTGTTTACTGCAGCCTTGCTCTGTAGCACCTGCAGACATTTCTTTAGAGAAATCTGTGGTTTTGAAAACAGGTGGGTGATACTCAGGATGGCAGAGCAGATCCTATTCCTACCAAACCGACTTCATAGAGAACAGTGCCAGGCTCACAGTGATACGAAACAGACAAAGCAAACAACCTGGAAGCACTCGCTTCCCATACAGAGGTGTGTAGCCCTTCACAGAGCAAAGCACATGGCAGAGGTCCACACTTCACCTTGGATCACCACAAAAAGAGTTTTCACACCACTGTTGGGCTAGACATGTCCCAAGTACCACATATTAGCTGTTCAGAGAGTTTGGTGTGGCTTCACAGGAAACGAATTACTGTGAACCTTTGTATTGTAGGAAGATCTCCACACAGCTGCTTTTGTTCAGGGAAGGCTTTTGTAATCCCTCCTCTTGTTCCAGTACACGGTGGTCTTGCCTGTTCTTCAATATAAAAACAAAACAAGGAAATAAAATGCCTTCTCTTCTGGCACTTGCTGTGCTGACCCAAAATACCCACACATCCTAAGGAAGCGAAACTTCTAGGAAGAGAACCATGAGAGTAACCCTCCCCCTTTTTTTAAAGATGTCAGCCTTGCATTGCTTCTGTTTAAGCAATGAAAGCACTTGACTTCTGCTCATTCTGACTGGTATTTTCTGCCTTTGCAATAGAATGATTTTTGCTGTTGTTGGCCTTCCCACGACCTGTGTGTCACTCAATAAACCTCTGAGTCTCTCAGCACTGTGTAGGAGCTCTGGCTTCAGCTGGACTCCGCAAGGCCTTGCCTGGGGGTTCTCAACTTAGGCCAAAGCTGGCATGTGCCATCCTGTAGGTTTAAGCATGAAATATTTGGTTCTATTTTTCTCCTTTCGTTTGACTGGTGCCATGCTTCCAACTTACTTAAAATATTCAAATCACACAAACCCCTGTGTGCCTGTCACTGCATGCTCATGGGAAATGAGCCTAAGCTGAAAATTCTATACCTAAAGGGTTAGAAACTGTCATCTCGATGCCAGATCCTGCTAAATTTTATGAGTATGAAAGGTAGGAGTACTCCTACACCTCATGCTGAGCATGCAAGGTCAGTTTGTTATTGCCCCATGAGTACGATCCTGTTTCAGAAAAACCTTAATCCAGTAAGTCCAAAAGTACAACATCCCCTTTTGGGGTGAAAAGTAGAGCTGTGCACAGCTTCAAATCCTGCCACTGAGCACTTCTGGCAGTCATTGCCTGGGGCCAAGCTGGTAGCCCACCACAATCTAGTCTCATTCTCAGCTCAGGTGGCAGGACATGCATATACACGTCCTCTCTCCCCCCTGGGTCAGGAGTGCCCCTATTGCAGCAGTGCAATGTTGACCAGACATTAAATCTGGGCACAACTGCTATTCATGAAAGTTGGGTTAGTAATAAACATCTGTTACTGCGTGGCTCCAGAAAATGCATTTTCCTGGAAAATGCTTACACATGGAAAAGAAAAGTTCGCATTAGGCTAGTGGTGTGCTGAGGAGGATGGTGGAATTCACAGGTTTATCTGCTTCATGGAATGTAAAATGGATGTGCAGGAAGGCCAGATAGTCTCAAAGGACATAGACATCTTCCAGGTGAAAGCATCTTTTATTATTAGCTCTTTTTATTGTCAGAGTATAAATTGTATTTCTGGTGCACTTTTAAAAATACTGAGAGGCTGGGCCTTTACAGTTGACAAGTTTTTTATGTCTATGCAGCATGGGCAGAGGCACTGTGCCACGGTTGCTCTTCAGCAGAAAATGGGGACATGTATTTAACATGGGGACATGTAAAGTAGAAAGATGTGCTTTATTGAAACACATTTTATTCCTTCTTGTGTGACATGCAGTTTTACTATTTTCCATATTTAATTTTTGAGACAAAAGCCATTACTGGCAATTGCACTTCAGAGAATAAAGACGCCAACAGCCTATGTTTTATCCACTTGCATTTTTGTGATCTTACTGTCTCACTACAGTCATAAAATTTTATGGGAATGCATGCATTTGCTTGACCATTTATTGGATTGATTTTAACCTATCAATTTTACGATTTTACTTTCACAAACTTGTAAACTATTTCATTCATTTAAAATACGTGCAGGGTACCTACCACATACTGTTAATAAGCTTGCTGAAAGAACTCAGGCCCTGTAAAGGTTGCTCTGGCCAAAGAAAATCCTCTGCTCTTCAACTGATGCAAACACAATCGAAGTGATGCAGCAAAATTGCCTGGATTTGAAAAGAGGCCAGGGCCAAATCACAGTGCTTAGGAAGCACAAGGGCAGGTAACTCTTGGCTCTGACATTTGCGATATGAACCGTGGCTAGAAACACAAATGAAGTCAAACGAGCTTGTAGCACTAACCTTGTGCTGTGACATGTCAGCCCTTCTTTTTCAGGTTTCTTCATCAGTGTAGTGGAAATTATAGGGATACTTGCCTTCTGTCATATAAAAGTAGGCTATGAAGGCTTCTAAAGGCTATTTCCGTACTATCTACATTTTTCTCCGCATGTCCTACAGCCTACAGTCCACTGCAGCACTTTCTTCTGCCCTTACCAGTTATAGTCCCCAAAAATTACTGTCTCCCAGACTCCATCTACATTTAGGAGGAACTTCATGTAAATATCTAAGAAGATCTCTCCCTGTCATTGTTTGAAAGTCAATTTAGGGCTCCTTTTTACCGCTACAGGTTCAATACCCTTAGCACAGAGGCATGATGATTCACCCTCTTTCTGTCCACATCCATGAACTATTTACTTCTCAGGGGAGGAAGAGGCTTCTCTACTATTTTCATAATTAAAGTCCTCATTTTTGGCAGTAGGCTTTATATTAAGTAATAAGGAGTATCCACCATTGCAAAAAAGGGATAAAGGAAAATTTCAGCATAAGGAATAAATGAGCCATATCTTCTTTGAGCATGACCCGTGAAGCTGGCAGGTTTGACTACTTCAGTTTAGATCATTAACCTCTTTCAAGGAAATAGATTATTGAAACAGTAGCAGCCACTAACCAGCCAACATGCATTTCCACCTGAAACCAAGGTCAGTGCCTCTGGGGCTGGGACACCTAGAGGTGAGGCTTCTCATGGAAGAGCCAAGTTGGAACTCAAGGATGAAGGCAGGCTGTGATCTGCAGGCAGTCCGGCTTTGGCAGCACTGTCAGAGTTATGTTTTCTGCACCACAGTGTTTACCCCTGCCAGGTGATCAGGCTTAAAACCACATTAGTGAGGTATAGAGCAGGCATAACCAGACAGGGGCAGAGAGGGGACTATTTCCCTTAGCTGATACTTCCACCAAAACTCAAGGGTTGGAAAATGCTGATCTAAAAAATCAGTCTGAATAGCTTTAGTGCATCACCCTTGAAAGAGTCCAGGAGGGGCAGGAGGGTGACAACGCCTGCTGTGGCCTAAGAGGCTCTCTGGTTGTGCAAGGCTTCCTTGGCTCAAGGAAGCAAAAATTGTATCTGAGGTGCCTGGCTCCATTAAAAATTGCTCCTTACTATTCAATACCTAAAGTCACTTAAGTCAAAAGGTCACCACAACACCCAAATCATCAATCAGCTCTTGTGTGGTGCCTTTTCAAATTCTTCCTGCCATGACAACCTGCCATGGATTGCCTGGACACTTCAGTGAAGAATAGGGTAATGTTTCCATCCTCAGCTATCAGATTTGTAAACACAGGAGACCAGAGTCTTTGCAAACAAGTTCAGTTAGCTCATTTGGCTCTGTTGCCAGTGCAGTGTTGGTGTAACTAAAATCTTCATCTGTTGCTCAACAAACTAATTTGTAAAGCAAGAGGGATTGAAGCTTTATACACTTACTCAAGCAGTGGAAGGAAAAAACAGGCTTTAAAAGCAGCCGTCTCCTCTGTAATACCTGCAAACAACATGAGGTGGACTTGGGGTTTTTTCTGTTCTCCCCCAACATGCACTATTCTGCTAAAAGGTTTTTTTTGACGTACAATCCAAAGTCAAAGCAGCCTCTCCTGTTTCAGCCTTTAGTTCACATGACAAGATCCATTCCTTCCGAACACCTCTGGTGCAGGGGAGCCCTTGATTAAATGAGAATACAGACTGAAACATCCATGCTCTTGTGGGGCATTTTGACTGCAAAAGGTGTGCATGCATAGCCAGAGCACTGCTGGGACTGTGTATTCTCACTTTGTTCTCCTTCCCTCTCCCTCAGGTGGATTCTGGGAAGTACTGAGCCCTCCTGGAGCCAGTGGACATTTAAAAAGTGCTCAACATCTTTCCAGTTTTGGCTACCTCATAATACAGCCATTAATGTATGCACAGCCTATTTTTAGAATCTGTAACATGCTTTCTGGGTAAAAAAATGCTTGAAAGACCCCTTCTTCTCCCTCAGAGTTGACACTGAATTGGATTTAACAGAAGAGCCTGAAATTCTGTCCATTAAAAA
Source organism: Eulacestoma nigropectus (assembly GCA_013397775.1). Classification (NCBI taxonomy): domain Eukaryota; kingdom Metazoa; phylum Chordata; class Aves; order Passeriformes; genus Eulacestoma; species Eulacestoma nigropectus. The sequence continues at coordinate 952,465 of VZTE01004781.1, forward strand.
GTGTATTATAAATGCTCAAGGAGCTGTAACTGCAGTTGAAAGCTAGGTATATTCCTGCCAAAGGGTAAACTAACTTCATCTAATAGGAGAATGTTTCTAGTGGAACAATTTACCCTTTATGAGCCTTTTTCCTGGAGACAACATAGAAAGTATATCTTCACTATGTTTCCAGCAGAGCAAAATAAAGTAAATATACCTGCAGGTTGCTAAGAAAACCATTGACATAAAAATATGCAAGACAAAATTTATCTATGTTTTCAAACTCTTAGCCTAGTACAATCAGCCATCTAGGCAATAAAAAGGTCCACAATGCTGGCCTTCAGTATGGCTGTAATGATCCTTTGAATGGCCTAACACTGCAAATTTGTATTGCATTTTGAAATAGGAAGCCCTAAAGTGTTAAAATAGATGAGCATTATTATTCTGTGTCTGCGGAAGGGGAGACTGAAACACAGCAAAGAAAGCAGCTTGCTTAGGAGTGCAGAAACAGGTCAGCCTGAAGTTTGAAGTATTTGCAGCACTTGGCATGTGAACTTGTATACAACCCTTAGAGAACATACTGTTTTGCAGGGGAAAGAAACCAATCACATTGCATATGACCTCTAGAAGTATAAATGCCCAACCAGAGCCATTTGCACATACTAACAAACCTTTATTCTTTGTTTTTTAAGAGTGAACTGTTCTAATGTTCTTCCATTTTTTTTCTCATTCCTATGAAGAAAAATCACTCAGTTTAAAAATGGTAGGTTGTGGATAACAACTTCAAATGGGGTATTTTTTTTCTGCTCTTGTTAGTAATTGAAAAGAGTTCTTTCTTTTCTCTTGCTACACCACCCCAGAAGAAGAAATTGCCCTTGTTTTAGATATTTAAAACTCTGACTGTCTCCTAACCAGTGGTAACTCTTCCTTAAAACATTTGAGCAGTCCTGACCTGCAATAGGCTATTCATGCTCTTGCACACAAAGTGCTCAGCTATGTGGATAAGGAGCCCTTCAACATCTGCTTAAGGCAAGGAGAAGTTCTCAATGAAAGAAATACATAAGAGAGCACAGCAATAGGAATTCTGAGTATGACAGACATGCAGGATTGGACCCCGAGCCTGGTGAACAAGTATTGCCGAATTGCATTCGTTCACATAGCAGCATCCCTGAGATACAGCTCATCGGTGTTTGCTGCTTCAAATACTTCAAGTCAAAACAAGCGTGAGTGATTTGATGTGTCTACACGGCATAATTAGAGATGTAAACAATGACTGCCACTGCAGAAACTAGAGCAATATGCTAAGTAATTACCTGAGTTATTTTGGCCTGGCTACATTCTGCATCATTAGTATAATTACGGAAATTGAATTCAAGCCCATCATACCTTTGATGGTGCAGTTTTTGCACAACAACCTCATCCTCCATTTTTATGATGTTTCCTTGATCGCCAAGGGTGGCCCATGCTCTCCCCCATTTTCTGTCATCTGAGCCACAAAGGAAAGACCCATTAAAGAAAACAAGGTTAATTATGCTTTCATCAGGATGGCTTCAGAAGAGATTTCTTCTGAGAAAGAGCAGAGTGGGGAGTCCATTTGTTCTATTCCCTTCCTCCTTAAAAAATAAAGTAAAACCACACAATGAATGTCTCTATTTACATTTCAGAGTTCTTTTCATGCTTAATATGCCTGTGTGAATGTACCAAACACAAGTGAAGCATGAATAATATGTGACTATTTTTCCTTTTTTCCCTATATTGCTTAGCACTCTATTTTTTTAACTCTTCCCAAGAGCAAGAAGGTAACCATTTCCCTGCCCCCTTCCTCTTTGTTTCTTTTCCTCGTTATTCAGGATGGGGCTTGTAGTGAATCTGTTAGGACTATTGTGTAAATTCACCAGTTCCACTTGGCGCAGCTCATGTGTGAATCGAGGCTTTTTTTCACTATGAGAAAAGATATTTCCCTTTATAGCATTCTAAGTCAATTACTGTGCTGGCCTTACGGGGTTTCTTCCCTTCCAAGCAGACATATGATAAATATTTTCCCTAAAGTTCTTCTTACTATTTGTCACGTTATAGAGGCTGGAGACCTTAAACATCCACGTGGTTTGGGTGCACGTACACTTAACACACACTGAAAAAGGTCATGAAAGGTAGCATAGCACCTTCTCCTTATAAAGACAAGATCTGATGGACAACTCTTGTCACTTTCAATATGATAAGGTCAATAAAAAAACCTACAAAATTTTTGTGTTTGCATAGTACAGTGATGGTTTTTCTGTAACATCAACCAAGAACTCTCAGCTGAACACACTGTGGAGCCTCAGATAAACATGAAGAATGAAGCAAAAGACATACAGAGGTTGTAGTGTAAATTGCTGAAAAAACAACCTCTACCCATGTTAAAGAGCCTCTGGACTTGATTGCGCAGATTTTTCAAGTACAAAAACCTATCAGGTTCAGCATTAATGATATGTTGTTTGTTTTATTTGGGAGAAGATGGGATGCAAAGCCAGTGTCTGTTCTTGTTTCTCTACCATGCAGGTAAAAGCTCATTGTATTCCAGTGCTAATCCCCCTGGACACCACCTTAATTTTCAAGTGCAGTGAGGTCCAAACCAGACCAGCTAAAAAAATCTACAGAAGACTCCAGTTTTCAGCACACAGTGCTGTCATATCCCATGAGTCAGAGCCAACAAACACTGCAACATGGGGCACCAATCCAACTCACCTTGTGAGAGATGGAAGGTCTTCACAGTCAATGTCAGAAGTACAAATCCTCAATTTCTGCTGAAAGCAAAGGCTACGCAGAAGGAATTACTGCAATATTCTACCACAAGATTACTGTAAATGCAATGAATGCTTTCTTTAGGCCTTCCCAGCAAAGATTTACCCCTTGTCATCACTCTATGATCCCAACACAGTCCTTAGTCCAAGGCCATCTTTTCTGCTGCTTCTGTGAAACTACTACAAATAGAAATTAATAGTATTAGTAGTTGGCAGCTGTACATACAGCTGTGTGACCCCAGAAAACACGTGGACATTAAGAGAGTTCAAGGAGCCCTCCCGGGAAGGAACTACGTTTTAATGGGAGTAGTTAAAAACAATTTGACTTAAATAAAATAAAGATTCAATACAATGAGTAAGCAACAAATGATGAAATACAGACTTCTGAGGGAAAATGCGTATTGTCTGACTGGAATAAAAAATTACCGAAAAAAGAAATCTTAAGAATCTAAATATAAAAGAAAAAGGTTTCTGAAGAACTTTAGTAGGGAATTTACCAATGAGGGTTGAAAACCTTACTTTACTTCAATTCAGGGCCTAATTATCAAAGACATTTTCACAAATTCTGCAGATGGGAACCTCTGCATGAACGAGGAGTTCTTTGTGGTAGAAACATCATCTTGATGCCAGACTCTTCTTTTATGCCAGACCTAACACTGCCATCACTAACATCAAATGGTTTAACTACATAAGGCAAAGAGATAGGATAATACAATCTTATCTTAAACACATGGTAAAAAAATGCATCTGTGGGCTAGCTTGTCGAACAAGCTGCTTCTCTTCAGTTGTAGCCTGCCAAATATTAAGGCTTGTTTTTCTGCTCCTACCACTTAGGTTTCTCAGTTTTCTTATTTCCTATTACTCTAACTCAAGCTGAGGTGACAAAAACTGCCTAGAATGGTTACCTGTAGCTGCTAAACTAGTACTATTTTTTTTTCACCTAATCTTTGGTGAACTTCCTATATTATAAGGATCCTGTGCTTCCTGTTAAAAAGGTCTGGACCTAAATCCCAGTCCTATGTCATCTCATAGTAACTACTGCAGCTAGAGCTACTAAAAATAAGTTCAGATTTAAATGAGAGGTATATACAGTTAGCTAAATACCACTATTATATGCAGTTTTCTTTGAATTGTATTTACTTTTGGAAACTCATTTGCCAGTGTATATTGCCAGTGCATGTTCTGTTTATTAAAAAATAAAACAGGCAATGGTTTTGTGAGGATTTGTTTTGGGTTTTTTTGCTTTTAAATTGCTTTCTCTTAACATTTGTGATCGAAACCTCATAATGCTGCTTGTGCAATGAACAAAAAGATCTAGAATTAAAGGCACTATTTATATTATAAGGATACTGGCTGTTGACAGGGTCCCAAATGCAAAGCAAGATTTGTTAGTTGCTCCAAGAAATTTCTAATAATTCAGCGTGGGGGGCTGGATGGGAATAGAGGGGTAGCAGTTTTTGTGAGGACTAAAGACAATGGGGGACGCCTTCTCATTCATCCCCAAAGATATCCCCCATAAAGTTTTTCTGAATATTTCGGAGTGATGTAGCTCCACAAGCACAGATTAATTGGTGCAAATCACTGGGGAGCTCTGATCACTCCCATGTACAACTATGTGTCAGCACAATTAAATACAAATGTCAATGAAGCCCATGCAGAATTAAGCACAGAACTGGAGCTTTATAGCAAAATGTTTCAATGGGACCAGAATTTCAGCTTTCTCTTCCTCCCTAAAAGGAGTCACCAGAAAGGATCTAGAGAAGACAGAGGCATCTGCAGTGATGAAAAAGAGATGAGAGACCTTGGGAAGACCTACAGGGAATAAGAAAACTGACAGTCTAAGCCCTCAAAAGCATAGCAGCTTTCATGTCTTTTTAGCTGCACAGAAAAATCAATACTAGGGCCTTGTATCCTCCAATCCTGATAGGAAGCGAAGAGCACAAAGGCGAAACAGCATACGTGTCAGCCATCTGCTTGTGGGGAGCTGCCAGTCCTGTGGTTCCTGATAGGTGATGGATGGACGCAAGCCTGTCCTGGCAGGTGGGGCAGCAGCAGGCTTTTGTTCCTGCCTTGCCACAGCTCACAAATGTCGCCTTCTTTTGAGTGATAAGTTGAGCAACTTCTCCCTTTAGAGTGGCTTGATACCACCCCACGCCAGAAAAAACCCTGTATACAAAGCAGTTCACAACATAACTATGTTATATATAGCCAGCCCCTTGCACAGCAGCAGAGTGAAACAAGGGAAACTCTTTTGACTTCCTCTTCTCCACAGTTTTCAATTTAAAATAGTGTATGTATCGGGGGGAAGAGATTCAATGCCTCTTAATTGTTCCCTGGCTTCCCGTCAAAAAGGTCTGGGCCTAAAATCCCAGGAAACTTCTCACTCCCTGTCTGAGGCAGGATTCAGAAGAACAATAGCTGGCTACAATCAATGGTGCTGCAGCAGAGACTTGTTAAAATACATGTTTGCATTGCTGTCTTCTACTGAGAAGTGCCAGTATGTAACAGCCACACGTAACAGTTACAGCAGGTAAGTATTAGTAATGCTAAATGCTGAAAATCACACACTAATTTATCTTTTAGCTTCTCTGACAATTGTTAGCAAGATTTATCTCCCTTTAAAAAGAAAACTAGATTGGTGGAAGGTCTGCAAAGAAATTTACCACAGTACAACTCAAGAACAGCATGTTTTAAAACAGAAGAGCTAATTTTTCTCCAACAACATATTTTTTCATCGTCCTTTTAGTTCCAAGGATTGGTGATGCCATAACACCCAAGAAGACAAAACTGGCTGGCCTTAGAGTAATTATTCTTAACATCCCTCTCAATGCTATATCACAACCTTCAGAACTGATAAGCAGTTTCTTCCAGTGTAAGTCCAAAAGCTGTCTATCCCATAGTAGTTTTCCAAAGCCATATTCGGTACTCAAATGAGTTGGCTTAATATTCCCACAAAAAGCAACCCCTCTTTGCCTACTGGAGCAATGACAAAGTTGTCCAGCATGAAAAACTGAGCCTGAGTAGCTACCCCTGCACATGGTTGCCACTACCAGACAAGAGACACCAGCACATGACTGAGGGAAATAAATATCAGAATACATAAAACATATAAAGTTGCCATTGCCTCCAGCTGACTACACCATTATTCATATAAAACTATTAAAAATACATAATGCTTTCCAGATTGCTCCAATTCATGTGATAGATATTCCCCATAAAGGTCTTCCTCTTCAAATCATGCTCAGATTTCCTCTGATGCCAAGAGACATAAAAAAAAAAATCAGTAGATTTTAGGCTGACCCCTCTGAGAATATAAAGTGTCATCTTTAATTTTCTCTCAGATTGCTGACACTCAGTTGAGTCTCCCACTCAGGACTTGGATAATCCAAGATATCAGCTGTGTCCACTGATTCAGAAACTGAAAAAAAACTATTTGGAACACAGCGAACAGGATTGGAGGCCCAAATCCTGTTTGCCCGGATTTAAGGCAGAACCATGCATTGAATCAGGCCTTCTTTCCTGCAAGAAAGCATGAAGCACAGATGTGGTTGTGTAAGCATCAGCTGCTTACCTGGGGACATCCAGTCAGACTGCAGTACCTCAGACAAATCGGGAAGCAAAGCAGAGCATGTCCTCTATCCTGTTGAGAACTGGAAGGCTGGATGATCAAACTCTCTCAAAATCAGGCTGCTTATTGGAAACATCCCTGCACATGCACGTCTGGTGCCTACCCACAGGCGCTCAAGCTTGACCAAGTCGCACAGCCTAAAAATGTCAAGATCACCAAGGAAATTCTGTGAAGAAACAGGAATAAAACCCTTATTGTCCTATCACCACAAGGCTTGCTTTCTTCCTTTGTTGCAGTAATTCATTTTGTACAGATTTAACAAGCTAAATCTTAAAGTCCTTCCTAAAACAGATTTGGATCCAAGCTGCCCTGCATACTAGCTGGCGTAACTGAGCTCAGAATTCAGACTTTCATTCTTCTTTATGCCTTTTCAGGCAGCCTTCCTGCTCCTTCAAAATAAAGCACAGACAGCAGTTACAGAATTAAGAGTTCATCTCTGCATAAGTAATTAAAGGGCATTTTTGGCCCTATTTTTTGCCTTATTAATAGCACCATGGTATTTCTGAGAAGTAACAGTGGCTTTAACAACTAATGATGATTTCAGAAATAGAAGCAATGCTTTGCTTTGCTTTCCCTGATAGGTTTCAAGAAACATAGTGTGGAGTAGAAACCCCTGTTGTGCATATCAGTCTCCCACAGAGATCATTACCGGAATGCACGTGTTTAACAGAAGCACCATCACCAACTTTCTGTTCCCAAGGAGAGGAACAACCACCAGAAGGAATTCATCACAGTTATTAGGTCACAGGTTTCTTGTGCTCAGAAAGGGTCCCTGAGCTTTTGACTCACTAAGAGATGGTCTTCAGAAAGCTCAAGGGCTTGCTTCTGCACCAGGGAGGAGTAGTCTGAGTAAAAATCCCTGATTTCAGTGCTGGCTGGGAGTAGTACGGCTGAGAAGGACCTCAGGGTGGTGGTGAGCAGTGACCTGGGCACCAGCCACAGTCTGCCTAGTAGCCAAGGTGGCCAGCAGCATCATGGGCAACAGATCAGCAATTATTTCCTTTTACATGGCATTCATGAGACTGCAGCTAGAACATGGCACCCAGTTCTGGCCCCAGGGTGAGAACACGTAGAGTGAGACAGTACAAGTCCAGAAGGGCCGAGAGTTGTCACACAGGTCTGTGAGGAAACATTGGTGGACCGTGGCTTGCTCAGGCTCAAGGAGGGGTGTCTTTGGGTACCTGAGAGTATACATCCTGCACTTTCGAGAAGAGATAAGAAGGGAGGTACGCAGCAGAGAGACAATGGCCACTAACTGAAACAGGGATAGAAGGGGGAAACCCATTGGGACAGTCCTGCTTTGGCAAGGAGGTTAAACTACAGACCTCCTGAGATCCTTTCTAACCTAAACGGTTTTGCAACAAATTAATAAGCAACAAAATTTGCAAGATATGTACCAAAAAAAATTTAAGAAAACCCAGCCCACTCCTTGCCACAGAAGAACTGAAAAGTTTTAGGAAGCAGGATTTTTCATATGCAATATCTAAAAACAAAACCAACCCTCTCCCCTCTTCCTCAATGGCATGTAATATTGAGGAATTACACTAAAATCTACTTCAGATATCATTATCTGACACTTGAACTTTGTCCTGACCAGTCACTTCAGAGATTAATGTACTTGGGATTTAGAAGAGAGAAACCCTTTCCTTTATTCCGGCAGGTATTCATAGCAAAGCAAAGAAGGGAGTGTATTATCAAAGCTTAACTGCTGTTGAAGCTTTCGAAATAGAACTTCTGCCTGTTTCTTCCAAGAAAACATCTGCTCTACAAACATAAAACCAGACTAAATCCACTACTGTCATCCAGGGAAATTCTTACCCTGTTTACACTGGCCCAAGTTTGAACAACTCCCCAAGAAAGAAATTCCTCTGAATATACACCATGAGGATTGATAAATGCATGCCCAGCTGAATCTCAGCATAAACAACTGTACAAGGAAAACAAGCAACCAACTTAGGTATTGCTTAAGAAGAATGAAAAGGCATTGAAAGAAAACAGGTAGTGCATATCACTCTTCGTTGGCATAGGTAGGAAGCTGCATAACACTCTCAGCTCCTAGATTTATGTGTCCTATAAGGTGGCCAAAGGGGGCTGTAAAACCTGAGCAGGGAAGGCTGCTTTCCACCATCTGCACAAGGATTTGTGGAGTCGTCTCAGCTGCATGGGTATGTGCATTAGATGTCCAGAGTGCTTACTGAATGTTCCTTCAAAGAGCCAGACACGGTACTGCCTTCCCACCTAAACGAACAGAGTCAGAAACCACTTGCAGCTTATACTGTTCCATTAGCTCCTTTAACATCCAAACCCATGAGCCTGGCTTTATTCTTCATAATGGCCTAGATTGCTGATGACCAGCTTGAGAAAGATGTGCAGGATCTGTTTCCACATAAAGAAGAGTTTTTAACTAGATCTTGGTTGTATTGAAAGGTTTTGGATCTGGAAAGACCATCTATATGGCAACTTACAAGGCTGATGAGCAAGCTCAGTGCTGAAAACTTACCTCATTCCACACTTTGAAATGCTACACTCTGTTTTCAAATTAACCCTCCTTCCTGCTTGGGTCATGCAAGTTTAAATACTCCTTCATACACATCTGTATTTTAAAAAGCATTCCAGAATGAACCCCCTCCACCCTGCAAGAAAAATGCTTTGGGGAATTTGTAGGAGGATTAGAGCTTTAACTACAATATGCAGAATAAAATATTAAAGTATTATAATGCCTTTTCAGAAACCAGCCTTTCAAAAAATGGCATTTTCTTCAGCAGTTCTGTGGTAAAAAGCCCTGCCCATGAGTCTTGTCTGCTTTGAAGTTTTAGCACTTTTGCAAAATAGAAAAAATTGAATGTGGAGCACAGGGACTGTAAATATGCTCCATCATTCAAAATAAGGGGGAATAAAAAGCTCAAGCTTCTGTGGGTTTTAAAGTTGAAATGGTCATGCCCATGAAGGAGATGGAGAAGCCTTAGGATAAAATTTAAGCTTTGCTGGATTTGTCAAGGGCTCTACCATAAGGTTTCACGCTTAGAATTCTACTCCATGGGCTTGAACCTGGCTCTATTCTAGTGTAGGCTTCGTTTTAATGTTGGTGTGCAATTGTAAACAATTCCCACATTTAAAAGGAAAATCTCTGGGTGAAAAAGTCTTGTTTTCCTTTGCTTCACTCATTCTTAAAGAAGCATACAAATCTTTAGTTAAGTAAATAATTCAGAAATTTTCAATAAAGAGAAAATAACTTTTTGTATGTTCAAGTAGAATAAATTTCAATGCTAGATAATATTTAGCAGCCTGTAATTATGAGAGATTTACAAAGCTTTTCCTTGTAAAACAGAAGGGTAATTTAACTTTTTACTTCAGAGCAAATGTGATATTATTCACTATAACCAAAGTTATAAACGGGGCTAATGAAGAACTTATTACACGTATGGACTGCATGCTTTTCAGGAGAGTGCTGTGTGTCTCCAACATATCCTTCTAGACAGGGAAAGATGTGCCAGAAACAAATTTAGTGTTTATAATGGGAAAGAAGGCAAACGATCACAAACAATTGTCTAAGACAAAAATTAAAAACAGTATTTTTACATTGTATATACAACCTCACAAATGTAAGAAGGAACTATCAGCACTTGAAGGATTTAATTTTTTCTTTTCTTGTAATCTTTCCAGTGTGAATTTTTGGTGTTCCTACTAACAAGCAGCAACAGGGGGGAAAAAAAAAAACAACAACAACAACATTTTAAAAGTGAAATCTTGTTTCTTTGCAAAAAAACTCCCATATTGCATATAAAGGAAGACAATAGAAATCAAAAAGAAGGAGATTATTTTCTTGCCGTGGTGCAAAGCAGAAAACCTACAGCACATTTGCTCGCAACCCCTTGCATACAGTCCAAAGAGTGATGTAATAGCAGCTCACAACTGCACGTAGGAGCAATTTCACTTTCATTACGCTTGGAGTGAACACTTTCCTGAGCAATGCCTCCTGACAACGTATTGTCGTGCCTACGCGGCATCATGTGTCAGGCTGTGTGGGCATGCTCTGTGATACACTAAGGATCAGTGATACTGATCCAACCTGATAAATATTTACCACTTGGTTCAAAAGGAAGCATACTTTAATGCTACTGCTATCAACTCTTATCACATATATCTTGTTAGGCTTTCATACCTTGCTTGCAAATTGTGTTTTTATCATGCCTGTAACCCTGTAATTCTGGTTGGATCAGATCCTCTGCCATGGATTGTTACCAAGACCTGTCCAAAAGTAACACACTTCTAGAAAGGCTTTTTTTAGAAGTATCTCAGGTCATTCCTTCTTATCTCTCATCACTTCTGATACAGGACTCTAGCTACAACCCAAGAGCACCAATACATCAATACAAAGCATTGCACTTGCCAAGTAATTTACATACTCTTGCAACAGGCAGGATTATGTTCTTGTTATGTTGATTGTGCCCTAAGCAAGACATTGCAAACATTTCCATTTTAGATTTATTCTCAGACATTCTCCTTGTGCAGTTCTGATGCCCCATAAGTTACCTCCATTTTCTACTTCCTGCGAATCTACTTTCATGGATCAAACCTAAAATGTCCTTTTTATAGCCAAAGAAAATTAAACATACCAGAAATGTGAAAGCCTGCAATGTCATCATCTTCTCTTCTGCCATGTTTATGGTCATTTCCTGTCATGTGATACATGATGGAGTCATTCTCTTGAAAGTCAGCATGGGGGAGTATGAGCAGGAAACATGCTCTGTTAAAACTATTGCCATGCTTTAAGTGATGTGTAAGTCTCATGGTCATTGACTGTGAGTAACAAAGCAGTCATTTAAGTGTCAGTCAATCCTGGTTTTGGACCAGGTTAACTCTTCCAGAGTAATTTGCCCTAATAAATGAAGATCATTTCTTGACATCTATTTCACTCCCCCTACCTCTCCCCCGCCAAAAAAAGGCGAGATCAAATCATTTCAGACAAGCATAATAGGATATTATTACAGGATGTTGCACTGGATCACCTAACACTTTGCGACACAGGCTCTCCCATTGCTGCTCCAGTTCCCTCCAAAGTAAAGGCACCGAAAAGCTTAGGTGCAAGATATTCCACCATGTAGAATACATCCACATAGTCCTAAAGCTGATATCTGAAAACACATCAGAACTCAAGAAGTTCAATAATTTACTGCCATTCAAAATTAAATAGTTGTTATACCACGCAGCAGCAGGAAAAACATGGTCTGAAAGAAATTTGAGAAGCATCTATTGCATGCTTCTTGTTGCCATTTTAATTAAGATCATGAGGATTTATTATTTGTCTTAGTAAATATTCAGATGTCCTAGTAAAAAACCCCAAAAAAACCCCAAACCATCAGAGCCCAAAGAAAGATAGAAAAGAAAGTTCCTATTATCTGTGCTTATTTAAAGATAAATAACACCCTTGCTCTTTCCTCATCTTTTATTTTCTCTAGTCAAAGAAACTCCAGTATTTCAGTAACTTTCCTTAGTTTGTGGCTCTGGAGTCAATTTCAGCGCCACAAGCTCTTCAGTGGATTAGCAGAGAGAAAGGCTGAATGCTGTGATACAGATCAAGAACTCAGGTTATTTTCTGGGGGTGCAAATGGCAATTGGCTATAGGTCTTTGCCTTTGATAATTCTATTCTGTAATCATCAAATTTCTCATCCAAATAACAGATTTTCACTTCTAACATTTCAGAAGCACAGATAGTCTGAAATCATTCTTCAGTTCAATTCCTGCAGAAGCAGGTGACACCTTGGTGTCTTTACAACACATAATACCATCAAATAAGCACTTAGCTTTGCTAAGGCAAAATGCCCCCAAAAATGGCATATTCAGGACCCCACAAATACAGCTCCCTTCAGCTGCCTACAGAGCTCAGCCCAGTCTAATACATTACTTGCCCTCACAAAGCACTTCATTAACCTCTAGGTCATCCTAATGAAAATTCTTGTGAGATCAGTCCAGATTTCCAGCTGGACCAGGTAAAAGAAGAAAGTTTTGGCTTTGTTCAGAAACCCATCCCAAATGAAAAAGGTGGTTTCACCTTTCTGGTTGCATAGCATGGCCCCACCAGCAATTGCTCTGGCTCCTGTTTGGAAGAAGAGGGCAGCAGAAACAAATACACTCTAATTTAGCTGGTCGTGTCTTCCAGTTTCATTTTTGTCAGCAGCAAGTCTCACATTTACTTTTTGAGATCTTCAGTTTTTACATGTTTGCTTGTATTTGTCACTTCAAAAGCTCAGTTTGTCAAAACTGGTTCCTACTCTGAGTTTCCCCTCGAGCACTTCAATGCTCTCTGTCTAGACGTTACTTCTGTGTATCAGGTCAAAATTATTTTCTCAGTTGTGCTCAGCTCTGGGCAATAAATCCCTCCTGTGTGGTAAAAGCTACAAAGACATTCCCCTTCAAAAACTGAAAGGAGGATAAAAGGAGCATTTTCCTCACATAGAAGCAGCCTCCCCTCTCTTTGTAGGTCCAAAGAAAAATGTTTAAAAATTATTTTTTGTTTAAACTCTTTTCAATTTCAATTGCATACATTTTCATTTTGAGATGTGTCACAAAAAGAAGCAGAAAAACACGTTTCTCGGCCTGGCTGGTTGTTCTGAAACCAGTCAAAAGTTTTTTCTCCTCAATTTCATATCCAAAACATTTTCCAGAAAAAAGAGCATAAAAAGTAATAGATATTAAATAAAGAATAAAGAGGAAATAATGGTCTCTTTATGGTCTCTTTACACATATATATATACACTGACTCTTTTATCTTCTCCATTAGAAATCTAGGACATTCAAGATCATTTTACTGTCCTATTCATTTCCTTTCATGATTTTATTCATGTTTGCAGAAAATTAAGTCTATTTTCAGAGAGCACTGTGTAAGAGCAAAGGCATTTTAAGAGTTTGCTTGGCAGAACACCTTATGAGAAGTTGCTCCTATTCACAGGAAACAGACACAGCATTCTCAGTCACAGTGTAGCCCTCTTCTGTAAGCAGATCCATAAGAAAAGAAAGATTCAGTGTTGCCCGTTGCTTCTTTCTTCAATAAAATTAACTGAAGAGCTCACATTTTATGGGTTGGTATGCATTCAGTCAAGATTTGCAGGTGATTTCTGCCTTCATCAACAAGGAGGTAATTTCACTCTAGCTGAGTGTGATGGTTGCCATCAGAAATGAATCTGGAGTATCTTCAAAGTCAGGCTGAGCCTTTATTCCATGAATGCAAATCCAGAGGAAAGCCATGTATTCCTGTAATTGCATTAATATCCCATGCTGGGTGATGGGATTTGGTCTCCGTACATCAATAAAAATATTCTCAAATTGAATCTTGGTTACTGAGGACAAGAGTGGTGTTTGGGTACAAGAGGAGGCCAGCACAGAACCAACCTGGGCACACTGAAGCATAATGAACACCTCTGTGAGGAGGAAAGGAAAAGGAAATTCTTCACATGTATACAAACACGTTTTTGTATTTTGAAAAGGGTTCTTTTGAGGACACTCTGCCAGGACAGGTTTGGGAGTTTTTTTGATAGCTGTTATGTCACTTCCTTTTTGTCTAGCAAAAGATGAATTGATGCGTTTTGACAAACTCATACTCACAACTCAGATAATTCCTAGCCAGCCATCACATAACATACAATTTAAACCAGCATAATAATAAAATAATGTGGAAAGTTTGGCGTTTTTAAGAACAGCCTTTTAGTATTTCATCTAGAGCTTGCTGCCACCAAAGACAGTGCTCGGGGGCTTGCAACAGGGGCAGACTTAGCTTTCATCTCGGACACTTAATCCAAAAAGAGCTTATTTACAGGTCAGCTCTTCTGAAAGTCTAAGTCTAATGGTAGGAGACATTACCACTATACCATCATGTAAGGGGACACCATGACTATACCATCATGCAAAGACCATTTGCAGTTATAAGCTTAAGCTGTTTTTTATTAGGAAATACCAGACAATGTGCACTGGGCTTGCTGGTGTGTACTTCTGGGAAGTGGAACAAGGAAGAAAGATAAGAAAGATCTCTTTGTACTGATGTATATGGGCCTACTGCTTTTGGGGAGTTCTGCAAGCTGCAGAACTGCAAACCCAGCCTTGGTGAATTTAGTAATGCAAGCGAGCATCAGAGCTTACAATGCAGGAAAAAGATGACGCCTAGAAACGAGACATGAAGGGTTGACAAAGCCAATGAAAAGGCATTCTTCGTGCCTGAACACTCTACACTTTTGTTGCACACATAAATAGGACAGCCCAGTTGTAGGATACAAGAGGAAGACTACAGGAATGCCTTCTCTGAAAACTTTGTTAATGGAAAGCATTTACTCTAATACATCCAGCATGTCCTTTTGAGACCTATCATGCACATGCAATAAGTTCTTACTGCTGCTTTAAAACCAAGAGGGTCTCTGGGAAGGCCCTGGATACCTTAAGTAAAGGAGACTGACTGAGAGCTACTGAGGCAGAAGGGCTTACAGAAACAATTTTCCCATGATCAAGCTGATGTTCTTGGGCACTCTGTAACTTCCATCGCTGCTGAGGGTGATGAGTTCAAACACAGCAAGAAAAGCCGGAGACATCTATTGATTTGAGGTGGAGTGGGTTTGATGTCCTCTCAGACAGTGAGATAAAGGATGGCCAGTACCTTTTCGGCAGCCTGGGCCGCCTCTGCAGTTGTGCGGATCACACAGTGGCAGTCATTAGTACTCCGGTCTGCCACATCTCTCCTCCCCTACCTACCTGAGTTCTGCTTGTCTCCTAGAATGCCTTAAAAGCACCCTGAAAGGCCAAATGGAAAAGGGGAGAACTGGACAGTTTGGGGCACATCAGACCACCCTGGCAAAATGGAAGAGGGAAGGGAGGAAAGGAGCAGAGAGACACAGGCTCGCCTTGAGTGAGAGCAGAGAGAAAACTGCTGTAGGGCAAAGGGCAGCACCTGCCAGGCAGCTGTAGGACACGCACGCAGGAAAGGAGGATGGTAAGACACCCAGAAAGTTTGTAGTTGCAAGAAGTACTTTATTGCAAAATTCTTCCCAAATCCCAGGATCTACAGCCTATGGGAGCAACAAAGCGTGTAACTTTGTAGGTCAAATACAAAACCAAATTATGCCAGTTCTCAGTAGGTGACCTCTTAAATGTACATACGCACGCATAACAAGATGAGACAGTTGTGTGCAAAGGAAGAGCCAGCACCAGTGATTGGATATAAAATGACAAGCCTTTTCGAAATAACGCATTTGTTTCAGATGAGGTTTAGATTAACAGGCTTTTAGGGTGAGCCTTTGCACTCCATCCCGTCTCACAAAGGCCACTCAAAGAGCTGTAGAGCTGGAAACCAAGGTAAATCTGAATATGGTTCTAGATCATCTTTTACAAAAACTTCCAGAAAATTCTTCCATGACAGCAACAGCCACTGTACAACGGCTCCCAGAGCTGTCTCAAGGCTTCTTCCAGGTCAGACCCCAACTCCAAGAAGTGGTGGACCACCTTCTTAGAGTTTCAGATCCCACCTAGAACTACCATGTGCACCCGGGGAGTGACGTCCGGAAAACACATGCATATGTGCAACACGGGAAAAGGACAATGTGCAACTGTAATTCCTCTCTGGGGAAAAGAAAATAACAAGAGGCAAGAAGAATAAGTAAGAAATGGGAAGGAGGTCGTTGCAATGAATGTATTGGCCCATGAAAAGCACTTTCCAGTTTGGAGGCAATAGACTTGCAGTCGTGGGCAAGATTCAAGGTGTGACAGAAGAAGCCAGAGAGGTTAATTGTCAGGAAAAAACCACCAGATGTGAAGCAGCACAACATTGTGTGAGTTTTACCACTAATTTCAGGGCAGCCAAGCCTTTGCTGCAGGTTTCTTTAGGGCAAGCTATGGTAATTTCCTTGAGCTGCAGAAGAAAGCAAGGAATTTCCTCTCTTTCCTCTCCCTTGAGACATTTTAAGTTTACTGAATAATGAGGACTTTGCCTATGCCAGGGTAAATCAGAGCCTTTGTGTAACTTCCCCTGCATCTGCCGGAACAGTGTTCACACCAGGGTAAACTTTGGCTTGATAACCTCAGTGGCTGTCTCACTTGTGTTGGCAGTCCCTCATAGAATTTGTTTCTGCTGCAATATATTACCTGGAAATCTCAGGTCTCTGCTAAAGATTGATTTCCAAACATCTCTTATGTCTAACTCATTATACTGCAGGAAGGAATCTTACAGAAAAGGAAGCAGCATTCACTGGTATAATCCCACCGCCCTTCTGAAACTCTCCTTGCTGCTGTGCCTACTCACCCACAGCAGGTACCCCATTTCTCTCATATGTCTTCATATCTCCAACCTAAAAGGGCTGTCTTTCAAGACAACCCGCAAATTCCACAAGAAGCCTTCCCTTTGTCTCTGGAGTCAATTTAATTTTGGTCCTCCATGGTCTAAAATATCTTTATTTTATGGGTCTTTCATCCCACCCCAGGCAATGTAATCTCTTGAATAAACCTCCATCAGAAAAACATTTCTTGCATAGCTCCCCTGGAACTTTCCTGCACTGAGGCAGAAAAGGAAAGATAAACTTCCACATTCGTTTGAAATCTCAGTTTGAAGCCTCTGAAACAATATTTGTTGTCTATGTTGTACTGATTTTTTCTGTTCTTATATATCAAGCATAATGCTATATGGTGTGGAGTATCTCTTTGGCCAATGTGAGTCAGCTGAGAAGCTGAAGAGTCATTGACTTAGTGTAAATTCTGCTTACCAACAACTAAAAAGTTAGTGTGCTATTAACATTATTCTCATCCTAAATCCAGCCATGGCACTGTACCATCTAGTAGGGAGGAAATTAACTATCCCAGCCAAAACCAGGACGAAGTTTTATATCACAACAGGATACTTTCCCTTCCCCTCCTCCTCTGGTTTGCAGCCAGTTGACTTGGATAATTTCACTATTATCAACTCTTGGATCAAGATCTACGACAGGTCTCTTCATCAAGTTCTGCACAGAAAGCCAAAAGAAACATTCATCACACAGTCTTGCAACTAACAGCCTTTGGCATATGCCCTCTGTCATGAACCTCTGATCAGGCAGTCAAGATTATAGCCTTCCCAGATTGTTTGCTCTGGGCCTGCTGAGGTGGTTGCTCTCTTATGGACTCCTCCACGAGAGCCAGACACTAGCCTGCTGACATCTTCACGATTTATTTATAGGCACATTCAAATCAATACAGTTAACATTCAGGTAATACAAACTTGTGTAGAGAAGTTCACATGACATTTAAAAAAAAAAATAAAGAAATAGATACTTGAGAACTAAACTCTAGGGAAACCTTGATTTAATGTTATTATTGTATTATTCTCTACTTTCTCTCCTGATCTGTGTGGTTTCAAAACTCTTTTATTTCATGGACATATTCTCACCCTTGACTCCTGTCCTCCAGCCTCATGTTTTTTTCTGTTTTGCAGAGCCAGCGTGGGCCATGGGAGGCAGGTGCTTCCTCCAGCAGTTCAGAGGTCACTGTGATTTCAGTAGTGATTCAGCCCAAAGTGAACCCCACAGGGCAGGGCTGGCAGTGACGTCCTACATAGTCACAGCTCTGTATAGCCACACTGGTTTTGAACTGTGCTCTCCGTAGTGAGTGATCTTCACAGGGGAAAAGTGAGGTGTGGCAGCCTCCAGTTTTTATTGTTTCTCTGCTTTTGACATCATTAACTACTGAGGACCCTTCCCATGCAGCTCCCGATTCAAGGGCAAAATCCCATGCTTTCTCCACAGGAAAACTAACAACTACTCCCTGCTCCTGAATGGTCTGCAAGAGCCTGAACATTGTTTTTCCAACACAGATCGATCAGTATTTCCACAGAGGAGGAAAATAGTGGTCTATATTAATGCTTTGACTACTACTCAAGGGTACCAAGAACAAGTAGCATCCAAAATTTTTCTCAAATGAAATGAAATCTAAAAGAAGCCTCTCATTCTGCCACCCACAGTTTCCTAAATCAGGCACACTGGCATAGAAAGATTTTCACAGCCACTTTCTTCACTTGAATGGTTCATTAATATGAATTGTTATCTCATACACAAAATACATGATTAACTGAACCCTGCACCTTCTCAGAAGACCTGTGAATTCCTTGTTTGCACTATAGAAAGGGAGAGAAAGGTCTATGTTTAGGACTGTTGCCTTGGCTAAATCTTTATATATGCTCATTTTTTTCCCACTTTGGTTAATTTGTTTGTTTGTTCAAAACCACTAACCCTCTGAGAAAGGAGTTTGCTGGCTACCATTATATTATTTAGTGCAATGTCTAGGGAGCACCCTATGATGATGATAAATGCAATGCTAGAGTAGCAACAGCAATCCTGTAATTGAAAGAGTCACCAGAGACAACTATAATAAAAACTGGCAGCACAAACTCCTGGATTATCTAGGCTGAACTTCTTCACCTTGTAAGGACTTCAGAATACACTCCAGGAAGAATTTTGAGGTGTACTTGGGTTTAACTTCTCTACACATTGCCCAGAATTACCTATAGGGAGCCTACAAGAGAGATGGAGCGGGACTTTTTACAAGGACGTGTAGTGATGGGACAAGGGGTGATGGTTTTTTACCCTGAAAGAGGGTGGGTTTAGACTAGATATTAGTAAGAAATTCTTTACTCTGAGGGTGGTGAGGCACTGGCACAGGTTGCCCAGAGAAGCTGTGTCTGCCTCATCCCTAGAAGTGTTCAAGGCCAGGTTGGGTGGGGCCCTGAGCAACCTGGTCTAGTGGAGGGTGTCCCTGCCTGTGGCAGAGGGGATGGAACTGGATGATCTTTGAGGTCCCTTCCAAACAATTCTATGATTCTATGAAGTCAGCTACACTGCTTACAGCTGCTGGAAAACCCATGTGATGCACAGTCAATTTTTTTAACCTGATCACGTAAAGTCTTCTCTGTGATATTTTTGGTGCTTACTTTGTCTCTCATCGGCAGTTCATGTAAGTTTCAAAGAACCTCAAGCCTCACTTGAGGCTTGCAGGTGAACAGAAAGCTTCATGACCATGCTACTCTACTTTGGGAAGCAGCTGTCAAGTTAAGAAGAACATCTTCTGTTCTCTGTTTCTCTGCCCACTGTTTTCAATCGACTTTAGTAACTCAGTGTCAAGTAATTAGTCCAGAAGTTTCATCAGGATGCAGAACTCACACCATAATTCAGGAATAAAAAAAACTAAATTAGAGAAGACTGTCTCCAGTGTTTCTGCTACACAGTCAAGAGCGGGGAGTCAAAGTGTCTGCTTCTTTCCTGGAGGCTGAGATAATTGTATCGTGTGATCTTTATGGCATCTGCCAGCTGGGTGAAATAATAACCCCGAGCTGCTCCTGCGCCCTTCCGTGATCTCACGGGTTTAGCCACCACGTAAGCTCTTGTTTTGACTCATGTGGAAGAGGGTTAGTCCCTGTCTCCATCCTCCGCACTGATCAAAAAGCAAAGGGAAAACAACAAGGTCTGAACACGTCATTCATGGAAGACTGCCAGGATTTCCTTTCACTTGAGATTGCAGTGCTCAGAGTTAAGAAGTTTTATTGCTATCACGTCAACATGGGAATCCTTTGGTCTGTGAATTCATTCATCATCCCAGCATTTACCCTCTTAGATTTATGTCCTTCAGCTAAGCCAGTCTTCTGAGTATTTCACAATGCTGCAATTATCACTGTCTCTTAGCATCAAAGCAAGCACACAGTGAGAGAGCCTGCACAGGTAACCACAGGAATTGCTCAGGACAGGTGGGAGAGCCAAGTTTGGTGAGCAGTGCTGAGTAACATTACCTCCTGGGGGTCTTCAGCTGCCTTCCCAGAGTGTAGTAAACACATCTTCCCCTCTGGCAGAAAGGAGTCATCAGTAAATGTTACCTATTCCATCTGCTATTTGCTAGCCTAATACAAACTTTGAGGTAGCTTCATAACTTACACGGACAACTTAATTAACTTCTAGTGGATCCAGTTGCAGGCAGGAGGGCTGAGCACAAAGCAGAGAAAAGCACCACAGTTCAAATTTTTAAAGGTAATCATGCAATATTTCCATGGCACTGAGAGCAGTAAAAGTAATTTCCGAAAGTAAGTTAGGTCTGTGAAGCAAAGTCTCGATGATGCATAAGGGGATTTCAATAGAGTCACAGCCTGAGGTGAATTTCAGACCACCATAACACACAGGACATGCAAATAGTGAGAGGACACACAATAACCTGTAAAATCTGAGGCTGGGCTCCTGTTCAATGCCAGCACTATTAAACTTAGCAATCTGCATTTTATTTTTTTCCTAAGGGATTCATGCCTTTATTCTTCCCTACTAGAGGGAGCAAATAGCTGATTAAGTGCAGGAGGGTACAGACAGTACTTCAGATAAACTGTTGCTATTAGTCCAATGATCCACCAAATCTATTTTGTTTCAAAACACGAAGGCAGAGTGGTCTTTTCAAATAAGGAGTAACTGGTAATGATACAAAGTATTTACCTTGGAGCTGCAACTATTTGGGAAGGAAGCACAATTTATTTTTGTATATCCTTTAAATATCTTCAAATATCCCTGTCATCACCAAAGGCCCCTTGAAGAGCACTCCTTTACGTGTCTGAATCAAAGGAAAAATGAGGTGCATCAGAAATAACACAATCACTGAGGCAATAAGGTTATTCAATAGAACATAAACTCCTCAGTAATGTTAGGAGAGCTCTGCAACATAAAGCATGAATCTTTTAAAAAACCAAATGTAGATTTAAAAAACAGTCATAGGAACATCAAAATATGACCATAGCATGAGATTTGTAGTAAAATAATCTTTTTGAGAAAGAATCTCATTGAAAACCTCAGACTACAGAAAATTTGCTACCTTTGTGGAAGTATTTGGTCCTGAATTTCAGAGGCAGTGCTTTCACAAGAGTTGCAGTTTCACGGCTTTTTTACCATGGATTGTGTATAAGGAGCAAGAAGTAAGATGGAATGATTCCTCAAGATTCCCAACAACGCTATGATTTCATAGCAACATTTGTTGGAGAACTGCATACAGTTTTCCAGTGGAAGGAAGGCCAGACTCCCTGAAAGCCTCTTGTATGAAGCCCCTGCTAGAATAGAGATCCTTTGCAAAAGGTCAGTCCCTGAGAGATGCGGGCTGTTGCTGAAGAGGAACACCCCAGCCAAGGGCGTGCAACAGGGAATGGGATGGAGGCCTAGGTGGGGACACACACAGTGCAGGCCTGCAGTGAAGTACAAGAGCCAGGCAATATAATTTGGCTTTGGTTTCAGGTATAAAGCCTCCGGTCCTTTTCAAAGCACCCTGCTGCTTTAAGCACATGCCTGAAGCCCTGAATAAAGGCCACTTGGGGCAGTTATGCAGGCCCTGGTAATGGCAGTGACATGAGAAAGGTACTGTATGCCTTGGAAAGGAGTAATTTTATCAGGAAATTGATAACAAAAACCAAACAATACCCAGAAAATATGAAGTAGCCAGAATATGTTTTATTTCCCTGGAAAATGAACTTTTCATGAATGCTTAGAAAGTTCCAGGTACTTTCCCAGCCCCACAGCAGCTATTTTCCATACGGCACACGGGCCAGACCAAAATAAGCAGCCACACAACTTTGCTCTGGTCCTGAACAAATCCTGGCAAAATTAATCTGGGTGTCTGCTTTCCCATGTAGGCATACCACATGCAGTTGGCTTCATTTGCAAACCCCCACGCATTTCTAGACTGACTCACAACACAGATCCAGCTCCAAACATGTCAGTAACTTGAATCAAATGCGTTTTCTCTTAACAAGACACTTAACGGTTACAGGCTGAAGGATATTGGTGCAGGCAAGGGAAAGTCAGATCTTCGGTGGGAATTGTGAGCAACACACTGCTGGGCAAGAAGGGATGGAGATAGCCAGTCTAGGAAGCCTCTGCCCATGTGGAGGTTATTTCTGCAGCTGGCAAAAAGGTTCTGGGGGAATCTTCAACATGGAAAAGAAGACAGATTTCGTCTTTGGAGAGAGCCTATCAAGCACCACCACCTAGTGAAAAAAAAATTTCTTAAGCAGCTGTCAAGCACCTGATCAAAGATCACTATGGTTATAATAGCCAAGGTTGCATTGGAGACACCAGTTTTATGGGCTCAAAAGGTCTCCAGTGTAGTCTTTATAGGAAGCACCAAACATTTTGGTGCTTGGAAGGAAAGTAAGTTGTATTGAGCCAAGGAAAATATGTGGGACCTTCACTGAAATTTCCAGCTCATTGCTTTTCAGATCCCTCTTTTGTAAACTGTAGATGAAGTTTCTCTAATTGACCAACGTGTTTTGAGAACAAGCTAGTGTTTATGAAATACTTTGAAAGTAGAATGGTTGGAGTATTATTTTATTGCATTCATTTTTTCACTTCTTGAGAATCATTGTCCTATAACAAGACTTCAAACACTCTCAACAACTGTTCCTCTATATTTGTGTAGCTGTTCAAAACGAATGCATATCAGAATTCAAGTTGGTCAAGAAAGATGAAAGGTTGTGGACAGATCTTCATCTAGACCATTAAATGGCCACTGTTTCAGGCAAAGCTCTTGAGACACCCATATTACTCTATGATTTAATTCATGGGCCTGATTGTCTCTGTTGACAGCATTACAGCATGGGCATGCAAGGCAGTAAAATTGCCCTCTGAGTACTCCTGGGAACAGGTTGCAGAAGCAGCATGAACCAATGAAATGAGAAAGGAAAATACCTCTGAGTGATTGCCCATACAAAATTTCCCCAGGTTCTTGCGTGGGCATTTTCATTAAAGAGAAGAATCTTAGGTCTGGGGTGTCTGAGCTGGTCATCCACCCTCCAGGTTCAACACATCATCCATCGGAAGCAAAAATGGGGTTTTTAGAAACATAGAGGCTGTTTAATGGATGTGGATGTGTTGGCATGAAAATAAAGCCACCAATAGCTGACAACAACAAAAAAAATCAATAATGCCTTTACAAAGTAAAAACCCAGACCAGAGGAAATTCATTACAGCCACCTACTGCTGTCTGAGGGAAAGGATCAAAACTATTCATCTGGCTTAAAGGCCATGTAGCTAATGCTTCTTGTATTTTTGCTGCCAGACAGTGTACCTAAGTAGAAGATTTTTTTTATCTCTCCCACATACATGGCTAATTAAAAATAGCTGTGGTGCTATGAGACATCTCTAATTGGCCTTGTGTGAAAGCTCTGTATTCTACTGGTAATTACAATTATTCTCCCATTGCAAGCAACTTCACCTTCACTAAATCAGCCATTTATTTTCTGAGCTATTAGGACCCTGGCTGAAAACACAGGAACTATTCAAATTGAATCCTTCTCTTTCACACTGTGGTATACAAGAAACTTCTACATATTCTTCAGTTTTCATAAGACATTTTATTCTTTTAACTCAGAGCAGACTTCCTCCAATAATGTATGCATTCAAGGCAAAATCCAGTTCCTTTTGGATGGCAGGATTCAAATGCAAAATAACTATTTGCTTCTCTTTTTTCCCCCCGTAGTTATGGCTCTCCCTACAAAGTGCTGTTAGACAAATCCCTTAAAGCTGTATCATGTAATACCACTCAAAATGTCCAGAATCGACATCATCCCATGGTCTTAAATACAGGTTGGACCTTCAATTCATGTAAGAACAAAGCATTCATATGAATTTGATAATAACAATAATTGGCATCACTCTGCTTTTGAAGGGCTTCCTTTAAAACAGATTTTGCAGACACATCCAAATTTGGCATCAGTGCCAGCTCACAGACTTCATTAGAAATAACCTTATTTACTATGCTTCATGGAGAAGAAAAAAGGCCTGGGACTGTGGACACATGTAGGCAAAGTGTCAAACTCTTAAAATTAAGAAGCAAGACAGGTGTTCCTGAGAACTTCAGAGTGGATGATTTTGGTAAAAGCAAATTATGCATAAAGGCATGTATAGCAGTCTGAATTCCTATTTGGGAAAGAGTGATTAAAGCAGAGTAATAACAATGCTGCTTGGTCGCACTGGATCTGGGCATGTTTCGGGGCTAAAATAGCCAAAGTATATTAAGATAAATAAATGCAATATAATATAATATAAAACTTCACTGGAAAATGAACTTTTGTGGAAGGGGGAAGTGACCTACAAATTTGGAACAAGATCATAGGACAGTTTAAGTTAAAATCAATGGAGGAAAAACTAGGATAGCCAAAACAATTATGTTTACATCCTCAAATGTCCAGGTTTTTTTATATTTTTAAAATTTTCTAAATATAATTTTAAAAAGGAATTAAATGACTTTTGAAGAAATGTAAATGCCTTAACAAAACTTGTTTGCTGCCAAAATATTTTATCCAGTCAAACCAGTTTTGTTTTCTCAGCTTGTTTTACCAAGAAAGAGGAAAATTAATTGCTTCCATTTGTGCTTTCAGCACATGGAAATAAGCAATTTGCAGTGTGTTCCAGAGTCACCAGTCAATGCCACATCTTGTGACTTGACATGACTAACCCACATAAGGTCTAGTGGTTTCTGACTGGCTGCTGCTGCAATGACAGTGCTCACTAGTTCCCACTGCTAACTCCCTGAGCTCCCAAGAGAAAATACAACTTCCCACCCATACATAAAGCCCTCCACTCTTGCAGCATTTCTCTCCTCAGCCTTATACTTGCACTAACAGTACTGTTGTAATCTGAACATGTGCCTACAGTGACAGAAGATAAGGCTTTAATCAAGCTGGTTTTAAACCCTTTAAACTCTCATTCCTGAGAGTTCCTCCCAGTGCTTCATGAGTTTATTTTCATTCTCTTGCCAGCCATGCCTGCTGCAGTGGCAATGGAGCTGCTAGCAGGAAAAGGATTAATGGGGATGGTCACCTCTCCTCCAAAAGAGATGATATTCACTACTGTCTTTGTGCCACCCTTTTTCTTTTGCTGAACCACATCTTGGAGGTGAACAAAGGAAATGCAGTGCCTGGTGCTGCTGGCTGGCACTGAGCAGAGCGGGTCCCTTGGTCGTGGCTTTAAATACACCACAGGGACTGCTCTCTGGCAAAAAGCTCCTCTGTAAACCAGTGTTAATCTGTGAGGGTACTATGGGAGGAAAAGAGGAAAAACAGTGACTTCCCCACTGGGGATTTCTTCTGTAAGAGCACCTGCAGAAGGTGCTCAGCACCAACCAGCTTCCTAAAGCACCTTTTGCAGGCAATGACCAGAGCCCTGCTGCCCACCACAGCTGCCAGGGAAGCACACTTTAGCAACCCACGGCTGCTGTGTGCCATCCACCAGCTGTCACAGCCTCACCCCAAAATACGCATCTCCCAGCAGGCTGGGATGCTCGCACCTTCCTGCTGCTGAGCTTTTTTCACCTGTGCTATGATTATCACTGCCTGCTTCCACCCCCTCACCTTCCTCCTGGCTCAGTCCCAGGGCTCTGCCGGTGACATTGTGCACTGACCTGTCTGGCCCTGCCGCTGCTTTACTTTCAGCACTGCTTGTGCCTATTGCAAATGAGCACAGTTAGGGAGGAATCACATGCCAGAGGAGCAGTCTAACTGCCTGCACCTCCTTTTTCTGTAGCTTTTCCTACACCACATTCCTCCAGTGCATTATAGAGAGGCTGGAAGAGGGACAGGCATTACAGCAGGCATGGTGGCAGCAGCCCTGGGAGCACACATCCCCTCTGCCCGGCACTGGCACAATGTCTGTGCTTTGGCTTCCCTGTCTCTAGACTGGAGCTGAACATCTGGGTCACACTGCAGAGGTTACAGCTGGGCTTTTTCAGTCCTTTCAGCAAGAAGGCCATAATGCAGCAAACAGCATCAATGTGATTCTGTCAATTATTTTCTACATTTCAAGCCTAGTGATGTAGAATTTTTTTTCACCAGCTTGCCACAAGGTGTGACTTTTCAGATCACTATACTATGTCAGTAAAAGGTCATTACTAACAGTAAGTA
This sequence comes from Eulacestoma nigropectus, assembly GCA_013397775.1. Taxonomy (NCBI): domain Eukaryota; kingdom Metazoa; phylum Chordata; class Aves; order Passeriformes; genus Eulacestoma; species Eulacestoma nigropectus. The sequence goes on from VZTE01004781.1 coordinate 978,771, forward strand.
CATACATTCCTTAAAAGAGGACACAATGGACAGGGATAACAGTACAAATCAAGTTTAAAAAACAATTTTGAAATCAGCATTTACGTGATTTTTTTCCTCACTGGTGTACCTCCATCACTTTTTCATTGGGACATGCTTCTTGCCAGGCATGGCCACTGGTTTTTATTTTATTCTTGTACTGTAGTAGCTGAAGAGACAGCCATTGTCCTTGGCACTGTCTCCTGAGCTATAGCAATGTGCTGGATTTCAGAGACCCTTATCAGCTCTGTGCTGAGTGGTCCTTAAGCCAGAGCTCCACTTTGAAAGGGAAATATGTCGATGCAAACATGCTGCCTTAGCATCTCAAGATTTTCCAGCTAATCTCTCACGAGGTACCAGAACCACAGTCTCAAGAACCCATGGATAAAGGATATTGGGTTGCAATGAGTGTCTGGCAGCTTCTATTTCATTATCCCAGGAAATAGATAAATTCTTTGCTAGCTTTGTGCTTTCAGAGTTCACAGGAATTATCACATAGGTATAATTCCTATTCTTAAGAAGGAAAAAAAGAAAATCCAGCCAAGCAAACCTGCACTGGTAGTTAACTAAGAAATGTAAAGAAGATTAGACACTCCTTACGATTTCTGTACTTTTTGCAGATGCATAATCACCCTTTTGGATGAAATTTTTCTTCACTACTATAAGCTGTTTTCCTTGCTACGATTTACACACCCGTATATCCCACTTAACTTGACGTTACCCATAAACCTTAAGAGACTATGTCTAGTGTTATTTTGCATACTGGCCAAGAAACCAAACCACTCCTGCCTCTGAGCATCACGCTGCAATCCTTCTCGCAGAGACACAGCATTTTCCACGGCCTGGGACGAGATGCCAAAGCACTGATGTCATTTGCCTGAACTGCTAGGCCCTTCTTTTCCAGTTTCTCTTTGCTTAACAAACTCCTGAATCAGTCCAACTCCACCATGCAACTCACATCTTGTTCCATAAATAATTGGAAGCAGGAAGGATCCAAGAGCAATAAAAACAGAACCTGAAAGTGCTGGAATGAGATCGGTTACCTTGGTGTTGTTTCGTTGGGTTTTTTTAAATTTTCCATAAGGGAACCTGCTCTTTACAAACAAAAAAAGAAAAATCATCTGCTTTATTTAGCAGGAGTTAGCAATGCATGCTTTACTTCCTGCAATGGGCCAAGCTTATGTCACCAGCTTATATTCTCCAAAGCCTTACACTGAAGTTGGGATGAGAGGATTCTAAGATGGTTTGATTGAATGCCAGCCAGAGGAATAAAGTTCCTCTGATTGCTTCATGTTGGGCTGTTGTAGGTATTCATTCAAATATCTCACTTGGAACGGAATAAACCCCATACATCTTCCCATTAAAACTTAACAAATATTAATTAATTGACCTTCAAACAATCCCCAATCCTATGAAGTAGAAACTTTCTCTATTTTATCTCTATTTTAAAAAGAAGACAAAAAGACAAGGGCGAGAATAGATATTAATGCCAACATAGCAACATGGCAAAAACAGGAGTAGAATGAAAGGGCCGCATTTTCTTAGCTGTCATATGATGTATATTCAACTGAAAAGGTTAGTTGGATTGGATGAACTACATGTAAAACTGTGTTATCTAAGCACCAGGGGCAGGAAGAGGTATCATGGAGTTTTGACATACTATAAAAAAGTGTGGGAATAATATTTCAAGGAAGCAAACAAGCAAGGAAAGAAGTGGAATTCAGGGCCAAATTTCTCACCAAACACTTAACAAGCTGAACTCCAAACCAAGAATCATTTATTCCTGTGAGAGAGATTTAGCCTGCCTATTTCCCACTCTACGTGACTCTATCGACACTACGGATACGAGCACAGATGTGAAATTACTATGCATTTGGGGCAAGATGGGAGCTCTGAGTTGTCCCATGCCACAAACAACCTCCAATTCATTTAAAACATGAAGATTTTATTGATGATGTTTCATGCAGAGCCCAAATGAGCCAGTACTGGTTTCTTGGGGCACTGCAGATTCGTCCAGTCACTGTATCTTCTGGACAATTCATCTCTGGATGTCTCACACAACCTCTTCTGAATCTCTGTTCTCTTACCAGTGTCTGTGCTGCCAAATTGGATTAGCTGACCCACAGCACATTTATGGTATATGCAACCAAGAAAACAATTTCAAGTGTGGCAGGCCTGTATTTGTACAGCAGAATTGTCACGGTGGGAGCATGCTCTGCAAAGCAGCTCTGCATGTGGAGGGCTGTGCCTGGGGTGCAAATTTCCTTTTGAACACCTTCAGTCACCCTGGAGATTGTTAACTCATCCATGATTGCAGCTCTGTTGCCCATTGCTACAGCTTCTGGAACAAAATGGGAATCGATGTCAATGCCTCCAGTAAATGTCTGCTAGGAAAGAGCTCTCCTTGAAGTGGCCACAAGAAAAAAAAAGAAAAGTATATCAAAATAGTAATGGAGCAAGAAAAAAAAAAGTAAAAATTCTCTACAATTTGGATTCATTTACCACTGAGGGCTATTTTTCAGTAATTTTGCCCCTGAGTGTCTCAAGGCATCTCTTTCCCTTCCAGCCCCCCATAGCTCAGGGGTCTGTCATATAGGTCTCTAGTGCCTGAGCTGCTCATGGATTGGTCATTATTTGTGAGTTAGACCGGCTCCATTCTCTACAGAAAGACAGTACCCTTTTCATCTTCTAGTTAGTTTTTCTGCCAAACTGTGGCACTGACACCCTCTGGATATGATTGAGCCAATTTTCTCATCCACTTCAATGAACCTTGACTCTGCTCTAAGAGGATAATTTCTTCCCACAGCTTCTGGGAACATCAAATGAAATTGGACTGTCATTTACTGGATCCCATTCTTCTGGCTTTTAGGGCAGCCTAAGTCTCCAGTGTACTATATCTCTTTCATTTTCATTTCTTTCAGCCTGCCTCAACCTACTCTTTTAGCTCTGTTTTACTTCCACAACACAAAATAATCTGCCTTGGCATCATATGTGGTTGGAAATTCACCAGTATGGCTCAATCTGAGGGGAAAAAGCCATCCCACGTATAGAAGTCCTCAGATATACAAAAAAGCTGCTCACATGAAGATGCCACTGCCTCTAGCAATTCTGCTTTCTCAAAACCTGGTAGGGAAGTATCAGCATTAGAGCAGGTAGGAATATCTGTTCAAGTATCTGTGAATTCTTCACATTCTGAAGAAATCTATTCTCTTTTACAATTGCACCTGTCACCTTGGAAGAGCAGATTCTCTGCTCCTGCAAATCTATCCCAGGCAACATGAACTGAAAAGTTTTGTGGGTTTCTCTCCCCCAAAAATCTTTATGGGAGGCAAGTCCTGGATCTGACTTCACTGGGGTGACGGAGTTGGGCCAGGGCCAAAAAAAAATCCTTCCCAGCTTGTCCTTGCTGCTTTTCCTGCCCTGGAGCAGGTATGTGCTGTCCTCAAAACGTATCAGGCCCATCTCTAGAAGTATTAGAATATTTTCCTTAAGGCAAGCATTCAAACCAGGAAATGTTGCAACCCATATCAAAAGAGAATTTAAAATTAGGAAGAGAAACTCCAGATGAAGAAGGAAGAAATCTGCTGGGTGTGTATCTCACTGTCATCACAGTGTTATCTCCAAAAAAACTTTTCAGCACAGTAATGGCAGGAAGAGAGAATGAGCAGGCATCTACCAGGACATTCAGCCTGGGCCAGTGCTAATACACATGCTCACTCCACCCTTTTCCATTCATCACCTCAGCGAGATCCATCTTAAAAGCAGTCATGAATCCCACTTGTGGAGCTACTGTTCGAATACCTAAACCCCATTTGCTAATTTCAAGCTTAAATTTATTCCTGGTCATTTGTATTCTAAGGCATCTGTGGCTCCTTTTCTCCTCTCTGGTATTTACTCGTCTGATACATTTCCAGACAGCAAACATATCCCATTTCTGCTTTTGTTTTGCAAGGTTAAACAAATCATTCCCTTCAATTTCCTACTGTAAAGCAGGATCCTTGTTCTGCTGATCTTTCTCACTGCCCTTTTCTGCATCTGCCAGCTTCAATTCACCTTCTGCAAAGACGGTGGTCAAAACTACATGTGATACTGGAACTAAAATTAACTACCACAAAACAGAGAGAAAAAGAATCACTTTTGAGGACCAGCATAAAACTTGTAAAGATAACCCCAACAAGATTTAGAGCATACATTGTAACTAAACTCGCTCTTTCTGTCTATGGCAAAAGACTTTCAGAACAGAGCTATGTGGCTCTTCTGTCTAAGTTATATCTTGTGTAACTTTGTCATAATTTGATACCAGTCTCAAAAAGAGGTTGATAGCAAATAAATTGTAAGGTTCATGGGATTTCCATTGTGCCATGGTAAGATTGCTTCTGTGCCTGAACCTGGGATTAAGGGCTTGAGGCAAAGCTGGAGATCTCAAGTGAAAGCCTACACACTGATTTCAGCAGGCAGAAAAACAGCTTCACAGGAGTTACTTTCATATTTCGGAACCAATGGACCTTTGCAAGTCCACAGGATTTCCCTTCTTTAGGCAGGAGCGGAGTACGGTGCATGGCCTGCCGAACATCAGGATGTGCATCCTTGCAGCCCCAGTGTTTGCCACTCACTGGATGCATCCTACATTAGCCCTGATGCAACCCCTTTAAGTAGCCAAAACTATTTTCTGTAGTCTTCTAACCACAGAGTATTTCCCTGGAGAAAAGTTTGTGCTTCCCTAGGAGCATCCTCGGACATGCGCAGAAGCTCTCAAAGATAGTTTATGAAAGACCGTGGACATATTTTCTCAGTCTGAATGCAGAAGAACCCTTATAATGAAAAGCAAAATGGCTCTACTCAGCAATCATTTCAGTGACTTTGTTTCTACAGCCTCAGGAAGGATTCCTTCAGTTCTGAAGGTAGCACAATGCAACCACAGCAGATACTATCAATTTGCCACATTAGGACTCCTTCCAGGAAAACAGTTTTTCACCTCCTGACACATTCTGTTTTGCAAGGATGTATTCTCCAAGCTGAAAGAGGGGAAAGCCAAGAGATTTCCGCTGTCATCTGACTTTCGTCCTTTACACCACAGTGTCAGCAACATCCTCTGATTACTGGCCAGACCTTCTCTGTAGGTTGCTTTTTGAAGCCATCAGAAACAGAGGGAATTCTTCCCTATTTGTAACAGAAATAAAGTTCAGAACAGAAAAATGCCTCATGGCTACCTCAAGCAATTGCTTCACCCGAGCACTTCCTGTTCTGCAGTCCTTAAGAATAGTTACTGTCCTTGCTGGACCAGGTTAATTCCCATTGTACATCATTTGTAGATTAGATTTATGCACACATATGTTACTGCCCTACTCACACACTGCAACAAGGAACAACATCCATGGGTTTTAACTTCTGTACTTTTCAGCCTTTCTAAGGTCTGTGGTTCATGCTTACTTGAGTTCATACAACAATGGGAGCAAGAAATGTTTGTTTCTAGGTCTTTTCCACTGGAGCTATCTGAAATATACCAATTGTTTGCAGCACAAAAGCTCATCTGCCTTTGAGCATAAAGTAAATTCAAGCATGCCCACAATGTGACTATGTGCTCCAACACTGTTACCTATGCTAAAAAACTCTGAGAGAATTCCTTGGCAAGAATGTAGCCTGCTCCAACTTTTCCAAGCAGCTTCTGGACTTGTTTTGGTAGCGGGAGTCTGCTAGGAACCACACCCAAGCAGCAATTTGCTTGCAGCCACCTAGCACAGGCCAACCCAGCCCACCAGTGTAGATACAGGCTGTTCCACGCCAGTTGGCCTCTCTGGCTAGGACCATTCCCAGGCACGTTTAATAAAGTGGTACAAACCCTGCCTACGTGCTTTTAACGAAATTACAAAGTCAAATCAAATTGTCACTGAAAAGCTGTTATACATATGGTTTTAATAGTGTGCTATTTTGCAAGTGTCTGGCATTTTCTGGGCTCACTACACTTATTCTGTGCTCCACTTAAATACACTGATACAATTTCATAGTTAACAGTGGAGTTGCTGAACTCCAGTAAGGCTGTGATAAACCGGGTCCTTTGGAATAACAAGGATAGAAGAACCTAAAAGAAGATTTTTAAGGTCAAGTTTGGCCATGACCTAAGTTACAATCACTGAACATTTTCTCCATGTGACAATCTCATTATAATTTTCTGCTGTGTCACTGCAGTTACCTCCCACAGCCAGGCACCATCTAAAATAATACCAAAAAAGCAACTTCTCTCCTATTCTGCAAGCGAAGTTGGAAACATAGATGTGATCGATTGGGGGCTGGGCAAACTCCAAACTCTATTTTTAACCCCAATCACAAGATCTAGGGTGTCCCATTAAATTACTGAAATAAACATAATACCTTCTTTCCTTCAAAATCAGTATGCAGTGATTCCAGTTGGAAAAGGACATCCAGAGGTCTCCAATCCAACCTCCTGCTCAAAGCAGATGTAGTTAAAGCAAGTTGCTCAGGGCCTTGTCCAGCAGCGTTTTGAAGATCCCCAAGGGTAGAGAATGTACAGCTTCTCTAAGAACACATTCCAGTGTTTGACAACCTCCACAGTAGAAAAAATTTCAGAGTCAGAAATTTCAAAAGTCAGAATTTTCCATGTAGTAGCATGGTAACAACCCAAAACTCTGCTGGGGGCAACTGAAAACCCCTAAGGGCAACAAAGAACCATTTCCAGGCGGAAACTGTGGGTAACTGGGAACTCCTGGAGAACCTCTAGGAGCACCTAGGGGCAACTGGAAAGAAATGTGAACCCTTGAGGACAACCCAGAACTGTGCTGAGGCAGCCAGGGACAACTGGAACCCCCTGAGGGCAACCCAGAACCCCAGACATGTATCTAGTGTGTCATGTGTACTGAAATCCTAAGAATCAACAAAGATTTTATTCTACTCTATATGCCCAAATGGGCCAAATTTAGATTGAACTGTGACCTTAATTTGCAATATTCTCAGATCCCAAGAGCAAAACTTAAGCAATATTTTTTTTTCAACACAGGATTAAATAGGTATTTGTAAAATACTGCAGAATGCAACACTGACAATGCAAAGCTTGACAGCTAAAAGCCTGCCCCTTACTCTGCTTCCCATTTTAGAGACAGATGAGCAAGGCCCAAACTGGCATTCCCCTCCTTGTGCTTTTACGTATTTACATGATGCCAGCTATGCAGATAAACACCAATAAACACCAATCAAAATGTGCAGTACTCTTCACCAGAGGAGTTTTATGAGACAGGATTTGGCCTTCAAAGTAATTGCTCCAATTCTCTCATAAGGCCAGCGGAGCTCAGGTAGGTTCAACACGAATGATGGTAATTCTGATTGCTTCCATTAGGAGGCTTGCTGCACTAAGAACAGCCAGGAAAAAAACCTCCCACCACTGTGTTCTTTAGGAGAACTTCCACACCATTTCATAAAAGACAAACCCACTAGAACTATGTGTCACAAGAGCTATCCACCACGCTAAAGTGCCTTGCTGGGTCAGGGCAGGAGATGATGACACCATTCACTGAGCATTTAGGGCAGTGTAGGCACATCCCATCGCATGATTAAGCCCTGAGAGAGGCATCGAGGATTAATTACAGGATCTTTTTTATTTAACAAAGGTTCAAAACCTTATGACAGAAGATAGACTGCGCCTGACTGCTACTGAATTCAGTCTTGTACAAGCTGCCAATTAATTTTATTGTCCTGTCTCCACCTTTTGCAGTGACTCGTTGTGATACACTTGTCAGCGGAATGGTCACATATATGGAAATACACACACAAGGCAAACAGGCACAGTATTAAAAATGGAGGTCAAATTATGGTTCCATTAACCTTGAGAGCATCTCTTTAAAAGGAGATGAAAACCAAAACAACAAACAACCAAACCAAACATCCGGCTAAAAATAGGAGCTCTTCAGCTGAGCTCTTTTGTACCAGAGCAAATATTTATAGATTGCTCCAAAATCTTGAATAATGGAGGCTGACAAGTTCTTAACTAAAATATTGCTAATGTGTACTATGACGAGGCTTCTCCACCGTTTACCACAGGGGCCACTGTGCCACTAGAGGGATTGCAGTCTCTACAACCATGGATAATTAATGTTACACAATGAACAACTTCTCAGAGGAAAGCAAATTATCATTCCTGGAGTTTAATGGCAAAGTAAGTAGGTAAATAAATAAATAAAACCTACAGCTTTCACATTTCTGTCACATCCATCAGGAAAGTTTCCAAAGAATAAAATGCAGAGAGAATGATCTATTAAAGACAAAACATGAAAACAACAATAGTGTGTTTTTGACTACCGTCCATCTGCAACTGTAAGTGATGAATGATTTAGGGCAGGGGGACAGTGCACTCCAATTTCTAAAATTGCCTGGTTTTATTTAAGAATTTCCAGTGTCCATTTTTACACTTTCCACCAGAAAATATATGGCTTAATGTATTATCAAAAAACCGTCAAGAAATGAGCAAGAGAACTGCAAATTTCTTCATCCAGGGCTAAGGAGGGCTCTCTGGTGACAGTAGACAACCCAAAGGGTGTTTAAATAACTCAGATGATAAATCCTGTGGAGAAACAGAGGGTTCTATTTGCTACTTGTAGCATTAATAATCAATCACTTTTCCATACAACTTCATCCTGATGCTATTTTAGGGCACAGGATTTTCAGGAGCCAGCAGGGTCTTTCAAGTCTCAGTGTCAATTCAGGGAACTGACATATTTGGCTCCAGAGCTTGGAGAGACAGAAGAGAGCAACAAGGACCAGAGCCAAGGCTAAGACATCTCTGGACTCAGCATACCCATGGTTCACATCTGGAGAATATGTTCACCTCCACAGCAGAACTGGAGAAGTCCTAACAGTTACAAGCATGCAAGATCTGGTACTAATCCCTATGACTCTTATCCCTCCATTACAGAACGTCTTTGTTTATGACTCAATCGCCAAGATATTTTTGGAAGCTTTTATTCTGGCGATCCCAAAGCATTCTTTTCCTCTTATGAAAACTTTAGTATTTCTTTGGGGTGTGGTGTATAACTTGGAGACAAATTTTGGCTGAGGGCTAAGGCTGACTAAGAAGAGTGGGAATGACATTTTGCAAGGGATGAACCTTCTTAATTTTTCTCAGTCATTACTGTGAATAGTTAAGGCACTTATTTTTGAAACAACAATCTAAAATACATATCAAAAGGCTAAAATACACTTTGCAAAGTACGGATCCGTATAATACAAGATTTAGGAAAGTTCAGTGCAAGAAACTGGCTTTAAATCAGTATATAAAGAATGCCTCTTATTTTGTTTCAGATGGCTGGAGAGGGTAGCCAAGTCACAGTTCAAAACCAGAAAAAATCACGTCCAGCTTTTCTTATTTTGCTAACAAAATAAACATATATTCAATCTTTTGAGTGAACACTTGATAATTCCTTGAAGAATTTGTTACCTATAAATACAACATCTCTTCAACTTTGTGTATTATTGCAGTTTCTCCAAGTGCCAGTCATAGCAGCAGTACATGACAAATACTGTCCTTTTCCTCATAAATGGCAGCCTTCCAAAACCTTTGACTATATATAACTACTGGAGTGTTTGAGGAATTTGGGGAATGAAAAATCTCTAGCAGATTAATTTGTTCAGGTCTGTAGTAGAAGCTTGAACCCTATCACTGCATTTCCTAATTAATGGCAATACAAGAATGTCTTTTTTTTTCTTGGCTCTGCACCGTACATTACATCTGTAATTCACCCAGACCATGGCTCCTGCATGTCTCCTTTAGTGGCAGTGCTCATGTGAACCTCCATCAGCTCCTGTTCCCTTCACAGCCATTCAATTCCACTACTTCACCACTCCTTCTGTGGTGCCAGGACACTGATTGGAAACTCGTGTTTGAACAAACCTCAGGTGGTATAACTTTGCTCCAGGTTTTAAATCAGGATATTTTTAACACAAATAAGTTCCCAGATATGATTCATCATTATAACTACTGAAGAACAAAAGAAAATTGAGATTGATGGTGATGAAGGTGACACTAGCATCAAGAGTATCCATAGATGTTTTAAACTTTCTTTCCAGGCCCCCAAACTTCTAAAAAGCTGCTTTAGGAAAAAATTGATGGCTTTATGCCCAAATTGGTGTCTTTATCTCATCTGCTGATGGACCATATTGACATCTGTGGAGGCCTTGAATTAAATCCAAGAGCAGCTTCCCAAGCAGGAGCGAGTAAAAGCGTTCAAGGAGTTCATCCTTTGCCGGTGATAGTGGGTTCAGATGAAAACCTGATGATCCAGAGGAGGGCTCTGCCTTCTCCTATGCTCAGCATGTGTTAGCTGGGGGCCATACCTCTAGCCAGAGGTGGCCAGGAACTGGGCAAACTTCTGTGTTTTCAAAAGCCATCAAACAGCAGTATATAACGATTTTCTAGAGAAGAAAATCTTCAGTTAGCAATTGAAAATTAGATCTTTTTTTAACTATTCTCTCATTGAGTTTCTCATACCATGGCTGGACATTTGAAATTCTGTCTGGATACCCTCGTATACACGAGAATGATTTATACCTTCTTTATTTTACCTCTGTATTTTGTGATATACAGACTTCATCTCAATCCCAGTGTGAATTTTAGGCCTCACACTTCCCTGTTAACACTGCAGACATAGCACATGCCACAGCAGGCGTAAAGTTTCAAATCATCGAGCAGAATGTTATTTTCTTTTTTCTTAAAAGATGCAGTAAGAAAATCAGCTTCTTAACAGTCAAGCAAAGCCAACAACTATCACTATGGGATGCAAAGTCAGAGGCTTTTACCAACAGGACAGTGAGTACACCATCCCCGCCAGAGCTTTATAAACCAGGCTAAAATGTTTCAATGTTTTTCTGCCTTAACACTACCAAGCATGGGCAAGCACAGTGGAATCAGCATGTGATTAGGAAGTACCATGTAAAAAGTTTCCCCAGATTTGGGGTTTTCTTAAATGTCTAAATGTATTACAGAGTTCTCATGTGTTTGTGTACTTGTGCAGCAGCCCAGCTGTGAGGATTTTGCTGGCTGTTCCCCACACCCTCACAGACAGGCATGCAGTAGCTTGGGCTGAACATGAAAAGGAATGCATACGGAAAAGTTACAAGCTCATAAAATGTTAATGGTCACTTGCTTCTGTTTTTCAGTATATAACAACTAAATAGACTCATCTTGTTAGTGCAATCCAAAGTTGCTCAGGTTTTGTGATATTGTTTTACTAAATCTCCGTTGCATTGTATTGGTGTGCACACATACACACACACTTAGCTACAAATTTTTCTGCTGTGATTCTCCCCAGCAAAAAACCATTACAGCCACTACTGGCACCAGCAGAGAGGGGAAGGAGGTACAGCATATTGTTTAACAATGATGCTAAGCAAGTTAATAATTAGAATTTGCTACGGTCAGCCTCTTTCTTGAACACTTTATTGAAGTTTGTCCTTTCTAAAATATTTTCTCATGTAAGACTCACATTCATGCAGAAGGCAGATGCACATCTGTGGTTTGCAGCCTTTCAATAAAGAAGTTGTTATTATAAGTAAAATTTAACAACCTGGAGAAAGGAATGGATGAACTTAGATTCTAAAGAAGCGAAAGAACTTTTCCTGCTATGAGTATGTCACACACAAAACTACTTGAATAGAACATCTGTTGTCTATAATCTGATAGTAGTGTAGGTTTTAAACAGTGCAAAGAGATGCTAACACATGGGCAGATGTGTGGTTAAGGCAGTGCACAGGATGATCCCCATCTTGTGCTACCCATTTCCTTAGAAGGAAGAATAAAACCTCACTCCTGCCAGAGTGCCGTTTCACTGTCAGCACACATTTGGACAGCCTAAGACCTTATGGCTTGTTTTATTGAGTACCAGCCTTGTATCAGTCAACCTGAGCCTTTGTCCTTGTGAAATCATGCCAGAAAGCTGCTCGGGCCAGGGACAGATGTCCTTTGTTCCAGAACAGATGCGGCCTTGCTTTGTGCCTTTTCTTTCACAGCCTCCTGGCTGGGGCTCCGATGGCACCCTGTCCCCTGAATTGCCGTGTCTGACATCTGCCATAGCAGCACAGGGGACATCCCTCCTTGGACGCAGAGCAGCTGCGTGAGCCATTATGGCACTGCTGCTGTGCAAGTGCCAGGATTCACTTGCTGCTGCGGTGGCCGCGGCCCTACGTGTGCACAGCACGGGGTACGTGTGTGCGTGTGTGTGTTCACCTCCCTTTCTGCCTTTCATGACTGCAGGAGGTGACATGCCCGTGACTGAAAGCTGTGACACCAGTGCTGAGGATGCAAAGCAGCAGGATGTGAGGAAGCACTGGAGCTGCTACAGCTGAGTCAGCAAGCCCAGATGCTCTCCCGACTATTTGTCTTACAGCGAGCTGCTGTCTGTGCTGCGAGCTCCCCAGTACGCCACACTTGCTCAGGAAGTTAGAAAAGTGAGTAGAATGGTCTCAGCTCTCCCAGAGTAGACCAAAATATTGGAACTTACATCCCTAGGCTGGCTATTTCTGCTCTGAACTTTGCAAACAGAACATCAGTCACACTAAAGACAGGACAGTGGGGACAGGCTGAGAGAGTTGGGGTTTTTCAGCCTGCAGAATAAAAGGCTCTGGGGAAACAACAGAGCAGCATTCCAGTACCAAAGGGGGCCTGCAAGAGAGCTGGAGAGGGACTTTTTGCCAGGGCATGAAGTGATAGGACAAGGGGTGATGGCTTTACATTGACAGAGGGTGGGTTTAGACTAGGTATCAGGAAGAAAATCTTTACTTTAAGGGTGGTGATACCCTGGAATAGTTTGCCCAGAGAACTTGTGGATGCCACCATCCCTGCAAGTGTTCAAAGTCAGGCTGGCTGGGGCTTTGAGCAACATGGTCTAGTGGAACATGGCACTTCCCCCCAGATGATCTTTAAGGTCTCTTCCAACCCAAACCATTCTATGATTTTATGATTCTGTGCTTTCATTCTTCAGAAGACCTCCATGACATTCCTACAGCTCTCACTGATGGAGGCAAGGATAAAGACATTTAATTCTGCTTCCTCACAGAATTCTGCTTCTTTACCATCATTCAGAAAGAAACTATCTGTCCATAACTCTTGAAAAATTCCTATCCAACAGCAAGCATGGAATCACTCTGTGTCTAACTGACCTTAAGCACATTGTAGGTTGCTGAATCACCCAGATTTTCTGTCTTTGTAGACTGTTTCCCCACCTTTTAAATTGTGCCAGGAATAAGTAGTATAGCAACTAGAAAACAAGCCACTTCAAGGAGTTTAACTTTTTACTTTTTTGCCAAACTCATTTTTAGCCAGATCAATTACTTGAACCACTCCACTGCCTGACAACAGAACCAGCTGTGGTGGGAACAAGCGTTGACTGAGAGTCAGTTGGATTTGGATAGGCTTCAGCCATGGCGAAACAGCATCCTCCTTCAAGAAGGGAGGCCTCAACTAAGGCATGACTCATGCAGTGACCTGTAAGCTTTAAAAAAGATGTAGTGAGTGATAACAGTACAGCCTGAGGTAGAAAAAGGGTGCATGAAGTGAGGTGGTGTATTTCCTGAGTGACTGGCGTCTTAGTGGAGTGTGTAATGCCTCTCCTTTTCATACACACCATTTGGTTTGTGGCTGAGGATTAAGCTATCTAGTTTCTAATCACTGCCTGCTGTGGCAAGCACTTGCTACACACACTTTCTGGACGGTGAAGCTATGAAGCTCACACCTATGAAGCTCAAATAGAGAAATATCTCAAGACATTTGGAGGAAGAAAAGCTCTCTGAAACCTAAGTCAGCTACAATGCTCATGGAACTGGAGGGGGGAAGATCTGAGTCTACTTTGAAAGGGTGGGGAGAAAATATCACTATTTTTATAGAGGAAGTATCTTAATGTATTTTCAGTCATTGCAGGAATACCCCTGCAATTGTAAACTGTGGAGTGATGTAAAACTGTTGGGAAAAAAATAATCAAAGAGATGTCACCTGATGTCTTATTTTCTCTTCCCAAGGCACATATGGTAGTCATGGCTTTTGATGTTTGCTCTCACATCTTTAATTTGTAGGGAAGTTTTCTATAAGCTATGACATGTAAGGACAGGCAAAGACAATGTTCTCTGGCCCCTGAGGCATCTGAAATAACTTTTGTCTTGGAAAAAAAGATTCATTAGGCTGAAGTGCACAGGCTTATTCAGAGACTTCACTATACAGGGCAAACTCTTACCTGAAACAGTGACAGCAGGAGTTTGAAAAATAGTACCCCACCAATTTAACAATTTTTTCTCACTAAATTCGGAAGTAGTTACAACCCCAGCACAGCCACGGCACAAAACTGCTTTTTTCTTCCAGCAATTGAAGAGGAACATGTATTGCATCATCAGCCTGGAGATCAGGGCCAGCAGATGAATGTGAGGGTCAGTCTCCAGTGAAACACTAAGCCTCTCTCTCTTCCTAAGGCACTGACAGAGGCTTCATATTCCTCCCTCAAGACCAGACATTGCTCAAAGATTATCTTTAATATACAACATCTTTCAAGCAGACTAATCTTCCCCATTGTCTAGACTGCACAATACAGCCTTCAAACAAGAAGTGCAAATGGGGACACTTCTATGTTCTCTCCCCATCCCTCTTACGTGAACAGCCGAGAGACCAACAGGGAACAGAGTCTTAGACCTTGGATTTAGTTTGTATACTGCAATAAAATTGCAGTCCAAATTGTAATAATAAGACAGGAGAAAGATTCCCTGATTCATAGACTCCATAGGCATTTCCTCAGAGACACTCTTTGACACTCAGGGCAAAGGGCTTCCTCCTCCGACAGAGGCTTTTCTGTCTTTTCTATATGACTTGTTGTAGAGGCCTTTCCTTGGCTTGCCATTTGGACTCCAGCTTTCAGATACAATTTCTTTCTTTGGGAAACCCTCAGAAAACATTTGGTGCTGCTGGTGTTTCCCGTCGTGGGAAAACCTGTCAGTGCCAGGCTAGAAAAGGCAATGTTTATAATGTGCAACAATTGCGTGGCTCTCAGCCAACATGAAGTGAGGTCCAAGGGTCATGTGTGCCTTGCTCTGCTGACTATTCTGACCGAATACTAAAGATCCCCAAAAGACAGCTGTTGCTACAGATTTGTGTTGCAGGTTCTTTGTTGGTATTTCAAGGATTTTATTTTAAAAAATATTTTTCTAGCCACAGTTTCTATCTGTTTTTTGTAGAGTTGGTGGATGGTCAATTAACTAGAGTTTGGGGAAATCAGCAGTTTTTTGTTTGCAATCATTCATGCAGATCTTTCTCTGCCTTCAGTCTGAGCTGCTTTGCAAAGACAAACAACTAAAATAAACATAGCTCTAATGCTGCCTGGTTCAGAGTCAACTGAACGTTCAGCTCTGGAAGTACTGCATGATTTTTAGGTAAAGCATAAATCCATCCAAATTTATTTCATGTTTGAAAGAGATCCATCACCAGATGGGCTTGCCTTGGAGCTGGGAGCTGATGGAGTTAGACTGTGCTCACACTTCCTTCCTGGGAGCAGCAGCAGCAATTTCAATGGAAATACTCACAGAGTAAATGCTGAACCCTGAGTTTTTTGGCTTAACTCCATTTCCTTGGCTTCTTCATTGACTGGTTGGGAGAAAACACCCTGCAAATAGTTCCCTTGTCTGCCCTGCTCCTCACCCCATGCTGTTTGTCTTCAGCTCTGCCAATATCTCCCTTTGCATGGACAAACTGTAAAACCAGTAAGGGGAAGAGTTCATCTTAAAAAAGGAGCATGGAAAATTGGGGAGGAGGAGGGAAATAAGGAGTTATAACCCATTTTGGCTCCCCAAGCCTATTTAGGGTGGGATTCCACTAGTCACGGTGTTTGTACAACTGAGTGGGGAGCCTAGAAAGGAGAAGGGGGAAGTAGGCAGAGATGGAGCAAGTCTGGCTGCTGAGCACAACAGCTCATGAAACTCTGGCCCAACAGGGACCAAGCTCCATAAGCCAGCTCTGATGCTACTGAAGCACCTGCCTCATCCTGCCACATCACAGGACAGTCTGAGAAGCAGATTTAAATCTCTGTGGGCCTTGAAAAGAAGAGAAAAAGTCTGTAGCTTTGTGGGGGTAAAAGCAGAGGGTATGTTTCAGTGCTCTTTGGCTTTTATGATTAGAAACTGATCTGAAGTCCACTGAGTTAGTTTGAAAGACTGAGTGCACTGTTCCTTATCAAGACTACAGACCAAATATTTTAAAGACTTCATCAATTCTTCTGCTGGCTACAAAGCATTAAGAAAAATGACTGGGAAAATATAGAAAAAGGAGAAAGAAACACAGAAACAGCTGTACGCCATTGAAACAGAATGTTACTGCGAGATGTAGTTTATAATAATTAGTTGATCAACATGCTAGGCAAGGGATTTTTTTTCTGTTTTGAACCAGTAGATGCACAGATGGGGTCTATAATAGAACTGGCATGTGTGTGGATTTTTTTTTTAAGGCTGCATAATTTTACAACCACTACTAACATTTGCATGTGTTATATAATGGGAAGAGTACTCAAACTTCTGAGAATTAACATTGTCAAACTGGCTTCCTGCCCATGAGGTGACATTGAAATTGCAATAGTCTTTGTCTGGAGCAGCAGTAGTGGCTACAGCCAGATTGTGCAGACCCATGAGCTGCTCCAATCATAGTAATAGCAGTAGTACCAGTATGATCATAAGTCATTTAAGAAATGTAATTTTCCCCATGTTTTCAGCCAGAGGTACAGCAGCAACTACCTTGATTAGGGTCAAGCAATAGATCTGCTTTTGAGGCAGAGATAGAAATGAGCTTTCCGGACTTCTCTTGCCATATATGATGTGGTTACCATGTGGAAGAGAGCATCAGTACACACTAACAAATTAGGCCTCATTGACCGACCAGGTCCAAAACCTGGTCCATGTACTCCAACATGCTTCTCCTTACCAGTGAACTACCTGAACATTCTCTTTGTCACAAATTTACCAATTTCAGCTGCACTCTCCCTAAACCGTCACTAGACAGGATCTTGCAGTTAGAACAGCCCAATGGACCCTTCCCAAGAGGGAAGAGGGGAGCCTGTGACAAGCCTGTTCTGGAGGTGACCTGTCCTGCATAGGTGGCCACCTGCTCGGGTTGTTTGTGCCCACAGCCATAGAGGCCACTCCACAAATGTGCCTTCTGATTGTCAGTTCATGGGTTTATTAAATGCCCACACTTTCAAAGGCAACTTTGAGGAGGGGTCATTAACTCCTTTCTCATTCACCTGTATCAGTGAGAAGTGAAGAAAATGGACAGAATGACACCAAGAGTAATAAAGAAAGAGTAAAAGAAAGGTACATCAAGAAATGTGTATTCTGCCTTTCTCCAGGGATAATGTAGGGAGTACATTTTGTTCTGAGATTTTCACAAGGAAGCAATTAACTCTTGGAAAAAAATAACATGAGTCAAGATTTTAAAACCTGTATGTGTTAGAAAAGATCAGCACTAGGGAAACTCACACAAACATGCTTTCAGAATCCCTCTAATGCTGTCAGTTCAGCTGAATGCCACCAGTTCACATAAAGTGCAGAAGGTCCCCATAGCAACTCAGCACCTTCAAGATGTTTATTTAGAAGCACAGCTAGAGCAGGAAAAGCCTAGCTTTAAGCTATGTATCTGTCAGAGACTCATACCATTACACTAAAAGAGGCTATCCCAGCATTTGGTCACTCCTAAGAACAGTCCAAACTATGCTGCAAAAATACTGGATGGTGTGTCCTGATCTCTGGGATACAACCCAGCTGAGATATATGCCACTGCAGTCATACCTGTCAGTGTTTTAAAAGAAAGGCCCATAAAATGCTAATCTGATCAAACCACAAACTCAGCGCTTGAGCAATGAAACTGCAGTTTTATTGGTCCTTATTACTTCTCAAGTCTTAAAATCTCTGATGTGTAATATGGCATCTAAAAGACTCTTCATATTTGCTTTTAAAAGCATAGCTATCATACACAAGAAACTAATAGAGTAAAAACATAGTAATAATTGAAGCAACCACAATCCAACTAACTACTAATCAAAAGCCTCTCTGAAGAGCTTCCTGTTTTGGATGGGTTCTGCTGATCCCTTTTATTTGTTTGATTTTATCAGCAGTACCAGTGAACCAACAGCCCTAAGCTGAGGCCATTGCAGGCAGGCACTGACTGGCACCACACCGACATGAACCTTACTACTCCAAAATTACTTGCAAATTCTGCCACATCAGGTGAACAAAGCCCACTGCCACCAAAAAATAGCACTACAGAATTCAATCATCTCTCAAGCATCCAGCACAAAGAAAGCAATGCTGTGCGACTAGAGACACAGATTTTTTGCAGTATATTTGTCATTCAGATTATTGCCTCCTCAATTGCTAGTAGCTGAATTCCCATCTCATAAAAGCTTTTTGGAGGAAAATCCCTCAGAGGGAGCTGACTTTCCCATTTTTTTCTTCATTGCTTTAGCTCTGTGGAAGGCCCACCCACAGTTTTGGCTGCCGATTGCAGCTCTCTATTCTGTTCAAGTTCTTTTCTTGCTCAGTTATTTGCAGCTGCCAATTAGAGCAAAATGTCTACAGGGCTCTCATTAATTAAAAAAAAAAAAGAGAAAAAAAAAGAAAAAAAAAAAAAGAAAGAAAAATCTTGATTTCAGTGCTAACCCCAAATTTGGAAAGCTGCAAACATTTAAAAATACACCCTGTCTTTTTTGTGTGGTTGTTTTTTTGTTCTCTGTCCCAACTATCTCCCTCCAAAATCATTAGCTAGGACGGATAAACACAAGAAATACATCTTCACCTATAGCAGCAATTGTCATTTTTAGGTCTGTGAACAACCATACATCATGGTGCTTTTCCTTAAGAGATGCCAAGGTGCTTCTCAGAGGGAAAAGGTTGCAGACATGCTGAAGTTATTACAGCATAAACCATAAGGGCTGCAGGACCACCTTTTTGGCATTATAAAATACTTTTTTATAGCACAGGAGTTTTCACCTGAGTAACAAAGCCCTGTGATAACTCATGAAACCACCTCCTTATCTCCACGAAAGGGTATAACCAGAAATATCACCTGTCATCTAGGCTAGCTTCTTCAGGTTCTGCTTGAAACTTAGACTCTGTAAGCCTTTAACTGGCTTTTGTTAAACATGTTTTCTGCCTCCAGTCCCCCCTCTGGGAGTGGCACATGCATTAATTGATGTCTCAATACTGTTACTTTGGATCTTCTTTTGGCACAGTTTTCTTTTAGCCCCAAAAACCACTGTTTTCACTGCACTGCCATTTTAGCTCACTTTATGCAATTATAAGATAGCATATACATCTGTTAAATATTATTATTAGTGAAGTAAAAAATTCCCTGTCGCACAAGCAATAAAATTTTTATAGAGAACATATTTATCTTTTGACACATTATTATATTGACTCATGAAAAATAGAAGCAATGTTCTCATTATTTATCCAATCAAACTTGAAGGACGCTCTTGTCAGTTCCTTCCAGGAAGAAAGGATGTTGAATATTTGATATATGTGATTAGGGAGGTCTGCAGTGACCTCTTCCACTATTCTGTATCATTAACAATCATTGAACCTTACAGAGGAAGAGGAACAGGGCCTTGAGAGTTGTCATGCATTTGATAGTTTCACAAAGCCATTAAGTTTCTTGAAAGGCAACAGGTAACCTAAACATAAAAGGAGCTTTAACCAAAACATGCCTAAAAGTCACCATCCAAAACAAAAGGTCACAAGAAACCACTTAGAGGACTTGAATTCTGTGCCTGAGAGGGATTCCCTGGGTTCTATTTCATGCTTGTTAGAAAGAGACAATAGGAACATCTCTGGATTTACCTCCCATTCTCAGCCTTAAAATTTCAAATTACTACAATAATCTAGGTTCATCTATTGCTTAGCCCCTCAGCAGTTCTGCTGGCTGCTAAAACTAATGTAGAAATGGAGCCAAACCACAATGAGCTCTAGAGGCATCACTTCCACAATGTCTGAGACACAGGCTCTCTCCATCCAGACCCTAGGAGACTAAGAGCGGACAGTGCTCGCAAATGGTATTTTAGCTTGGGCTCTCCTCCAGTCCAGAAAGGTCAGTCAAAAAGAAATTAATGCTCACATGAACACAAGTGAAAAAGCTGAGATCCCAGCTCAGCTGCTGCTGTAGTAGATGTTGAAATTCACTCCCACATAGCACCCTTGGGGATGGTACTGCACCCAGGACATCCTTCTGCAGTAACTGCCAGCTCTAGAGAGCTTTGCAGTTTGGCTGCGAGGCACAGAGAGGGAGCAAGCAATGTGCAGAAGGGAAAATTCCAGCTGTGGTTGTTTCCCCTTCCCTCCCTTCGCTCCCCACAATAGCTTCACTGTCAGAAACAACAACAAACTGCAGGACTGCATTCATGCTGATCCCCAAGTGCAATTCCTGCCTACTTCAACCCCTCAATGGAAGGATCATTTTCTTAGGCACATTTAACTAGCTCCAAGCCCTTTTGCCTGTCTAAAAAAGCAGTATCAATTAATAATAAGTAATATATAATTAATAGCAGTACTTAGAAGCAGTCCTGCCTTGCAGGTCCCTGGCTACTAGCTAATCGAGCTTTACACTGAAGCACACTAGAAAAATGTTAACATTATCCTATCATTCAAAGGACATTTCACCATATATTTATTTATTTATTCATCTGTTCTCCCTTTCTCTTCAGAGCACTTTCCAAAGGCATGCCATGATGGCTGGCAGCACCATCCCCATTCTTCAGAGGAGGGTGAGGCGTGGACAGGTGGAGCAGCTGGCCAGCAGCTCACTGGTAGAGCAAAGAACAGCAGCCAGGTGCATCAAGCTCTGTTTCCTCAAGTCAGCCACAAGCAAGAGAGCACCACGCTAAAATAAGGGGAATACTGCCTTGGTAGAGTTTCCTACACAAGTATGACAGGAAGAGATTTTGAGTCTTGGTCCTGTTTGCTCACAACCTTTCTCAAGCACTGAGCTCTTTTCAGAAGAATTCTCTGAAAAGATTTGTAACTAATTATCGACCTTCACAGCTTTCAGCATAACTACTGCAGTTCTCAAAACCACAAAATAAATTGAATGCAGATGAACAAGACCAGAGCCACAGATAATGAGAGAGCTCTGCAGAAGAAAAAAAGAGAATTAAATAGAAAAACACATTCTAAGACATTCAAATCATGTCAGTGCCCACTAAAGTATGTCAGCAGTGGTCTTTGTGGAATAGGAGCTGCGCTTGGTGTGGCATTTCAAGAGAGAAGGTTTATTTATGAACTTTATTTTGTTTGGAGAGTTTTAGCTTTACTTTAAGGGTAGAGAAATCAGAGGGAAGAATATAAAATTATTTTCTGGAAGAAAGTCCCTTTTCAAAGGTTATAGGTATCAAAGCAGCACATTACCACTACAGTTTGCTTCATACATCTATTCCCCAATACCTTAGAGTGAGTAAGGGTCTGTTTCTACACGTGGCACAAAAAGACAGCAAAGGCAGAGCAGAAATGGTGGTGAGAGCACTATGTTGTATAGAGCAGCAGTACTCCAGGGCTGGCTGATAGGTTAGTGTGGATTTTAACCCTCTTTTGCCCTTTTGCTTCTCTCCCAAGGTGGAAGAGGGAAAAATTTTGGCAGCACTGTACAGTCTGTCTGTATTGTTCTACTTTTGTTTACTACTAGATCTTTCTTGGAAAGAAAGAAATTTTTAGAGCATCTCAGCAAATTCATTTGCGGCTTTTTATAGAGCATGTGGTACACAAATTCTGACTCCTACATAGCAATAGATGTACAACAAGTTGCTTTGAAGTCAACTCTCGAATTTTTCAAAGCAGAAAAAGCATTTCCCCTTCCTGCTGGGAGCAAGGCTACACATTGCTGATGACCGTGACTTCTCGCAATGATCACTTCCAAAGGCAATAAAATAAGCTGCATTTCAGCATTTGTTGACTGTAAGGCTTTAACAGCCTCAGCTATAAGCAAGCAACACATTTTCTTTTCTGTCACAGGTGTGTGAATTCAAGTTGTGATATCTTAATAAACAATCATGTACCTTCTTCTGTTATGTTTCTCAAATTCTTTGAGCAGAAGACTTACTTTCGTCCTTCTACAGCTGATCCAACTGGCTTAAAGCTCAAAACACACTTGTCACCTTCGAAGCTTCATTTAACCATCCAGGCTCTTCCTACATGTCAAGCAGATGTGAACCCTAAGACAGACGCTATAAATTTTTTAAGATTATTTCCACTAGAGCCAGATATGGCAAAACCCACTGTGTATGAGGACTAATCTTGGGAAGCTTCTTTCACGTCAGCCTGAGCAGCTTGCAATAGCTCAGAGACATCTAAACAGAGCTGGGTTTTAAATTTCAGGCTACAATGCAAAAGATGCTTCAGAAGTCCCAGGTGCACTGCCCAGTCCCTAGAGAATACCTGGGGTTGGAGACTATCTGGGGTTACGGTGGGTGGAATGTCACATTTTCTCCCTTTGCCATGTTGTTAGCCTTTGTTTACTCGTTGTTACTTTGTACCACGTTGTTACTTTGTTTACCATACTTTGTATGGTACTTGCAAACAGCTTTTGCCAGAGGTTAAATACTTTTTATTCACAACACGACAAAGGCTTCTCTGTGCAACAGTGCCAGAAATGTCTGGGAATTCTGCTTGGCTTCATTTATATCTCTCTGAGTGTTGTGTGTGCTATATTTTCATATGTTGAGGATTTCTACAGAATTTATCAATAGCCATAATGTTTTCCAGGAGAATCCCTGGCTCGCCTTTAAGAGTGAACAGCTTCATCCTTAGCTTAGCACTTCTGTCAGGCTAGGATCAAATCCAGACACTCTTTCCATTTTTCTTTCAGTGGATCATCTACACTTAATCTTTGCCTCTGACAAACAGGATTGAGAAAACGCTCTATTTTTGTTCAAGGTCCCAAACCCATATATAAACACTGTAATTTACTACATAATGGCAGCTCTTTCAAGGCATAAATATAAGTAGCAATAACAATCGTGCCTTTTTTGAGAAGTTCTTTCCAGAGGTAAAAAACACAGCTGAGGCTGTGTGTGTGTGACCTTCACATGTCTGAACTCCACAATGCACTGAAAATTCTGCTGCAGAACAGGGGATAAACAGTCCCATCTCAACTGGAAATCTGAATGAGATTAAACAAAACAGCAACAATTTCTCAGCCGATCCCTTTTGCAAATAAGATTTGCTAAATTGCCTCGGAGATTTCAGAGGGCAAATTCACCCGCTGAGCTGCAGGAGTTACAGCAGGGTTCAATCTGGTTTCGGTACAGTAAATGGCTTTTGAGCACTGCTGAGGGTACTGTGTGCAGAGGTAATGAGATGAAATCACAGATCAGGGAAGGCTTCATTTGCTAAGAAATTTTAACAACAATAGAATATTCCTAAGAGTCTACTGCATTTTATTAGTTTAGCTGTTGAAAATAAACCCAACCAAAAACCCCCCAAATTATTTCCATGGAGACTTTAAACAAGTCAAGAATGGAGTTTCTGAAGTAAAATAGCTTGTTTTTAATTTAACAAACAAAAAGATTTTCTGCTGTAAGGACTTTTGAATAAAACACTTTCCTTTTTATTGAAAAAATTCCTTTTTGGTGAAAATCAAAAAACTCCAACTGAGAAAGGGAGGAAAAAAGGTTTTGAAAAACTTCTTCAAATATTCTGAGGAAGCTTTGCCTTCTGGCACAGCCATGGCAGACTTTAAGACCATATACATAGAATGTTTTAAAAAACATACATTTAAATTTCCCAGTTCTGACTTCCTTTACTGCTGAGCTTGCAGAAACAACAGACTGAGGGGAGAAAAACTCCTGTGAAGGATGTCTGTGCTCCTTATGGGCTGGCTTGGTCCTCATCTCAGTCTCTGACACAGACTGAGCAGCCCCAGAAAGATTCTCAGGCACAGCACCGTTGTGTTCTTTTCCCCATGCTGAAGTAATGACAACTTGAACAAATAATTTCTTCTCTATTCCCCTGCTGTTCCAGTGAAGAGCTGCAAACAGAACCTATTTATTTGAGCACTGTGTTGGAAGGGTGAACATGGACCTAAAGAAAAAGGGGCAGGGAAAAAGGCAATATTCTTTTGTTAGCTGGAAACTTTGGGTGAACTCTGACATATAGAAAGTGCTTGTTATAATGATTTCTTTAGCAGATGAGGTTTTAACCTAAGAAACTTTAAATAGATGAGAGCCTTATACAGAATAAGGCCCCTCTGAATAATATTCCAGCAGGGAATATTTCAGTGAGTCTCACAGAAATGAGTATAATAAGAGTTAAATTGCTCCTGCTCCAACAGCAGATTTTTCTTAAAATAAATGCAATGAAAACACCGTCCCCTGAGTATAATTTTGTACTCTGGAGCCAAAATCCTCTCTTATTTACACATAAATCTAGGGCCTTATTCACAGAGTACCAGTTGCCTTGACTCATTTCCCAAGGTACACTCTCTCCACCACTCCAGGTACAATCCAACATCTGCAGTCAGGCTGCGGCTCTCAATGGACATATTCCAGAGATATATCAGGATAACCATATTCAGAGCTAAATTCTCATGCTTATGGCTAATGAAAGCCCGATGTTTATGTACCAGCAGAGGCCAGCAATATCTGAACAGGGGTAGCTTAAATTACCACGTTCTGCAGTGTTCAGACTTCTTTTAGAGAAATAAGGGGGACAAAAAGCACCATTTGAATCTGACTCAAGAAAGGAAAGGTTATTACTCATATTGCAAAGAGATACGGTGTGTGTGTGATGAACTGAAATTGTTATTAGAGAAGAACAGATTCCTGTTATGATAGGCCAAGTAAGTGCTGGTTTCACTGGTACACTGTTAATTATACATTCACTATTTCACATAATGAAAAAAGTCTCGTGTAGTGTCTGCAAAAGGGGCTTGCACATTTGCATATAATAAAACCTGCAACGACAAATGTCAGCAGTACCATACACTGACACCATGAATAATTCATAACACAGAATAGTTGATCTAAAAGCAGAGAAATAATCAAACCCGTTGATCTCCCCCCACCCGCTCCCAGCTCTCTACAGGCAGATAAAACCTTATTTTCTCAGCACTTCAAACCCAAATGATTTCAAGAATTCCATTTCAGATAGAGGAAACTATTGTATGGTCATGGCAACTTTGACTTTCAGAGCATCAGTTTTGGTCTGGTCAGTCAAACACTTATCTGTCAGCTCAGTTGTCTGTCTGTGGGACTACCTTGGACTCTATTTGGCAGAGGCCAAGGTTTACCTGGTCATTTCCCTCCAAGAGCAGTGTCTTCGTAACAATGGAGCCCACGAGAGGAAATGTGGAGAGTCATCACTTCCCGATGTACTTACTTCAGGCGCTAAGATTTTTCCATGTCAGCTGGAAACCTCCTGAAAGCCTGCTTTAGAACAATAACTGAGGACGGAGAAGCAACCGTCATGTTCTGCTCGTATTTATCCACGATATATTCTCAAACAATTCCAGCTGGGTTACTGAGCTGTACTTTTTGACAGCCTGGCAGGGCAGATGGTACCAAAACCTGCCAGATCAGAAGTTAATGTTTCCCCACTGGCTATAGGAAGCACTGCAATTGCCTGAAATGAGGGTTTGCTTTGATAATCATTTGATTAAATAAGCAGATGCCCACTGACTTCAGAAGGCATCAGCACATCCTTCTGCAGAGGAGTCAGCAGGATCAGCTTCCCCAGGGGAGAAACAGAAACACTCCACAGGGAAGTGAGATACTGAGGAAAGCTGGCGGAGAATGGCATTGCGGGTCTGGAAGGATGTCTAGAAGAGACTTCAGGTTGAACAGTTCAATAAAATGCTTGTCTCTCTTGTGACAGGTATTTAAACTGGAATTCAAAAAAAAGTCTGACTTGAAGAAGGCAGAACTGATGTAATTATCCACTGATAACACCTCACTCTATCACACAAACAAGGAAGATCACCACCCCTCCACAGCTGTCTCTAGACTAGAACAGGAGGGATGTATCATTTAGCTCGCAGCCAAAGCACATTCAATCCATGGAAAGTCGTACACTTTTTATTCAGCATCGTCTTACTCTGCTGGTTATCTCCATCACTTATGTTCTCCACCACACAGGTTTTTAATATATGTGCAAGCATGTATATATTACGTAGCTTTTAATTACTGGTTCACACTCCTAAATAGCACCTGTGTCTTTTCCCACACAAAAACCCACATTAGGAGTCCCAACAGGGTTTTTAATCATGTTTCCTCCACACTGTATACTCCAACAGACTTCCTAGTGGTTTGATCATGTGCTGTTTAATACACAAGGAGCTGGTCTTGTTTCCTCTACAGAAAAGATGTCTGTAAATGCAGTAATATTTTAAAATAATTTCATTTCTTTGTTTGGGTGTCGCACTAATACCTATTTGCAAACACCATTTGTTGCACAGAACTGTGTCACTTTGTCCCGCCTGAGAACTTTTTTCTATAGAATTAAAATGATGGGTCTAAGTGAAAAAGACTGAACCATAACACACATCACAAGGGTAGAAAAATGATTTATTTTTGAACAATCTTGGCAGATAATTTTTAAGATAGAAATCCCATGATGAGAAACATGAGTTTTGGATCTGGGAAGACGAACCCCTTCGCCCAATGCAGACAAATGGTGAGACAGGGCTGCTGGCAGCAGGAGACAGAACGAGCCAGGAAGTCTTGCTTGCTTACACAAACATCATCACAGACCACATAACAGCAGCCTTTCTATATTAAAAAGCAACATTCTTATGCATGCATGTGCAAACACAATGGAGCACTGAGACACTGCTCAATGGGCATTGCCATACTCTTTATATACGCATGCATGGGCAAAGCTAATGAAATGCAGAGAGAACTTGGCTAATTGTATGACCAGTAACAGTATATGCAAAAGAAACAGATTTTTAAGAGACTGTTAGTTCAGTCTTCTGAGAACTTGTTCCTTCCTGGCACCAAAAAACATACCAAAAACATACCAGTTCAGTAAAAAAATTCAAGCTTATGCCTAATTTTGTGTTTATGCTAACGTGCTGCCAGTCCAGTTACAAACAGAAACCAGAATTTCAGATGATACTTTGATTTTTTTCTTAGTGATGATCTTTGCTTCTGTCAAATATGTTTCCACTGTCTCTTGCTGAGGTCAAATATCAGTATAAAAATGCTACAAAAGATACTTGGGTTTTGTTTCATTGGTTTTTTGTTTTCCTAGTGAAGAAAATCAAATACTTTTATTCTTGAAAAATTGCTGAACTTCAAGAGAGAAAGAGAAAAGATGTTGACGAACTAAGAAAAAGTGTGAGAAGTATGATTCAAAGAAGGAAATGCAGGATTAAGACTGTCTGAAGACCATGACATAATGCTTAGCAACCAGCTGAGAACTTGCATCCTCCCAGATGTCAAAACAAACTGGCCCAGAACAGAAAATTAATTTCCCACATTTCAGCAAATAACACTTCTACCATTCCTGATTTTCAAACTCTGCATTCCCTTCCACTGTGAGTTTTAAAAAAAAAGTATAACAGCAAATAACAAAAATACTACAAAAAATTGCTTTAAACCAAGAAAAAAGTACAATTTAATATGCACTGCATGACAATAAGGATCTTGAGTAATTTGATCTTTTAGCATAGTTCTAGCATTCTGCTCAGCAGCAATTAACATTGGCCATGTGTCTGCAAGACAGAAAGAGCTCTGGAGAGGACTGTTATATTTTGAGGACATCCTCATTTCTTCAGGGCTTGGGATTTAATACTCTGTGCCTCAGTTCTGACCACCGCAAGCTGCAAACCAACTTTCTTTATAGAAAATGTTTTGCTTGCAATGGAGCTCCCAGAATGTGTTATGTGTAGTACTAAAGGGAGACAAGCCCCTTCAAAGTGGCAAACAGTCTGACAGTGGAGGCACCATCACCATTCTGCTCCCACCGATAATGTATTTACACGTGTAGCTCACCTGAAAGCTGCTCACCTTTTACTCTGGAATTGCTTCTTATCCAGACACATTGTAACAAGTTCAGCACAAACAAGCAAAAAGGGATTGACTGGAGGTGGAACCCAAAACACTCCAAACTACCAACTACCTTATGTTGCACCTCCTTGCAACTGTACTTCCCAATCAACATGAGGAGGAAACTAATTTGAGAGAGAACAGGAGCGAAACTGCATCAGCTTCTAATTTCTGGGTTTTGCTGTCTGTAAAGGCAGATGTGTATCGCTCCAAGAGCTTTGGATCAGAAAGCCTGAGCTTGAAACTCAATTACTTTAAATCCCACTATTCCAGGGTGATAATTCATAACGCATTTCACATCAGGAAGTACACTGGTTGCTGCGTAGTACTTAAAAAGAAATTTTAAGATCATAAAAAGATGCAGTGAAGGGCTATTCATACAACTGTCTATTCTACTTAACCAAATGTGAGACTTGGGAAAATGAAGGGCAGTTAAGACCAGATTGCTGTTGCCTTATGCTGCAGAGCCTTCTCCTGCCCTGTTTTGCCTTGGTAGAACATTATCCGATTACACAAGGACAGATGCAGGCCAGGAATGTCTTAGAGATGCCTCTACCCTTTGTCCATCCCCATTCTCACCCAGTGCAGCAGCACCAAAGCAAATACCTCACAAATATGTAGTGTGAAAATTGGTCTACTCTGACGCAGCCTATCCTGCTGCCATGACCTGGTGGGGCCGAAGCTTGTCATCCCACCCCACTGACTTGGAGGGCAGGGTTTGGAAGCAGGGCTGCTAGAGTGACCGCGAACAACTGGGTAGTTTTGTTAATGCAAACTTACAAAAGCTAACAGGACTCTCCAAGATAGGTCTTCCATTCGGCCTGTAGAGCCACAGTGGATACACTCAAACTGCTGCAGCTCGATAAGCGAGTTAGGATGCACCAGCAATACCCCTCAAAGGAGAAACCCAGAAGAGCATTTATAACAGGGTTACTGAACATTATGAATGAACCACCGGGGCCTTTCAGAGAGGCAGATGTATCATGTCTGCCTCTGGCTTGCATGACCCATTTTTCAAGCTAATGAGAACAACAGAGTTCCTCCAGGCAGAGTAGTTCAGGACAACACTATACCTTTTAAGAAAATACACTTTCTCAAATGCTGCAAACATAGCTCAGATGTCTGTACAGATCTTGTACCTTCAAAGGCAGTAAACTGGAGTGGCCTCCTGAACTTTATTTAAGGGTGCTTTCCACTTGCTGCTGAGCTGGTCAGGTTTTTCATCATATTAGATCAGCACAAGCTTTGGCAGTTCTTTTTAAAAAGCTTTTCCTGCTACTAGTTTTAAAACCTGTATCTTCTTTTGCTTGATGCAGTAAAACATCTCATCTTCTCATCCTCACATAAAACTCGCCTGATACCAAAAAGGTTAATTCAATTTCTACTGTAACTGTTAACTTTTAGCAGAGAAGCCAGGCATGCAGAAATTGTTCTCCAAGTAAGGATGTTAGAAGATAAAGAGGAGACATCTGGCTCAGGAATGCAGCTACAGCCAAAACAAGGACTGAGTTTAGGAACTCGAGGAACATAAGGAGGGTTTTTATGGTAATGAACGAAGAATAATATGCATGTAGTTACCGTATATTAGCAACATGCTTGTAGAAACCATGTTAGGAAGAGTGATCCCCCATGCCTCCCAGGCACCTAAATAAATTATGCCCTCTTTAACACAGAAAAATTGGTGTTAAGGGGTCTTATTCCGGTTTTTGGAGATTTGGTAACAGCGACAGGTAGCTGGTTATTAAGCTATGCTCTGTACTTTACATTTTCAGAGTGAACCTGTTTTCAAATCTCTCCATCAATAGCAAGGGAGGGAGTAAGTTTGGTAATAAGACGACTTCCTAGGCTGGCAGTAAATCAGATTTTAGAGATAAAATAAAGAGATCTCCAACTTGTACAGTTATTTGAATTCATAAACATCACTTAGGTATCAAAATGTCCCTCTCGTTGGAGGGTTAAATTCCCAAGCTCACTGCCACAAATCAAAGAATGGTTTGGGTTGGAAGGGACCTTATCTAGTTCCAACTCTCCTGCCACAGGCAGGGATGCCACCCACTAGAACAGGCTGCTCAGGGTCCCTTCAACCTGGCCTGGAACACTTCCAGGGATGGGGCACCCACAGCTTCTCTAGGCAATCTGTTCCAGTGCCTCACCACACTCTGAGTAAAGACCATCTTCCTAATCAGTGGTATCCAGGAGCAAGGGGCTGACTGGTTGGTTTTTCATGCCAAAACATTTTAAACAAGCAAATTCAACCATGTACATTTAGGCATTTTCAGTTTTTTATGAGTAAGCTCTGAATTAAAGGCATATTTGTGATGCAGGCAGAATCACGTAATAGATGTCAAAACTAAATTATATTCTGCAGGGTGTTCTTAATGTAGCGTGACAAACACATTGACCAACTGGTAGGATTCAGGTGAAAGTTTTGAGTTTTCAAATCAAAAAGCCCTTTTCTTAATAATTGTGTGGAGTTGTAACATTTTCTACAAAGCCCATTCTGACATAATCAGAACTTGTCTTTTTAAAGATCTCCCTTGCTCTTTGAAAGTCTGCTTATTTGTCTCCTGTGATAGGCATGCAAAACCTTTCAGCAGTGCTAATATGATCAGAAACACAATAGATGCCAAACCACAGTGGATGTTCCATACTAAACGTTTTCAAAATCACTTTCAGTTTGCTCTCACAAGAGACACTATAACAACAAAAAGAAAACCTGAAGGCTAAAATCAGAATTCATCCCCACAAAAGGCTATTTCCTTTAGAGATGCATGGTAGAAATTCTAGGGATTTTTTTTAAAAGCATAGCAAGGATGATAGTTTTGGATCAGTGAGAGGAGCTTATTATCTTGCTACTGTTTACCCTCTATATCATTAGCTGGTGTGCTTGCCTACGAAATATTTGGACATACAGTGGATGATCTGTGGGAGTCCATCCAGAAAAAGTCACTTTTCTTGTCAGCTTTTACTGGATGATTTTGAAGAAGGCTCATCATATCGCTGGTTTGGGCCCTTGGATCATTTCCTGTGTTACACTAAAACAAACTGCTGAGCCTCATTTTCCATCATTTTGCATTCATGTCATTAAAAACGTGTTTAAGTGTTCCAGATATGTTGCAGAGCAACAGAGCTTCAAGGTTTCTGCTTTTGCTTACCAGGAACAGACGTTCCACCACAGCTCTTCCCAGCAGTGTTGATTGTTGATGGCAGCAGTTTTCCTGGTGGTACTTCACTAGTTCTCAGCCTCATTTCAGATCACATGCGCAGAAACTTTTCTTTTGCTCTTTGGCTGTAGAGATTGTTTTCCTTCTCTTCCAGTATTTCTCTCTGCAGTATCTTAATTTGGCAATATATTATGGGAGATGTCTTAACAAGTCAGTATGAAGGGGCAGAACTAATTAAACTAACTTATGCAATAAGAGGTATTAAAAATGCAAAGGTCGCTTTATTACACGTTTCAGTAGAAGTCAGTTCCAAATTCTACTATCAAATGGCTAAAGTTTTCAAATGCATGCCCAGCTGAGTAGTAAGAATCATTATGACCTACCTAATAAGGATTTATGCTACACTGACTGGAATGTAACAAATCCCAAACACATGGAGGCCATATACTTGGAGGGGAGGGATGTGAATCCTTCCAGGCGCATATAAGCCAGAGATGAATGCAAGTGCTAGTGTGCACATATGAACAAATCTGTCCCACTTTCCCCATTCCGCCATTGGCAACAATGCCTAGACTATCCAAAACCACAACAAATTACAAAGCAGAAGAATTATGGCTCTCTAAGAATCTCTGTGCTGGAAGCAGTACTGCAAGTCATGTTGCTAAAATAAAGAAAGTAGCTAGAAAAAGTTAGATTTTCGTTCTCTAATTTTTTTTCTCCAAGAGAGAAGCTTGCTTATTTAATATTATTATTAGCCCTGTTTATTATTCATTTCTCAGACCCTATTTATTTTTAACTAGGCAAAAGATCACCAGGAGAAAGGCTTCATAAATAGGAAGAATGGGAGAGAAAAGAGCCCTTTTAGAGGTGAAGCATCTGCTGTTCCCAGGGAGGTATGTGGGTTTGGGATCGGGTTCATGGATGGGCTCCAAAAGCCCTGTAAGTTAGGTTGCAGGATAAACATATATACGCAAATCAGATGCAGTCTTGCTTCTCCCTCATCACTCAAAACCAAACATTGTGTTACGATTTAAAGTCCCTGCAAAACATTTCTACTTCCCTTGGTATTATACCAAGGGAGTATCATGTCTTCTGGCATCTCTTCACAGCAATCACTGCCAACAAACCCAAACAAAACACCACCACCACCACCACCACAAGCCCAAACAAAACAAAAACAACAACACCCAAACCCAAAACAACAAATCTAATAGTTTATGAGTAAGCCACAAATTTTTCTTAAATGTTGTGTTTGCAATGGGGGACTGAAATTACTGCTTCACAGGTGTGATGTAATACAGGCTCGTTTGGGCAGCTTTAGCCTGTCTTCCAGATTGCCTAAAACCCCAGATCCCCCATTTGCCTAAACCCTACTAATTATTATCTGCTAAAGAAGGCAGGTTTTAAAAGATGTGTATCTGATCTATACTAACATGACCTTTTGCTGGAGGAACCATTCCAGCCAAAGCATCCAGCAAAGTATCCCTTGTGTGGATGTAATTCAGGAGCAGCAGAACCCCTGCATCTGGCAACCCTTCTGAAAGTCACCCTGCAACTGTATAATAGCTACATTGGGTAATAGCATTTGTATTAGGAGATTTTCCTGGCCTGGCTCCACTAGCCAGAGATGACACCTTTTCCTATTACCCTGGCTAATATTGCTGTGTCAACAGAAGTCTGCAACATAGATCCCTTCCTAGAGAGGGAATTGTGATTCTGTACGAGAGGCCCAGACACTCCAGTGCAGACCATTCTCTTTCCTCACACCATTGCAGAAACAGCGCAAGCCCACTAATGTCTTTGGATATGATCCAAATTTACACCTGTGCAAAAGCAGAAGACACTTAGCTCTAAATCCAACGCCGCTGCAGTGTTTGGTACTTGTGATAGAGAATTCTGAACTACTTTCCAGTAAGGTTGAGTGGTTTGCAGCTGGATCTAAGTTACATCTTCATCTGAAGAAGTGGTGGGTTTTTTTGCTTAAATTATCCCACTGTTCAGGATTTTTGCCTCATGCTAATGAAGACAAATGGTTTTGTAGTTGCCATATGATTTACAAAAAATGAATTAAAGATTACAAGGAAAATCTGCATCAACATTTGTTTTCACTGTCATGATTTACACCAGCTGCAGACCTGACCTCAAAAACTGTACAAGTCAAACTGCACAAAACAATGCCATTTCTCACAGTCCCAAACCCCCTTCTAGCAGCACTGTATTTCTCTTACTCTCTTGGGAGACTCATCAGTGATAAAGTTTGGGGTAGATATTAGTTTCTTCTGGTTTTGTGGGCTTCCTACTACTTCTGCCTCATACACACAGTACTAGTAGGAAAACCGGGTCGTTAAATTGGTTGGCAGCACTGACAAAACCACTAAGCCACATGCCCCTCACACTTTCCAGACTTGTGTAGTAGTTCCCAGTTTTTTCAGCTGTCACTGCGTGGAGAGGTGTTTAAATTGTTCTCTCCTTTCCTGGATGGCAGCCAGCATAATACACAATTTCAGGCAGGGTCGATGCAGAAACAATGCTCTGCTTAAGAGCGTGAAAGCATTTCATGAAAGGAAAATAAAAAACAGAAGGAAATGGCTTATTGTTAATGGCTCAATCCCTTCTGCTTTTTAGCAAATGACATCAATAGCTAAATCCAGGAGTCAGAAGTCAGAAAGCAAAGCCAAAGAAAACCTGTGAGATTTGCCTTCTGACATGCACACACACTTCATTCAGCTGCCCAGCATGCAGGGCACGGCACCAGAACTAATAGCACCATGACCTGAAAAGAGCATAGAAAGATCCAGAGGATGAAAGAGAGGGTGTAAGGATAGGAGGGTGAGAGCGGGTGATTAAGGGTATAGAGATACACTTTCCACAGTCTGAGCAATTTGCTTTAGCATATGACTGCATTGCCATTGACTTACCTGTGCCTGAGTCACAGCAGGGCTTGTTTTTATCCCTGTTCTGATTTAGTTAGAGTACCACATAAAAGACAATGGAATTTGTGAAAATCTCCTACAGAGATCTAGCAAATCAGGTGTGTACAGTCACTCATTAAGGCTATGCAAATTGTAAAGCTGGGAAAAAGCCTTTAGAAGATTATTTCCTGGAAGACTGTGGGTTTACTTCCTCTACCTGAGGGTGACTTGGCTCACTCACCACTTGCAAGCTGGAAGAACTACTGTTTCTACTATGCAGCTCTAAGTCGCCAACAGCTAGGTCTTCAACCAGCACTTTTTACTCAAAACACACTTGTCATCTCAAACTCCTCTCCCAGACACAAAACAATTGGGTATTTCTCTCAAAAATCTCAAATGCCGTTAATGGCATCACCAAGCAAGTCTAGAATTTGTGGTGAGAATTAGAAAATTAAGGCAGGAGAGAATCAGAGCTCTGGAACAACAGGGCCGGAAAATGACAACTCTCAAAATTGAATTTGATAAATTAATCAACATTTATTTAATTATTGGGAGAAGAGGGGTAAGACACAATCACCCAAGAGATCCTTTGCAGTCCTGTATTTCAGAAGTGATAGTTTTGTGGTGATTTTAGCTGATTATTTCAGAACTAAGTTTCATATGTAGTTGAAATATATTAACGATGTCCACTTCTTTAAGAGAGGCATGCTTTCCTAGTACATCTTGCTCTAGCATGAGACAGTCAGGGACACTGGCTTCACTCCTAAATTACTTTTAAGGGATAGAGGAAGGGAACATTTCTTCTATGTAGGACTCCTGCCAGCAGTTCTGAAAGCTGGAGCAGTTGTCCTTATGCCTAGCAATACACATACCCAACACCACTTCATTTCCCTGGAAGGACCATATGGTCTGTCTAGCACGAGCCTGAACCACTGCCATTTCATTCTAGCCTAGCTGTTCTGTAACAACAGAAGAATCTGATTTTCAACTCATCCATTTTGTCAGTAGTGTTGTCTTAAACCTCTACAACTTATCACCCAGCTAGAGGCACAGATGCAGTCAGAGAAATTTAACTTCACTTTGCAGCAGCACAGGAAAAAAATGACCTGCCAGCACCAATCACCAAATGCTTTAGGTTAAAATGTTTCCAAAAAAAAGGATAATAGTATGCTCTGTGTAATTAATGTTTAGCCATAAGGTGAAATGGTTAACTTGACTCTTCTGATCACCCTCAGAGACTGAGGATTAAGCATTTTACTGTGCCTGCATGAAACTCACTAGGAGTAAGAGGTTTTCAGCAATCAGTGAGATGACGCTCTCATGCATCAGATAGGGGCAAGCAAACAAAACCGGTGCAAGTATTTACCCAAGAAAATTGCAAGAGGATGACCATGCTAGATAAAACTGAGAAAGGCTGTAAACTTAGTCACATTTGTTTATTATTGTAATTAATAAATAAATAAATTACTCCTTCAGAGGGGATTTATAAAAGAGCAAAATCTGGTCAAACACATGCTCTTTCTGCTTACGGTTTGAAATCTTTTGTGATGCTAGCTTGCCAGGCAATTTAACATAACAGAGCAGCCTTGATGCTATCCCTGTACAGGGCAAGGAGTTGAATCAATCAGGATCACTAATCACATGAGAAAAAAACACAGCACAACACCACAGAAAGAAACAGCTGGCAATAATAAATCTAAATTGTTCTTCATAGAGAGGAAAATGGAAACATGTAGTGATAGACCAACATCTTCCTGAATGCACACAGTG
Source organism: Eulacestoma nigropectus (assembly GCA_013397775.1). NCBI lineage: Eukaryota > Metazoa > Chordata > Aves > Passeriformes > Eulacestoma > Eulacestoma nigropectus. Next base: position 1,014,684 of record VZTE01004781.1, read on the forward strand.
CTTGGCTTTGAGCAGGGCATTTGAGGATCTCAAAGGAACAGCATGGTTCGACAAATGCTTGCTAATGAATGCAAGAGTTGTAAAAGGAAAACTAAATATAAATATAAAAATGCAACTTCAAATTAGCTGTTTCTACAGCTTGTACTGAAGTAGCATCTTCCCAGCCACACTGGGAAAAAAAAAGAAAAAAAACCCCAACAGATTAGTTGATGCTGCCATCCTTACTTTATTGTGCATTTTTATCATGCAAAGCAGATAGGAAACTGGATATTGCTCTCTTTCTGCAGGATCTGTGCCAGTTAGAAAGCACACTATGCCAGAATCTGACAATTAATTTAGAAATTGTTTTTGACCACATTGATTGCAATTACAGAGTGAGGAGCCAGAATATGATTGCTAGAGAAAATGCCCTATCATAGGGGCCCAAAGAATTCAATGTGCTTCATTTATCAAACAACGAAATCATGAATGATCCAATTACAGCACACACACCCCTCACTGTAAAAAATAGCTAGTCTCAGAGGGTTGTCTCACTTAGCAGAGAAATGCATTGCAAGAATCAATAGCAAAAAGTTAAAGCAAAAAATAACACCAATTTAGAAATAAAATAAGTAACATTTTAACTGTGACCCATTGCTGACTGATTATGAACTGAAGCAGTAAACTTCTTTTTTTAAGGTTTAAACGATACAGTATTTTCATAAAAAACAAGCCACCTCTTGTCTAGCAGGAGTTCTGTGAAATGGGCTACAGAGAACAGGCGAGGTGGGAGATTGTACACAGGCACCTTTCTGTGCTTTTTGGGGCCAACCACACTATGCAATCAGTCATTCCTCAATACTCTTACCACATCACCACACTCCTCACTCTAAATTTATTGCCAAGTTTCCTATGAAAAGAAAACTTGGCTTTGTGCTCTACATAAACATGGGTCTGTCCACTGCCTCTTAGTAATTCTGGAAGCCAGTGGCAAAGTTTAGTGAAATTCAGCAAAAGGTAGGGGGTTGCTAAGGATGAAATGCTTAAATAATTTGTGAAAAGAGACAAAAGAGAGAGGCTCACAGAATCACACAGATAATCAGTTAGGTTGGAAAAGGCCTCTGATATAATTTAGTCCAACCTATGAGCGAACACCACCATGTCAAATAGACCATGGCACAAATTGCCATGTCCAGTCTTTCCTTAAATACCTCCAGGAATGGTGACTCTACCACCTTCCTGTGCACGGGAATGGCTATGTCTATTCACCCTTTCTGTGAAGAAATTCTTCCTAACGTCCAACCTAAACGTCCCCTGGCATGGCTTAAGTCTATGATAAGGTCACCTCTGAGTCTCCTTTCCTCCAGGCTAAACAACCCCTGCTGTCTCAGCCACTCCTCATCAGACTTGTGATCCAGCCCCTTCACCAGCTTTGCTGTCCTTCTCTATACTTGCTCCAGCACCTCAATGTCTTTCTTGTAGTGAGGAATCCTAAATTGGACAGAGTACTCAAAGTGTGGCCTCACCAGTGCCAGATGTAGCTCCACATGGGATGTGGCCAAAGTGTAGGACCTGGCAACTGGCCCTGTTGAACCTTATACTGCTGGTCTCAGCCTACAGATCCAGACTGTCCAGGTCCCTCTGCAGGGCCTTCCTACCCTCCAGCAGATCAACACTCCTGTCCAACCTGGTGTTGTCTGCAAATTTACTAAAAGGGTAAACTCAGTCCCCTCATTCACATCATCACTAAAGATATCAAACAGCCCAGCCAGTCCTTAACACAGCAGATCTCTTCTTAACCCATGTATCTCTTATTTCCCCACAGGAGAACAGGCCACAGAATTAGACATCAGAGAATCCGCACGGGAGGACATGAAACATGCATATACACACTTTGGGAACAAGGCCTCAGTAGCTTTGTTGTTCATGAAATTGCTTAAAAAAAGCAATTTTGTGCTATGGCTGCAGATAGCATACAGGCCATGTTTATCTCAGAAGATAAGTTACTTGGGAGATGTTGATCTTATGATCTCATTTGGCCTTAAAATCTATACCATTGTGTTACTTTTTCTTCAAATCTGCCATATAGTAGGACTCCTTCACCAATCTTAGTCTGAGTAGCTATCTAAAACACAATAGAGAAAAAGATGATGGACAATACTGCTTTTACTTACCCAATTCCACAATGAGCACAAGACCGCAGGAACTGGTCTTTTTAAAATACCATTACAATTTTCAGATGATTGCAAAAAGGAGTTTTAATAACCAATTTGACTACGGACAGCATTTAATTTTTCTGAAAATATAACTGAAAAGGATCCCATGGCAGATCCTCTTGCAAGGCTGAGTTAGCAGAGAGCAGAGATGCTGGCTGTTAGAACACTTCCTGCTGTGGCTACACCTAGGAAGCAAACATCTTGCTACCCCACCACCCCAATCATAATGGGATTGATTACTTCCAGGAAACAAATACTATCTCTGCTGCCTCTAGAAAGTATCCAAGTACCAAACTGTAGATGGAATGCATTACTTCTTAGGCTACTAAAGTTTGCAAAGCTCAATTACACATCTGGCTCCAGGAAAGTTCAAAATTAGTACAAGACCAGGTTGGGAAGAATCAGCCACAGCCAGTGTGACCGCTTGTAGCAGGGCGTGGAGTAAAGCCATTGCTTGCTGAAATGGTACCAGCATTTAACCATATCTGTCATCTACAGGAAGGAAAGTACAATACAAGGAAGGCCATGCTAAGTCCATCCTTAGGAAGCAGATTTTTTGCCTGAAGATATTTCCTCAACTCTTTTAACAGGACACGTTTGCCTCAGTTTAATTAGAGACAGTTTCTATCAAATTATCTGTTTCTGCCTGTTCCACCAGCAGTGACTAAGGCAGGATTAATTGCATGCTAGGAAAGTTGTGCTGCATTGCTCACTTTCTGTTAAGGAAACAGAAATTAAAGCTGCCACATGAAAATGGAACTGAGGCACCTTCGCGCAGCAGCTGGCAAGTGAAGAAAGGGCATTCCAATCACCAAGACATCATTTCCGAAATCCAGACAACAATCAAACGCCTTGAGCCAGTTGCACTGATTATCGAGGAGGAAGTGAAGCTTTCTTAGTATTAGGTTATAACATTATATTAGGTTGTTGTTTCCTTGTACTTGCGCATGAAGAAAGAACAACGACAATGAAACAGTAACGCAGCTATTTACCAGTTCATGGCCTTTTCTAACACTGGACACACCCACTCCTATACAGTGGGAGCCAGAGAGAGACATTGTTTCACAGCAAGTACGTCAGTAGCAAAAATCTGAGAACAACTCCCTAAGCAAGCTCGTTCTGGACAAGAGCTGCTAGTAGGTGTAACCTCAGTGGCAGGGCCACAGGAGAGATAAGGACAGGGAGCCACGCTTTCTTGTCAACCCATACTGGCAAGAACACTAAATTTCTGGCCAAAGTATTCCTCATGACACAAAAGAGGAGTGCTACAGATCCCTTTCCTCGGGGACAAGAATTACTAATAAGCACAGCAGCACACCGTCCTTCAGCAAGACTTGAATCGACACCTACAAAGAGGAAAATTCTTCTGCTCTTGCTAAGAGCTATTACTCAGTACAGTTCAGACCAGAATAAATTAACACCAATTAGACGAAATCAGCACTTTCAGAAACAGCTTATGGGCATAGCTTTGCATATGCTTGGCTAGGAACACAAAAAGAGCTTCCTTCTCCTGTGGCTATGGTGGCCTGTCACTGCTGTATGATCATAGTACTCAGAGGGTGTGGAGTTATCAGGGCAGTGACTCAAAAGAATGCTGAATATCAGTTTACAGCGTGGGACTTTCACCTACCCTACCTCTGTTGGTTCATCTTCACGTTTTCTGTGTCTAGGAGTCCACAGGGAGCTGCTTATTTTGAAAATACAGTGTAAATGAGAAAACATAATCCACAAACGTTTTCAAGATATTTTCTGCCAACACTGCTGCTCTGCAGTCAATTTATTTCTGTTGGCCTTTTAGATTTCCCATTATATGTAGAATTACCTTGGAAAGGAATGTGAAGTTAAAAACACTGATTTAGGTGCAATGCAATCCAAGAGCATACATCATGTAAACCACTAAGTCCTGTATATTTATGATCCAGAAAAGAATAATGTACTTATACAATGCACTGCCTTGCAGAATTTAGAGGTAACTACATATAATAGCATTAACTATTAGTTCTTCAACAAAAGTCAGAATTGAGCAGTTCTATCTGGTTCAGACTTCTCCTTCCTACTTTAGTTTTAGTAGCTATCCTGCATTTGTTTTCAGGAAGAATCTTCTAGGAAAAGAAGGGAAGCAAGTTATCTTTCTTCTCTATTTCTAGCACTCTGCTAAAGAGGACAGGTATATTTGAAAAGACTCATGCACAAGACAGAACTGTTTTTCCTTGCCTGACTTCTGCCCTGGACTTGCTTTGAAGTGTCAGCAAAAAAATTTAAAAGTCGTCTTCTCCCTTATGTTATATCCGCCACCACTAAAGAAAGGGCTCTGACCACATCGCTAGAAGAATGTCTGAAACCACTGCTAACAGACTAATTCAATCCCTATTAGCCATTAGAAAAATAAGAGAAAGTCTATACCACGTAACATTTAAGTTGTGCTACATGGAATGATGTGACCTAAATCCTGTTCCATTTAATACAGAATATTTGAAAATTCTCTGAAATAGCAATTAGAAACCTGGTCTCCTCCTGCATAACACTTTCATAGGAGCACTTGATAAACCCCGTTTCCAAAAGGTTTTAACCCTTCTGCATTCTCTTGGGAAACCCAGAATACAAAACACTGTTTTACTGCGCAAAGTAGTCTTCTAAACCTCTACACACTATCTTCACAGAAACAAATAAATTAAGATAGGGGCACCGGGACTTTCCCACGTTGTGTCTTGTCAAAGCAAACTCCAGCCATCCATCAAGAGGTAAGAGTTCACAAGTTAATCATGACCAGCTGGAGGTACTTTAGTCTGAAGACTGGGGGTAAAAAGCCAATCCTGTGTTCAGCCTTGCCTCTTGAAGGCTCCCTACTCAATGTCAGCATCTTCCAGGCGGCACTCTGAGGCACCTGGCCCACCTGTAAGTTAGTACATACCCATGCTGAAACATGGGGTGCCTATAGGCACTCAAAGCTTGGGGTCTGGTCTTCCTACAGCCTTTTTTGAAGTCAGCCTTCAGGCACTTCTGGAAGGATTCCACATCACTCAGGACTTCTACATTTAAATCCGACTGTATTCCTAAATTCTACATCTTGGATGCATTCTAGGTGTAAGTTGCTCAGGCTTGCCCACAAACAACAGGAGATTAGGGGGCCCAAAGTGGACAGCAATAAAATGACATTAGCCGCCCTAATCCGTTTCCCCTTTTTTCTACAATTCTGCAAGCTGTGTGGCAGGGGCTCATTTATTATTTTAATATCTATAAACTACTAATAGAATTTGCAAAATTCATCTTGACACTGTTGCATGAGTTTAAAACAAGACTGATGAACGCATGCAAATAGAAATGATCCAAATTAATGCAAAAATCAACCTAGCCCAAAGCAAACTATTAGCCTTCACACAGATTTGTATTCACACACTTAGACACCACTTTGGTAACTGTCAGACACCCTTAGTGAAGTCAGTAGGATGTTATGTTTAGAAGAAGCCTTAAGGTGTGGTTTTAAACCAATCTAATTAAAATAGTAAGAAAAGTTGTGCCCATCCTATTGGATGGGATTAGAGTTCCAGATTCATGAATTAGCCAGGTATCAGCCTAGACAGTGTAGCTGTACATGGAGGCCTAAGTCTGTGGTTAACATCAGGTACAGTGTGACTAAACCCAGGAAAATCTGGCAAGAAATGAATGTTTATTATCTGCGTTTAAACTCATTCCCTACTAATAATCAAATTTAATAGGTATGGTGCACCCTCCAATTAATACCAACCTAGGGAAAAGGAAAGTAGAATTCGTAACAACAGTGGGTACCTGGTCTTGTAATAGTGTTTCATGCAACTTTTATAATATATAGTGATAGAAAGCCCCAGATGATTATGTAGATATGACATTTGTCTTAATTTATAGGAAGGAGCTCACTTGTGCAGGTAGTGCTGCTGAAGAAAACCAACCACAAATTTGGAGAATGTGTTGCACATTCAGCATGTAAGCAGAATCTGCCCCTAGAGATTATACTGAAATCAATGAGCCTTTAGAGACGAATATTTCCATTTGAAGTTTCCAATTAAAACATGCATTATTTATAGCAGTAGAACCTTTGCCTGAATATAACACAAGAGTCTTTTGTCAACTCTGCTACAGCTCTTAACCTATGCTGAGCCTGCACTTCGTGGAGCTGCTGCTCTATGAAAGGTCTTTCACGACAGCAAAGTAGGAAGGACAGGGAATGCAAGGATCAGTTTGTTCAAGAAGAAGCAGAGTTAACACCTTAAGACCTAGCTCAGATTCCTCTCAGATTCATGGAAATTGACATTCAAAAAACTACTGACATCCCTGTTTGCTGGATTACAGAGAAAATAAAGCATACAAATTCAGATATTCCTTGAAACATTTGGCTTGGAGTCAGAAGCAGACTTGGAAGATTTCTACTATACCTGGCAGTTGGACTGGAAAATAATTGCTTATTGGTCTAAGTACATTTAAAATATTTTATACTATTCAGTGATAGTTACACAAGAAAGCCACATTAGACTTCCACTACTAGCTGCTCCCGAAATACCAAAGTGTGTGAACTTCTGATAAAAGGCTGGTGTTCCAAGATGTCTTACAAAGCAAACCAGAAATATGTCAAGATTATTAATTTCTGAATCTAAATTTTCTTCCTTTTTTAGAGTGCAAAGAAATAATTCTGATAGAACCTGTCATATTCAGATTGAAAGATCACTTACAAGGACACACCGAAATCCTTCGCTTTACTTCAGAATAACTATACTGCCTGGGGCTGGGATAAAGAACAGACTAGAATTTGGCTCTATAAATCATACCTTGTACATACAAAACCTGTTATCAGCAGTCAGTCTTTTCAGTAAACTAATTAATGCTGAATATTTCTGCCCACTTACAATAGGGTAATAAACATACAAAAAAAAAGAAATAAAACACTTACTTTGTATTCAAGGTCCCCTTTCTAATTAACTTATCAAGCTTATTATACAGCCTGCTCAAACAACAGTTGGGAAAAGAAATGGAAAAAAAAGAACCCAGCATATTAAAAATTCTAGTGGGCATGCAACTGCACCATACTACACCTGCAGCTCTGCTACTCCAAGCTACACTTGCCTGTTCTCAAATGCTAAGATTGAGCTTGGTGCTTATGTGAAAGATGTAAAAACAGGGCAGAATGCTGCCAGAAGTAATCTCTAGTAATTACTAGTAATTTAGTAAGTGGTACAGACCATCCTTCACAGCATTACCAAATAAATTCCCTAGAAAAGCAGATTGCTTACAACACAATTGTCAAGGTGACACAAAAATGGAAGCTCAGTTCACTTACCAACTATTCCAAGTCTCCTTGTGCTTTTTGCAGGATTGGGACTGTTGATCTGAGTTTTGGCTGAATTCCAATTTGTTTAATTAAATTCCACATACTTATATCTCCTTCACATCCCTTTGCTATTGTTAAATGCTATTAAACAACCAACATGTTACATCAGTGTCCTCTGGGTCCAACATCAACAAGGATCAAAACATTTCCCCAAAGCAAAGTCAGGGAAAAGCTGCCGGAATCCTTCAGAATTAAGTATTGCTGTTGTCATAAATGAGTACTTATCACTCGAGCAATTTCAAGTTAAAGAACCATCTGACTGTTGTGCAAACAAGTTAATACAATTCACATGGCAGCATTTTAAGGAAAGAAAACCCTTCCCATTATAGTAACACTTTATGTACTCAGTCGCAAATGTCTATTATTCTTCCAGATGAAGAGGGACCAAGTGTTTATGCTTGGTATGCATCTCCAACCTTTTCTGTGCCAAATGTACAACAGAAAGATGAGACTTGGGATGCTCATCAGTTTCTTACACTACAAGAATTTTCTTCTCTTAAAAAAAATTTTCTTTAATTCTTTCATATTCTACTTACAAATTGCCAGTAACTTCTCTCCACATAACTCTCTCTAACTAACATTTTCCTGTAAATCAAGAAATTACAACTTACCTGAAGGGAAACTTTTATCCTGTTGCAGTAGCATATTCATCACAATTGTGTTTCAGAGAATGGTGCTTCTGCCTGGTAGAAAGTTGCGATACTAGGTTTTTTATCCCCACAGATTTCTTAAAACATAGTCAAATAATAAATGTGGAGTCTTAGAGTAAAACCATTTTAAAGAGCAATTTCTATTTGGCAAAACAAGATTCAGCTATACTTAACCACTGAATTTTTAAGTCAAGTTTATTTGATATCATATTTCAATAGTTTATATTTTTATTTCAACATTGGATAGGCTTATGATAATATACTCATTTTGTTATAAAAAGTAACCATGAAGAAATTTAGTGAATTTTGTTTACTCCATTGAATGCTACAGCATCAGTATATTTTCTTGAATCATTTACTGTTTCATATAGAGACTGTATTAAAAATGAAAGATGCAAAGAAGAAACCACTGGTAGGGTTCACAGTCAGCTTTGGCACATTTCAACTGATTCTGCCTTGAAATGTCAAACTCTTCATTTGTAAGTAAGCAGAATGTATCAGCAAGAGGTAACCAGAACAGAAATCAACACGTTCACCCTCTGGACAGGAAAAATCCCCATGACCCTCTCAGCACACTGGAGTTACCACCTGTACCATACCCCACACAAAGTACTTAGGAAAGACCACTCTTAAGTGCTTTTAATTGCCATATAAGAACCATTTTTTCTCTTCTTACATATAATCCCTGGCTTTCAGCATGAAAGCTTGACAATGCCAACAACTTCTTTATTTGCTGGAATGCTCAGGTGGAAGCTTCAGAACCTAATATTCCACAGGGAGTGGTTTGAGGGTAAAGATGGCCTGGGAACTGGTTAATGAGATTCCTGAAATCAGGTGATATTTCTTAATGTATTTTCAGAGACGTTGTTTATTAGGGGAAGAAGAGCAGCAAAAACTAGAGCCAAACACGTCATCACCAGTGGGATGTCAGCCTATGCGAGGGTCCAAGCTCTTCTGAAAGCTGTAATAAAACAGAAATGTATCAGCGATTACAATCAGCAGCAGTGAGTGAGCACCGCACAAATGCAGGCTGTCAGTCTCTAACTGTAGTGCTCACAAACCCAAAATAGCCAAACAGTAGGTCAGGGGATGAGTCACCCCTCGCAAGATCTCACGGCTCTGCCCAGTAGCAGATCCAGCCCAGAACAGCTCTCCTGAGTGATTTTACTTACAGCTTAGCTGTATTCCCAAGTGAGGGATTCTAGACCTAAAGTGCCTCTCCTTTTACACAAGCAAGATGATGCCTTTCACCACTTTTTCCCTACCACGGGAGTAAGTTAGTGGAGTTTGCACCATATTTTCAGCAGTATTTCTATCTCAGTTGTGCAGCTGTGGATGTATCTATTCTTTTAAAATAAAACCTCCATAGAGACAATACAAAAATCTAAACTCCTACAAACACAAGCGTCCCAATTTACTTTTTAGTCTTAATAGCACCTATATGCATCTAGATCCTTCAGATACAATTGCTCCAGCATGTAACCAACTACACCAGAGATGCACACGTTCGCGTGTGCAGATAATTCCAGCTCAATGTAGTGAAAGCTGCAAACTGCTCTGAAATTGCATTTGTCATTTACTCTACCTATTCTGCATTATGACAGAGGGACATATCTCAAAATAAAGAACTTAACCATAACACAAATACTGTGTTATGTGTCAAGGATTCATTCTATATTAAAACGTGAGGTTTGCCACACATTTGCTATGGGTCAAAATCCTGCCCTGAGACAGTGGAATTGTCATCTGATACTTACCAAAATCTCAGTTCTTTTAGATTCAGGAAATACCAAATCTAGAATCTAAACCTTTGGTTTCTGGCACTTTCCTCATGCAAGACCAGCCAAGAATACAGCTGTACACAGGCTACAAGAGAACCCAGACTGTGACTTGTGGGTTAGTCTCAGCACTTATGACCTAACACCAAACAATGAGACTCCAAAATGTACCCATTTGTAACACAAGCTTCTCTGAATTTAAGTTTTCCATTAAATAAATATTGAGAATCCATTTATTTTGGCAGCAGCCTTTGCAGACCTACAAGGTAAGATATCAAAACGATCACCTACAGGAGGATTCATCCCACACAGTGTTAGCCAACAGGCGTATTATCGTCTAGATTTCCCCTGTAAAGTTAACTGTAGGCAGGCAGTAAGAAATCCTAACAGGTGAATTAGCCCACACATTTAAGTGATGTCTCATATGAAATCAAGATGTCTTGTAGGAATGTCCATCATTCTCCAATGAGCATAGAAGGGGACCCACAGAGAAGTCAGATTAAACCATTTAAGTTGGCTAAACCTAATTTTTAGACTGATGTATACACTATACTAGATTAAAAACCTCATGGCTGGTGATGCCAATATTTATGAGTTTTCTCTATTTGGGGTAGTGGTACTTGTGTGGTGGTGTTATTACAAGAATACAAGCAGCAAAAAACCCCTAGACTTCCTTACAAGTATGCTTAATAGCAAAGCATACCTTAACCCTCCTTTTCCCTCACACCTAACAAAAAATTTAATTGGTTGGTCTAGCAGAGAAAAAAAAATCCATTTTCAAGCTAAGATTTATAAGATTTATACAAAAGATGAAACATTTTCCCATACATATTACTAAAGCAGCACAGAACCCTCGCCATCTCTACTATCATCAGGAACGCACAATTTTCAGGAAATCTTCTTGCAGTCTTTGACAGCAAAGCTACAAGAAATGTGAACCTGTTGGATTCTGTGCCATCAGAAGCAGTCATCTGCCTCTTTAAAGTCACTAATTATGGCAAATATCTCAAGCAAATTTACATCCCATCTTCAATTCAGCTTTAAGCTCTTGATAAGACAAAAGCCTTAAAGTAAAAGACTGTTGTGAACAGCCCCGTTACACACCCATACACAGATATAAACGCATCAATACACAGAGAGATGCGCTCTTTTCTAACTGAGCATCAGCAAACAATTTCTATTTAATCATGAACTATATAAGAATACCATATAGGTTTAGAGATTACACTTTTCTGTATTTCATCACTGCAGTTATGCCATCCTTAGTCTTGCTTACACTCAGATCTGCATGTGAGTTCTACCCTTTACACCTCACTTTTGAACACAGCCCACTGAATCAGTCAATGGGTTCTGTGTGGGTGCAAAGTGTATGCTTGGGGACTGGGTTGGGTTTGTCTAGATTTTTCTGCTTTTTAAAATTTTTTTTCTTCTTTAGTATTCTTAAATTTTATTGTATTTTATATACAATTTCAGAAGTAGAGGTTGTTACATTCTATTGTGCTTAAAAATCTTAAGACCAACACAGACCCAAAAGAAACTACTTAAGAAAAAAAAACCAAACCAAACAAAATCTGAACCTTAACTGTCTTTACCCAATTCAGGCAAACTCTTTCACAAGTGGCAATTTAAAACATCCTAACTATTTAGGTCAGGAGCATTTTGCAGATAGGAACTAAGTATTTTTTAAGTACAAATTTCACATAGAACAAAAGAGTACTTTCAGACAGTGTAATTGTTTACTCTAATGAACACTACTTAAATTATTCCCTTTCTGATCTCATAGTCATTATCAGTTTTTGACTTATTAAAGAAAAATTCTATTAATTTCAAATGGAACCAGTTTTACAGCAAAAGATGAGCATGCAAGTGTTTATAGCATCATGATGGCTAACATGCATCTAACAGGGCAAAGCAGGCTGGTGGAATGCGGCACACAGGTAATTTGCAAGCAACAAAACAGTTGGGCTGATTTATTACAAGTAAATGTAAAAGTATGTGCTTCTAAAGTAATACCGTAAAAAGAGACAAAATATCATGACAGATATTACAGAATGATTTATTTTTTAAAGTATTTTTAGTAGTATAGGACTTAAAGAGTATGGCTCCCTGTCACTGAATTGTATCCAATAACCAAGGAAATCGTTGTAACAAGGTCAGTCAGCGATCATTGCTTTATATGAATTTCCTCCATTTTTTGTTACAACATTTGGATGATGTTTACAATTCTGCATTTTTGCACACCTGCCACAAACGCTAGGAAAAAGCCTTTTAGCCTGTTATTCCATTACCAGATACTAAAAAGCTCTCAGTGAAGAAGGAACTTGCTTTAAGCTCAAGGTATTTTCTCACTTTTGATAAATGCATTTCCAGATTTTAGTTCAGACATCAAACGACTCTCCAAACAGAGCACTAGTTTTGTAATCAGAACCACCATTATTATGACAGCTAAAGAAACAGAATAGATTAAGCTTTTTATTTTTTTTGTTATGTAAGTAACAAACCCAGACTAATTAAACTGTCTCTCCACCAACCACTGCATACCTCAAGAAGTGACTCGTGGACATTAGCTTATCTTAGTTTCAACTTTTCAGCTTTAGGAAATGTCGCTGTTCGTACCGAGAGCAGCAAGAAACTACACGATAAAAGTTCAGGAAAAAAGCGGACATTTAATTAATTATAAATTGGTTTATATAACTTGGCTCACAAGAGTAGCATGGTACTATTGGTCCCTCAATCAACCTCCTCCTAGAATGATTGGTGGAGGCTGTACAACACCCATTTGAAAATATTTTCCTCAGTGTACCATAACAACTCGGCACAACAAACTCCAGGTGCAAAGATAAAGAATTAGTTTACAAAACTGTCTTGACTATTTTTGTCTAGTCTGCGTGTGAAAGCAATGCTCTCACAGAACACTGAGAAAAGGCTGAAGAATTTCTCTGCTTCTAACTTTTCAGCATTCATAAGGAAAAGAAATAAAAGACACAAAGAATACATTATTTAGTGTAAAGAGCTCAAACACACATGAATTTAACATTTAATCATCTGCTAAGGCTGCTCTGTTCATACTTGGGACATGTTCTTCGGCTTTACTAAGACCAGCTAATGCTCCCACTCATCACATGACACGCCCTGCCAACACTGCAAAATGAGATGTGTTTAGCACTATCAAGAATGTGATCATTTCCTTAATCCGTGGGGACAGGGTAGGGGGGTGGAATCAAAACACTACAAGCAAAGCTGCAGACAAAATCAGTAAAAAAACTGCATGGTGAATCTAAACCACCAAATTAAGACATACAATTAGTGAATGAACACGGTTTTGGTTTTTTTTTCACAAATTACTACCACTTGTCCCAGTACCCTTTCACATACACGTGCTGATACTGTCACCTACTGGATATTTCTGAATTTATCCCATTAGTGTTCCATACATCTTTCAGTAGAGTCTATGTGGTAGTTATATAGAGAGAGAGCTGTAAAGAAGAGCCAGAAAGCAATTCTCTTAAGCAAAAAAGCCTTCACAGAACCAAGGTCCCAACAGGAATGTATGTAAATGCTTGACTTCAGTAGGAGTGCATGCCTCAAAGCATGGGATTTTGTTGTTTTTTAAAAGCCACCAGATTTACAGATTTTGTCTGGCAGAGGGATTATTTACACCTACCAACTCTATGAGCAAAGCCAACATTTGTAGAGCCTCTTACTTGTATGTGTTTGCAAGTGCCACCAGAGTGGCACAAGAGCCGAGCTCCCATTTGAAAAGCTTCTTCCCTATCAGGAAATGAAAAGCAAATAGGAAGGATGTTGCATCTTCCAAGCAAACACCAAGTGTGTGGGGGAAATGCAGAAGAATGTCAGGGGATCAGCATTTACAGCACACCCTCCAAGCCACAGCTCATCTTTCACATGATCCTGTTGCTAATGAAGCATAACCTTACACACTGCTCTGGGCAGTTAAAGGCTGCAGTCTGTTTTACTAGTAGCAGACCTACTTCATCTAAATTTGGCTTCAACCATAAGTCTAACCAAGACAGACTGGCCAGAACCATTTTCAAATTTAGTTTTGATCTCTTTTTCTGAATCAAAGTTCAGGGGGACAACTTCAAGTGCATTCTATGTCACCAATTAAAATCAAACAAATTCTCCAGAAAGGCGAAACGTAGCAGAACAGGAAATTTTCAAAAAGCAATAGGAAATTACATTAAGGTAAAATCATTTTAACTTAATGAAGAAAACACACAAAGAGTTTTCTGTAAAGACATCAAGGACAACATTTAAGTCACAAATACAAAGGAAAATAATTACTTTCAAAAATAAAAACATTGAGAAGTATGTTCTTAAAGGACAGGCCACCCCTTTCATTTACATTCCCACTGACAAAATGTAATTTACAATGTTTAATTTCGTATTTGTATGTAAATTCTGAAATGTTAGTCTTACAGTGGAGAACCTGAAATGAACCTAATCAGGAAGAAAGCACTGAAAAAATGAAATCACAGAATGGTCAGGGTTGAACAGATGACAGCCCCACACAGGCAAACCTATTTTCATTTTCACATCCAAAAATAAAACATACCAATGAAAACATTTGAGTTTAAAAAAAATAACAACAAGTGAACACATTTTAAGAATCTAAGCCTAACACCAACCCTGGTATAGTAACAATTCTCCTCAAGACAGCAGTTCACTCCAGCATTATTACAAGTATCTGTCCCATACCAGTTCTACTACTGTTATCTTTCAAGAATTAATGCATTGCATGACCACTGCATAGCCAGAATTCTTTATGTTTACCTCCAGATGTTGATGGGGAAATGAACAGGAAGAGGCTGACATCATCTTCAGGAGCAGCTGTCAAGGTAGCAAATTATATTTTCATATAATAATAATAGTAATAAGAAGCTTCCTAAAACTAGTTACGTGTCTGCTGTGGGTCACATAGCAGATCAGCAGCTATGGAATAGGAATAGGAGACAGTCCTAGGTTTGCAATTGTTCTTCTAGACAGTGACTGTCTTCATTTTTTTGCAAGAGTTTCATTTATTTTGCAGGGGTTTGGACACTTGTTTACTCATGCACCTAAATACCATTAACAGTGCCTGGCCACACTGCCTTGTCAGCCTCCCAGCAGTTGTTTTGCCCATCATTCTCCTTCTCCTGTACCTTTTGAAGCCCTGTCAGTTGGCTTCTACATAAGCTAAGAATATTTAATAGAGCAAAAGTCTGTCTCTGAAGACGTGGCACACTTGCTACCACAGATATTGAGAGCCATCTGTCCCAGTAGCAAGAGACGTCTATCAGCCCCCTTCACACCCGTGTTTCCTGCCAGACATCTGCCTACTCTCCTGTGCCACCGTGTGTGATGCCACGGCTCCAACACTGCGGGATGCAGCAACACCCACAGCGCTCAAGTGTTGGAGCGCCACACTCCTGCCAAGTGACTGCAAGAGTATTTCATTTCTTCAACTCAGTGGAAAGTTAATTTTGTCACTGTGGACAAAGGTGGATGTTCCCTATCCACTATGCTGCCAGGTCCTATAGGACGAGTTCTCCACAAGCTGTTTTATTTAAGTATTATCACAAGCATCAAATTGGCTCCCACTATCCTGTCCACCCACTCACTGCACACACCAAGTAGGAGGTTTCAGCAAGGCATTAACACAACATAGCCTCTTTCCATCCTATGCATTCACTTAACCTTATTTTCTAATCCTGTAAAATGCTCAATTCAGAAGAAAGAAGGAAGGCTTCACTTTTTAAATACCAACAAGATGGAGTGGATCCAACAGTTCCAAGCAGACAGTGTTAGAAGGACTTTCTTCTGTGTAATTCAGAATTTCTAACATAACAGCCTTTTTTTCCCCCAGAATGATGGGTTTACTATAACCATGGCAATGCAAAGTCTATTTAAACAAATCACTTGGTTGAGTCAGAAAGAATGCCAGAACATCAGTCACAGAGACTGGGCCTTTGACAGAGGTTCAACAAAAAACTGCAGTTCAAAACAAAAAACTGAAGTAGGGAGCTTTCCAGAAAATGAAAGGGAATGTAGTCAAGCTGGAAACCCAACTTTATGATACTGAAAATCTTGAAATATGCCTATATGTGCAAATTGATTTTAAAAGTTTTGAGAAGACATTCCTGGTTTTAATCTGGCCATGGAGTACCAGAGGAGAAAAAAAAGGTGTGGTTAAAGTCCACATTCCTCTGAACTAGCAAAGACACCCTTTTCAGTTAACAAGCCAGGAATATAAGCTGTCCTTGTCTTTCCAGTATTTATATCTTCACATGGGTGTCTTCTGAACACAAATTCTAAACCAGGATCAAACATATCCTTAAAGATCAATATCCCTAATTGCCATAAAAAACTCATTTCAGTTAAAAATTTGCCTGTTTTGTTAAATCAGGATCACACTGTTTGTTTTTTGCATATTCAGCGTAAGAGGGAAAACTACCAGTAGGGAAAAAACACCCCTTTTCTCTAGAAATCCTTTTCATGTCACAAAAAAATCACTCCTACACAGCACTCAATATCCAACTGTAGACTACTTTTTTTTTCCCTCCCTAAGCAATTTACATAAGTGGTAACATAAAGAAGACATCCATGCAATCTACCTATATGTGCTTGCATCTGCTGTGTCAGAGACCTTGCTCCTTACCAGTGCTGGCAGTGAATGGCTTTGATGCCAGAATGCATTCCCATGTGTTTCTGCAGAGCTAACTGTAAGAATGCTTCCTGTCAGAAAGGAAATGAACCTTGTCACAGCTGGAAAATCATCATCTATTCTTCCAATGTAAGTGGTCTGAGGGGATTATGTTTCTCAGTTACCGTGTTAATTTAGGCTTTTAATGCCTTTATCATGAGTATTTAAGGCTATTAGTTAGGAAAGACTGATCTCTATGGGAAAGATAAGAGCACGAAGCTTCCTATCAGACCTGTATACAATGAAATACTGCAGTTACTAGTTTATTATTTTTCAATTATTTATTTATATTCCCAAAATGACATTGTTTGCTGTGTTGAATTAATTTCCTAGCAGCCAATACTGCATAACGCAACATGATCGTATTGGATTGTTCTATTTTGATGTTTGAACAGTCCACCAAAGCTTACTAGAAGTTTTTTGTCTCTGTTATACAACCTGTTATTCTTTCAGGCCTGCAAGTGGAATTTATTTAAAAAGGGGAAAAAAACTCCAAGATGATTCCTAGGAAGGGAAATGGTAAAAAATTTGAAAAGGCTGATGCAGATTACAGATCTGTTATCCCAAATTCCTTGATTTTCTAGATTATCCCCCTCACCGTGCTTAGCATACCTCAGCAACAACAGAGGAAGCACTGGCTGTTCACAAATTCAAAAGTTTTTAATACTGTAAAGTCACATCTTCAACACATAGTAATTTCAAAGAGAGAAATACAAGAATAGACGTTTAAAATCCTTGTCCTGTGAAAACCAACTATAGCAGGTTTAAAAAGTGCATACACATCTATCCAGATTATTGACCAGCACTCAGCAAAAAGAAAAAATGTCCTTTCAAAACACATTGTAAATAATTAATAGCTGTGTAAATACTATTCCCAAATACATGTAGTACATTCATACATTAGACGTAATAAACAGGATTACTCATTCTTTAAACACTCTATAAGGAAAACAGAGCTATTTTCATGACATATTTCAAGTCCAGCTATTTTGAAAACAAAGTATTTTAGAATACTATGGAATTAGTTTATACTCAAGACTTCTACTGGTAAAAGTATTCCTGATAATTACTGCACAAAGCAAGAGTGAATCATACAGTTGTTGTTTTATGCAACAGTATTCAAAACAAGAGAGGCAAAAGGGAATTTAATCCTCAGTTATTTGTGTGGATCTTTCTTGCACCAGAAAAATAAAGCTTACATTGCTCAAAGATTAAAAGCCCTTAACTTGCATGAGAGAACTTAAATACTCAAGGGAGTTGTTGAAGTGTTTGATGCATACAAGGTGCTAAATCAGTGACCTCAGTAAAACCATGGGGCCTATATGGAAAAATCTGTGATTTAAATAGTGGACTTCAAGATGAAAGCCAACTCTGAAAGCCAAGTTGTGCCATTCTAAATAAATCTTTGTAATTATTTCCTCCTCTTCTCTTAAACATTTGTAATCTTTAAAGAGGAAAAATCACCACAAAAGAAAAAAAAGTCAAGTCACTTGATAAAGTTTCAAGCTCCACAAAGGTCCTACGTACATTACAACACAATTTTAATGAAAATCATTAAGGCAAGTCTATCAGTAAATCAGTCCTGTTAGGAATCAGTTTTATTCTTCCCAGTTAGCTTCTGAACACTGATAATAGGAGCTGATACTCACAGATGCCACTATGGTTTTCCTTTCTTTATAAAAACCACTGGATAAAATTCAGCAGCTGAAAAGGCTTGACTGCCCTCTTTCTGTGGCTTTTTGTTAACTACTTGATCTGTAACTTAAACAGAATTACAGCCACACACTTTCAAGAAATTCACAAGGGTAGGTAATAATCACCATTTTCCTTACAGTCTTAAAAAGGACCACACTCTACTCCCAATGAGTAATAGGGTGCAACTTCATAAAGTTTTAGATGATAAAACTGCACTGTGTGGCTGACATAAGGCAATAAAATTTGGTTATATTGTTTAGCATCACTAGCGCTGCCTGTGAATTGAGGCCTTTAACTCCCATGCTCTGTCAGCAGAATGCACAAGCCATCCTTGTACACGAACACGTTAATTACACAAGAATGAAAAGCATCACTAGATTTAGTGTATTCTCAGTTTTATTTTCTGATGGGAGAAATATGGCTGCGAGAACCTTATTTGGAATTGTAATGGGTAACTTGAAATATTGAAAATAAATATTTGAAACATGTTAAGCAAGACTTAGGTGACATTAACTAATAAACTCATGGGGTTGGGTTGTTCAATTATTTTATCCTTTAAGATACATACACACCTAATGCCATAGCCATAAAAATCTTAAGTCTCAATATAGAACTGCCCTTTTTATGAACTTGAGATAGATATTACTAAATAAATTCTACTGCTTAATAGTGAAAGGAACGAAGACTCCCAATTCATACATTCCAGCTATCCTTGTAGCAAACAGGTAGGAATCATAATTTTAAACTCTCCCATCGGTATGGGATCCACAGGCAGAGAGGGACACTGGAAAAGCGTTTGAAAAGTAAAAACAGCCCATGCGATGTTGTTCATCTGCTGCCCCCTCCTGGTGGAAAACAAACAAAGCGCCACAGGACAGCCAGGAAAACAGCTGCATTTCCAGGTCCTGCTACCAACACTTTGCTGGTAACCTCCTGACAGCAGTTCTTTCTCAGTTTAAAGGAATTCCTTGAAGTTTTACAGTATCCATAGACTCTAAAACATACTTCCCATGTGTGTCTGTTAATCTGGGCATAACGAGAGACAATGTGGGATGAAGAGAAAATGAGGCAACTTGCTCTGGCACTCTGGAGCTCTGTGCAGGACACAGCTCACGCTCTCAGTCACAGCACTGCACGGTTATCCTTATGCCATTCTGCCATCAGCTATTCCATCTGTGCCGCGGGACACACCACTGAGCTGGCTGTGAGTCCCAACAGATCCTGTTCTGCCGTGGGGACAGAGCCTTTAGTGGAAAGAATTAAGAGACAGCTGCAGGCTGGGACTATGGGTAATGCCCATTTTATAAGTTTGCACCTCAGGGGGGCTGTAAGAGAGGAACAGTGTTGACATGAAGTCTGTTCTGCTGAAGTCAAAGAAGTCAAGCAAAGCTTGAGTCAGAACAAGGTATGAAAAGTTCAAGTTTTTAATCTTTGCAGTTCCAGGGAGAGCTCCAGAGATCCAGTCCATAAATGCTCCTTTTTCTTTCAAAACAGAGGTGTAGTGTGTACATCAGATGACAGATTTTGTACATAACCTAAGATAAAATTTGGATTGTCATACTCCACTGGTTCACAAGTAAACGTCATAATGATGTAACCATGTAAAGTGCTTAACCTTACACTTCTGCAACTTCAAACAGAGACAACTTTCGTTAACTGACTACTTCATTTAAAAAAAGCCCAAAAGATGCCTATGTGCAAACTACATCATCGGCACACTGGTCTGCTCCCTACTTACTAACAAAAATGCTCTAGCTCACTTCAAGCAATTAGGCCTTTGACTAACCAAACTCAAATTCCATTTTTGCTTTCTTTTTATTATACCAATTTTTCAGCCAGCTACTAAAACATGTAATAATTTTCTTCCACGTGAGCAACAACAACTTTAAATGAGGAAAGCCAGATTCATTATACACAATTATTTAAGTCCTAGAAAACAGTGGGATAAAGAAGCCATTTGGGGAAAAAAACCTTGACGATTTGAATTAATTGATGATACACAGCTGTGAAAGACAGAAAGTGATTTCTCTAGTTAAATGACTGTAAAAATGTTTTCTGACAATGTAACAGACATATGTATGGCCATAAAAAACAACAAAAAGAGAACACATCCCAAACCAAATGCACATAGAAGCAGCCTAGGCAACGAGATGTTCACAAGCTTCTCTACCTAAATACTAGAAAAGTTATCAGAATATTCTGTAATGTCAATTCATGGACAGGTGGCTACCAGACATTATTACCTTCTTTATCAAAGAAAAAGAGATCTTTTCTGAATAACAGGAAAGCATCAAACACCTTCTCAACCTCTGTTCGGAAGAAAGGATGCACTTGAGGTCAGGCAAAGTCTTGGTGTTAACTCTTTCAAGTGCAGATAAGCAGAATTTTATGCTAACTGATACAATTTGTGCTTCAGTTAATGTTCCTCTTAAAAATTCAGCCATGACTACAAAGGAAACTGTTTTTTCACCTAGTTAACTTGCAGAATTCCAAGATGTCTCACACACAGCATTTCTCTTGGCTCCTGAAAGGGCCTATTTCAGTGGCTCTACTTTGTTATTGCTAGTAACAAACTATAACAGAAAACCTTAGCTGCACCTTTTGATCAGCACCTGCTTAATTTATTCCAAAGACTGGTACTATCACAAACCAAGTAGAAGGCAGCTGTTTGAAAAGAGTATCTTATTTTTGTTCAGGCTAAGGGCAACTTTCTTACAAAAATATATAAGTAAAACAGCATATAAATAAATGTGCCAGATAACCAAATATTCTGCAATGAAGAAACGAAATAGCAAGTTTTGCTATAATACAGATCCTATCTACTATAGGTACTGCATTTACATTAAGTTGAATCATCCTTTCAAATTGCTTTTGTGTTGAAACACACAGGATTATCTTCAGGCTTCTTCTTCTCTTCCTCTCTTTCATTTGTGGGTTTATTGTTTCTTCATGATGGATTTGTTTGTGATGTCCACTCAATTGATGTCTGGTTTTGAATACTTGATCCCAAATGAAGACAAAAGGGCTGTAGAAGTTCTGTGATTTTCCATATGTTCCTTCAACTGTTCTCTGGATTGCCAATTAAGAAATAAGTTAAGTAAACTAATTCAAAAAGAACCCCAGAATACACTATACCACTATTTTATAATACCATCAGTAATGGAAAGACTTAAAAATCTGAGATAAGAAACTTCCAAGCGATGAAAGACAAAGCTGTAGAGAAAATAAACCTTGCTTCTCATTCTGTGCTATGTTTGTGAAACACACATAAAATAGAGCTTCTCAAGAAAAGTAATTTGTTTGAGTTGGTTTTTGTTTGTTCATTTGTTATGTTTGGTTGTCTGAGCGTTTTTTAACCCGTAGGGCAAAATTAGATGCAAGTTAAAGATAGGTAATTTTGAGGAAAGAACTGCTCTGTTTTATTTTTGCATATATTGAAATAAAATGAATAGGCAAGTGTTCTACAGAAATGTTTAACTGCCATTCACATACATCTTGGACATACAGATTACCATTACTGGAGGCACACTTGCATTATAAAATTGCTAAAGTGCTGCTCAGCACAATGAAAGATAAAAACAAAATTAGGTAAGCACAAATTATAATCATAAAAATGACAGCATTTGAAAAGTTACTACTGTGTTTGACAGACTTGCCACAATAAATATCCCTTTCTTTTTAAAAGTGAAAATGCAGGAAAGAGAAACATGATGTTCAGGTTTCTCATTTGACCTGAATCCATTTGTTTTACCAGGTTACAACATATTTATCATATAAAAGCTTTATCCTACAACGCACATTTCTAACATTTCTAAGTTTCCTCAGTTAAACTTCCAGTGATCATAATACATGTAGATAAAGAGCAACCAACCTTTTTACATAATACAGCTACTATGCTGCAAGAATTTTACTTACTTCCATTATGTCATGATTATCCAAAAATGGTTAAAATAACATACAATGCTAATTATGTTATTAAGACTAATACAAAGATCAGTGAAATATCAAACCAATATATAACCTTAAGAAATACAGTGTTGCATACACTTTTAAATAGATACCATGCTTTGCAAAATTAGGGAAAAAAATATAAGCCCATTACATAATTGAGAAGATACCCAGTGTTTGTTTCAGAGTAAATGAAATACTTTCAACCATGCAAGTATCACTTGGCACAGAATAGCCTCATTTGACTCAATTTTTCTGGTCCTGACATAGTTTGTATATTAACTGCTTTTGTACTAGTAACAAAGTACCAAAATATCAAAAATTCTCCTTTCACCACCCTCCCAAAAGCTTACAAACAAGATATAAAAGCTGATGTTAACTGTTATATAAATACATCAATCTCAAAACAGTTGTACCAACTATGAAGATAATTTGTAAACAACAGAACTTGGTAATGTGAGACATTTCAGCAGATTGCTGTTTGCAGAAAGAAAAAGTTAAAGACCTTTTTCCTCACCCAGTGTCACCAAGCCTTATTTATTAAACTGCCCTTTCCTTTTAATGTGATGTCACAGCAAGCATCAGATTACAAATACTGCTGGATTCTGGAGTCTCTAGTGACTAAGAGAAAAAGGAGGATAAATTGCCAGTTTTGTGACCACTTACAGATTTAAAAAACATTTAAGAATCTTCTTGCTTTTTTCATTTGCTGTATTCAAGCATAAATAAACACTTGCCTGACCCTCCAATTCAGTGTACACCAGTGTGGTTCAGTAGTGAAGACACCACCAACACGTGTACGGATGTTGTGATGGAGCTGAAGCCAGCAACTCTGAAGAGTCTACATGTCACAGGACCTAAGGAAGAAATATGTGAACTTTCATATAGCCATGTACTATGTATGGTACATACATAGTGTATAGCCATGTACAGCCTAGTAATTCAGAACATACAGCAGTACATATTGCTAAAGGAGATAGCATTTCTGGTGATTTGTTTTAGTATATTAAGGTAAATTCCCAATGTATTTCCCACACAATAAAAGCTACATTAAAAAATTCCAACAAAGCCTCAACTCATTAAGGTTGCTAAGCCAAGAAATAAAAATTAGGTATTGCTAAAATTAGAGTTGAATTGTCAAAATCAAAGTTGCCTTGGTAACCTTAATCTCATTGTTTTTTGTGTATCTACTCTGCTCTCTAAAGAATAAGGCAAGGCTAATGAAGCACTACCCATTCTACACATTGAATTTCAAAATGATCACTGGGAGCAGAAATTTGTATACAGGTAAACCAGAAATTGAAGATTTTGCAAGTGTACCCACCCACGCAGATAAGTGTTTGGCTTTTCGACCTGTATTGAGAGTTCTCTTAATTTTCTCTTTTTTTTTTTTTTTTTT
>VZTE01004781.1:1038479-1137109 GCA_013397775.1 Eulacestoma nigropectus
TTTTTTTTGTGGTTTTGTTTTCTTTTTAACATTTAACAAGTTTCAGGCTTAGATTTTTTTAATCAAAATACCCAACAAGTTAAAACATTAGTGCCAGATTTCATAATGGGGAATCATACATATATATATACGCACACCAAAAACCTCTGATGCTTAACTAATTGTCATTCGAGTAATGGCAACAATAGTAAATAGAAGTGATTGTGTACCCTGTTATTTTAATGCTGGTTCACATGTCTGAGACTAAATCCTTCTGTCCACTTCAGACCAAACTGTTGCCCAAGTTATTCTCCTTTTCTGAGACTCCCTATTATTTAGCTCTTTGACCACTTTTCCCTGTCCCCAGTAGCAGTTTTCCTAACATGCCAAATTCTGCTTAAGTTCATCTCATCCCATCTTTTCCTGTAGCAACAGCTCACAGGTTTTCCAGCCCCACTGGTGTTCAGTATCCAACTTCTTTTGTATGCTGTCTACAAAAGAATTAGAAACCTTTGCAAGCCAGGTGCCAAAGAAACCTAGCAAGTTTTCTTACATCCTGTCCCTGCTTCCCTAAAACAGTCTGTCACAGTTAGCTTCCTGCAGTAAGGTACTGTCATTGCTCGCCGCATTTTTCAGAGACACTGGAAAAGCCAAATCTCAACAGATTTTTGCATGAGGAGTGTGGCCTTTCAGCTGTTCTAACAGAAGACACCACCTGAAAAATGCTTATACATTTCCTTCAAGACATAAACTATTAGGGCTTTTCAAATAAAAGGTATCCACAGTCTTGCAAGTTCCACTTGAAAACATTATGAACAGAAAGTTTTCCCCATGTGCATTCTAGAAAATTGGCTGAATCATTTTGGTTGAGCTTCACTTCTGACATCATTAAATGTCCAAAAAGGAATCGGAAAGAGACTAAACCCTTGGGTCAAAATAAATCTAAACTGAATATTGAACCTGGATGGTCATCATGAAGAGCATTACAATTCTGGTGTTACTCCAGTCACACTGACACAAAGCTAAAGCCAGAAAAGCTTCAGACATGAAGCATCCTTCAGCTTTGACATTCCAAGCAGTACAGTATCCCCACCCCCAGTTTAATAACATAACGAACAACAAAATGGTGAGGTAATAAAGTCTTCCTTGTATGAAGCAAGGATCTCTATCTCTCGCAGATGGAAATAAAGCTTCACTGAGTAAGATGAAGCAACACCTGACAAAGGAGGATGGACTTGCTGCTACTAACTTAACAAGGCAGAATTTCCTTTTAAACTAACAACTAGTTATCCAACCAAGCAATTATCAACTGCCAAAATGAGCTCATCAGAAATTCAAATCAACCGAAGAAGTATTCAAAACCCAAGCATCTCATCACGTCCTGCCATCCAGATTCCCTGCACCGAATGTTGCCTTCTTTTCTCCTCTACCCACTGAAGCGCTGCTCAGCTGCAAGCTCAATGCAACTGCCACATCCCAGCCCACCTACTGCCTTGGAAAGATGGAGATCCTTGTTTAGTGCCTTCAAGCAAACTCTAAGAAGTCCCTAATCCTTCTCCCCCTGCCCTTCAAAACACAGTTCTAATCTATCTTAATGAGTTTTAAAGCCTTCTTCCATCAATTAAAACAAATTTACTTGTACGTACACTTGTACTAAGCAAATATTTAGCACTGAAAGGAAAAAAAAAGGAAAATAACTGCAAAAAAATCTCACATCTTGCATTCAGTACAGTTTGAAACAGCATCTGTAGTTGCACAGATGCTTCCAGACCTTGCTCTATTCTGTAGTTGCAATAAAAGCCACAGTTGGCAACAATAGCTTAAAATCAGAGCAAATGCAATTATTTAAAATAGAAGAAAGATATTTCTCCAGGTTAAACAGTTATTAACATAAATGTTCAAACTTAACTCCTATGTAGTTTAAAAGTATTTTGTGGTTATTTAAGCAACATGAGGCCAAATTTGGCTGAGATGCACAGTATTTCAGAAAAAAAGAGCAATTATTGATTATGAAGACATAATTTGACCATGGGGACTCTGGCAGCAAATCCAAGGTTAGCTCAGGTCCAAGAATGTTTAATGCACTTCCAATGTCAGAACAAAAAGCAAACCAAAACAAAACATGGTAACAAGGAGCTCTCAAAGATTTCAAACCACAATTAAAAATAAGTTAGCAAAATATGTACTTGCAGTGGAGTTATTTTGATGTGAATTACTGAGCTTAGAAAAATATTGAAGAACAGATACGTTAGAATACCCCAACTTCCAAGCATTACTTTTAGTGGCAGACATAATACACTTTACATGTCCATCTTCTTCTAAGCACATCTGCTGACAGTCTAAATTTGGTCTGGAGAAAGTACTGGTTGGAGATTGCAGCTTTTGCACAGAGGATTTCTGTCTAAAGGGAAATGCAAGCAAGACCTCTAACCCTTTCCTTGTAAAGGTTTTAATATAAAATCATTCAACTTTTCAGCAACTTCTGAACTTTTTTTTTTTTAGATTCAATTTGTACATTGCTTTCCACTAGTCAGTTAGGCTTTCACGTAGGTTAAAAGCTACAACAAGCATATTGTACCAAATAACGTTAGCAATTACAGCGAGAACTTGACACTAAGTTAAACACAAGCTTAGTGCTAAGAAGCTATGGTTAAAACTATTTCAAAAACTATCCCCACAGCCAGCAGGAAGGCTCTCATACTCATTGTATCAGCTCCACAGGCACAATAAATCAGCAGACAACAGTTCCTTATAATGTTATAGTAAAGCTTCCTTTAATGGAATTGAAACATCTGAAAAACATTACAAAGTTGAAGTTTTCCAAGTTTCTTTATCATTTCTTTTGCACCTCAAAAATGAATAGAAATTAGCATGGTGTTAAATAAATATTTAGAAAGGTTTCCTTTGCTCACATTTATCACAAAAATGTAAGCAATATTCAGAAAAAACATAAAATATTTACAATTCCACAACACTAACAAGAGCTTAAAAAATTATTAAGTATTTAACCTATTAAATTTTTCACCAGGAAGCTAAAATTAAGTAAACTTTCTGCATGCTAACATGACAATGAATGGTAAATTATAATCTTCAAAATTCATCGCCCCCAGACATAATGGAAATTGTCAAAAGAGCATCTCAGAAAACCCAGTCCCAGGTTTTCTCACTACAGTTGTAAGCAAGACGGATTTTTGATCCCCACACCTCCCACCCAAAAGGAATGAAATTACTCATTCAAGAGACAATTTATAATTTGTTAATAAAAAGCAGTTCTCCTTTCACTTAAAAATACAATTGTTTATATAAGCACTTATACATTTTTTTACTGTTGTAGTCATCTCTATTTTGAAATACTGTGAATTTCAATTGTCTTTCCATGCACTTTCCTTCCTACCCCCTTAGAGAAAAAGTTATACTGGACTGCAGCCTTGTTCTTGGCTTACAGCCATACACAATTAAGGGACTGTAGGTCATTGTGAAGCAAATAAAAAACTTGTTTTGCTCTTATTTCCAAAAATTACCATTTTCTCAATTACTTTTCCTCCAGAAATTCTGCTATAACCTTTTAAAAAATTCTATCTCCAGCCCTGTCAGGCAGTAAAAGCCTCAGAAAAAGCTCATGTATCCCAAAGACAACAAAGGCATCAAAATCAGACAGCATAGCACGTAATCCAATCTAAACCTTTCAATCAAAACCCTTCTTAATCTAATGTAAACCCTGCATCACAACACAGATGCCTGGCTACAACCACAGGACGCCCTGTCATTCCACATTCCTTCATGTCCCTAACCTGTTTCCTCACCTGACCGCTGCCACAAACTCCAGAGCACCCTCGTGAGCCATCACCTTATTTCACAACCACCTGTTCTTTCACTTGGCCACACTGAGCAATCAGAACCAAACCAGTAGTTCAACCCGTGAAGCAAGAATTTGGTTTATATCCCAGCAGCAGCCACAGAAACCTTGCTAAAATCAATTAATCACTGCAACCACCCGCAATACCGAATGGTTAAACAGAAAAATGCTCGGACTACCTTCGTACACAATCTTTCAAGACTTTTACCTACAGACATGAAAGTGAGCGCTAAATGCATAGCTTTATTGAGGGCAAAGCACTTGAAACTACTAACAGAAACACTACTGAAGCAATGAGGAAAAAGTGTAATTGGTACAAAAGCAACATTTGTAGTTAATGCAAAGGAGAACAGAACTGGAATACTGGAATAATGCTCTTTTGTGGTTTAGGAGACAGACTATGTTAGTCAAGATCTTCCATTTATAAATGGAGATAATATTTAGCTATTAGAAGTGTCACAAAATGTACAGCTAAAAGGCATTCACCTTGATAGAAGTACCTTCACAATAGTGTTAAGAGTCATCAAAAAGCTACTAATATTGAAATTGTTGGAATATGATGGTCAACTACTCATAGAAATATACAGAATCCAAAATATGAAATGAGACAGGATTTTGCAGAATGAACATTATCAATATGTGAACACTTACAACATATTTTTAGAACTTTTACAGTTCTTTCATTTTCTTTGCTCAAACCAGCATGAAGATGTTTTACAGTACCTTCTGATGATAGCATTTACAGTTCATACCGAAAGGCTACAGTAAATTTTGCATTGACAAATAAAGTTATTTGCAGCGATAAATTTAAGCTGAGGAGGCAACTGGATGAGAGTGAAAAATAAAATCTGACTTACTGGTAAAATCACTGTGTGGGCACGTAACCATATCCTGATAAGGCCAAGCAAGCTACATGAAGATTTCTTATCTGCTCAGTTCCAGATGATGTGCACTGAGATGAGGTTTCCTCTGATGGCTGTTCCTGTGCACTTTCCGGGCACTTTATAAAGGGATATAAAAGCACTTCCACAGAATAGGCACTGGAAGGTTTCTTTTACCCGCATGTGTGATCTTCAATTATTTTCCATTAAGATCTACTCAGTCATGTGACAATAAATACATTTAGAGACGCGATCCACATCACGACCCTTTAAATGGATTTTCTCAGCATCTTTCGACTCTAGTGCTACACTGCACACATTGCAAAAAGGCTGCCTTCTCTCAGAACTCAGCTTTAAGGCACAAGCATCTTCCATAGGGTGAGCTGAGCCTTTAGATCCAGCTTTCAACTGATTTTTCTGTGATGTTGACACCCTGATTGAGCCTTAAGGGTTTTTATCTCCCCAGCAAATGTCTGGGTTCTAACACTGGAAACGTGACAGATGCTAAGAGGCAAAGACTGGACTTATCTGTCCTTTCCCTTGGAATACGGAAGAGAAGTCAGCACTGCAGGGTTCCTCAAGCTGCAAAGAAGCTGCTACTTCTCCAAACAAGGTGTTCATTTCACAGGAGTGAGAGGCATGAGGATTATGCTTGGGCTCATGTCGCAGCAAGGACTCTTTATTTTGAGGCATCTGATACACAGGCAACAAGACAGTCATTTTTTGCAAGATTTTCTTCGTTTTCATTATTTTCATCTCCAATGCTATATAACTCATTGTTACCTTGATCCATTTTAGGATAGCCTGAAATTTGACATGCCATATCTGTTTCATGCATTTGAGCCAGGTGTATCCTGATCTTACTTTTGATCCTGCTTGTGAAATGGCAGAGCTTGCACCTACAGATCTCCACCAGAAATATTTCCACCAGACCGGGCAATTTGGGCTTCAAAATCCTCAAGAAGAACAGCACACAGCCGGGACGTCGTGATGTCCTCACGGTGATGTGCGGGTTCATTCAGAGCACACTGGTATTTGTAGCTAAATTTGTTAAATTTCTATAGTTGCAGTTGGTAGAACATGGTGCTGGTAACACCAAGGTGGTGGGTGCAATTCCTGTACAGGCCATTTACTTAAGAGTTGGACTCTAAGATCCTTGTGGACCCCTTCCAACTCCAAATATTCTACGAATCTGTGAAAAGACAATAAACAAAAGAGTTAAAATCCATTTCATGATTTCAAGTGTCTTATCCAAAGTCTGGGGAGCAACAACATCCAGATTCAGATTCCAGTCCTACGGATGTCTGCAGATTTTACGACTATCCGAAAGAACTGAGGGTCCTGCATGAGAAAAATGATGCCATAAATGACTGCTCAAATCACCTGTTGAAATGAAAAACTAACTACAGGTTAGCAACATTATGGCATTTCTGTGTTAAGTTTACAACAGCTCCTGTTAGGAGAGAGGTAGCAGTGATCTTAAATCTAATACTAATTTTAGAAGACGAGAACGCTGCTGAGGAACCTGCACCCTCCAGTCCAGGAGCCACCACAGCGCACCCAGACACTGCCCCGCGCCCAAACCCCACCGACCCTTTCCCTGCAGCTCGGCACAGCCAGGCCGAGCCTCGAAAGGCAAATTAAGTAGAGCAACGTCTTTCAACAGGATCACAGAATCAGAGAACGGCTTGGGTTGGAAGGGACCCTAAAGATCACCCAGTTCCAACGCCCTGCCATGGGCAGGGATACCTGTACACTGGACCAGGCTGCCCAGAGCTCCAGCCAAGCCAGACTTGAACACTCCCAAGGATGGGGCATCCACAGCTTCTTTGGGCAACCTGCGCTAGTGCCTCACAGCGAAGAGCTCCCTCCCAGTACCTCATCCAAACCCGCTGTCTCCCCGCCGGATCCGTTCCCGCCGCCGGATCCGTTCCCGCCGCCACCTCCCCTCAGCCACCCCCAGAGGCGGGGGGCGGAGCCTCCAGCGCGCTCCCGGCCCCGCGCGCGGGGTTCACTTCCGGCCCCGCGTCCCCTCCCGCCCCTTCCCAGCGGCGGCGGCGGTAGCGAAGGAGTTCGGAAGTTCAAAATGGCCGCCGCGGCCGAGCCCGAGCAGCGACCGCCCGAGTAAGGACTGGCTGGAGGGGGGGGAGGCTCCTTGCCCTGCAGCCTTGGGGAGGAGGAGGAGGAGGTGGAGGTGGAGGGAGAAGCGCGGGCGAGGGGATTGGGGAGGGGGGANGTTGCTGTAGGCGCCGCTGGCCCCGCGGTGAGGCGGCGCGGCGGGGCCTGGGGCGCTGGATCCGCCCGTGGGTTCGGGAGGGCCGCGCGGGGGGAGGGGGGAAGGGAAGAGAAGGGAAGCGGCGGCGGGCGCGTGTCCCCGGGAGTTCCGCGTGCGCCTGCTCGCCCTGGTGGCGCTCCGGCCGCGGGGAACCGGGATTGCCGCCAGGGAACCGGGTTTGCCGCTGGCGAGGGGGACGTGGGACACAGGGACGCGGGGGAGGGATGCGCATCCTCCGCGTGGTTGCGAGGCCGCTGCCCGCCCGGGCGCGCAGGGCTCGGGCATCCCTGAGGCGGATCCGGGCCGGCGCTCCCCGGGATCCCCCCGCCACTCAAAGGTACACAGACACCCACACACCCTGTCCGAGCGGGGCCGGGGGGCTCCGGGCCAGCGGGTGCCGCGGGGCTGCCCCGGGGCCGCCGAGCTGCTGCCCGCCCTGCGGCGAGCCCTCCTCCCTCCCTCCCGCCTTCCCCCGGGCCCCGGCCGCTCTCGCGGTATGGAAAGTGCCCGTGCTGGTGGAAGCAGAAAGTGATTTGTTGCCGCCAGCCCCTCCTTCCAGCCCTCGAAATGACTGGCAACTCCCGGCTCCCGTTGGGAAGCGAAGATCGAGCTGTCGCCTCCCCGCAGGAACGGGGCTCCCGGGCGTGCGTTTTCCACGCACCCCGGTTTGTGCCGTGGAGTTTGGGTTTGTCCACACTCAGGAGCTCGTGAACACAGTCTTCTGAAAATTCTGCTGGGAGTTAGCCGTCTAATGCTTACTCTATCGCTCCTCTTTCCTACATTAATATTTTAGCCATAGAAACTGCTTTCTGTATTTTTTTCTGCCTTGAAAAGTTTTGATTTGAGGCTTGATATTATTGTTAATCCTGGGAGTAGAAAACAGGTGAGGAAAAGCAGTGGGAGTACATGTGAGCCATGTAAAACATGTGCACATGAAGAAGAGCATTTAGTACTGTAGAGGGAAAGTTAAGTAATAAGATAGAAGCTGATGACAGGAACCGTGTATGAAGGAAAATATGGGTGAAATCCCTTTGCACATCCTTATGAACTTCCTGTAATTCTTCTCCTTGAATTAAAAAGTATGAAAAAGTCGGGCTATAACAAGATCAGGTCACAATTCCTCTCTATTTAAAGCTGTTAGCACCTAAACATATAGACTGCCTCATCACCTTCTAAAATATTCTTTAAAGGTTTTTTCATCCACGTCACTATACGTCTGAAGCACTTGACTGAAGTAAAAGTTTATCCGCAGTTCAGTGAAATTACTTGAAATAAATGTATCCCTGTACATGAAGAAAATTTGAACTATTTCTTGCCTATTAATGAACTTAATTTTATTGTTGAGTTACAAAGACAGCTGGCAGTTGTATTGGCAGTCTGTAGTGGCCTGAAATACTGCTGGGGTGAAGTGTCTCATCTGGCACCTTTGCTGCCAGCTCGCTTTTCTAGAATTTAGGATGAGGTTGTTACATAGCTTTAAAATACCTGTGATAACAAAATAACTTCCTTAAAGACTTTGGTGTCACTTTCTGCTGTTAAGAGAAGGAAGGCTTATCTGGAACAGCTTGAATGGATGTGATTTTTTTTGGTCTTTAATGTTTTTATGATGTCTTGAAGTACCCTTAATGTGTTAACTGGGGATTTACACAGCATCCTGTATCCAACTAAAAGAAATTTTGAAAGGCACATAGTTCCCTTAAAATTCTCCTTGTGGCATTCTCCACTTACATCACAGATAGACTTGCTCAGGACTGCAAATCCAAGTTGAAGAAGTTTTGCATTAAATATTTTTTTTATTATTATGCCAAGCGCAACATAAAATAAAGTCTTTTTAAGCCAGTTTTTCCTCTTTTGTTCTGATATTCTCTTATCATAATGGTGTGGAGTGTCAGGAGGTAGCAATTAGGAAAAACACCTTTCTGTATGCCTTGACTAAGCGGAAGTAGTAATAAAAATGTAAAAGAAAAGACAAGCAGCATTCTGAGTTAAGTATGTGAATATTTTACATTTTTAACTCAGTTTGTTCCCTTAGGAAGTTCCTTATTTCAGAGCACTAAACTATTAATGATTTTAGCAAATAATTTTAGTGTACTTTGCAGAAAAGTCAGCTTTATTTATTAGTCTGGCTTAGAATGTCTCTGATACATTTATTCTATCAGATTATTGATCACACTCTTCAGAAACAACTGTCATATGAAACTAGTAGAGTTCAGAAGATAATTTCCGCATTTCAGTGTACATTCACCCCCTGCTCCTGACTGTCATGTTTGGGGCATTTCTTTTCACCTACTGAGGCTTGGGATATAGCGAAGACCTATGTTTAAGTTACTAAAGTATTAATGAGTAAATTCCAAAAATGTAGTTTAGATGGGGTGAATTTGTAGAAGGGTGAGCTCTGGCACCTGTAGTATTTGGCAACAGATTTCAAAAGGCAAATGTCTGTATTAGCACAGACAGTAACTTAATTGATGTTCTGAAGGAGATCAGGAGGTATTTGCTAAACACTGTAAAAACCCCTATTGTTAAGCCAGTTTCAGTGTCTGTGGAAGATAATACAAGGGAATATGTAATGTCAGAACTGAATTTTATATTTTTTGAGGTTACTATTTGAGGAAATTATAGTTAATTGAAAACATTCTTTTTAGAAGAAACTGTATATTATTATTTTAATAACCCGCTGTAGACTTATTTTCAGCTATTTTGGTCAAGGGCATTTTACAGGTGTCAAGATTACCACTTTTTTTGAAGCTGCTAGCCTGCTGTATACTATCAGAAAGCTGCTCTGAAATTAGACTTCCTTAATTTATCCTGTTCCTCAATAGTGTTCCCTGTATTGCATAAATAAAATAAATGTGACAGAACATGTCTTGATTTTCTAACAGGTGTGTACACTTAGAGAAAAAAATTGCAGCTAAGAGATTCAGTCAGCTCTGCCTGAGATTTTACAAGAAGTTTTCATTAGGTGGTCAGCATCATACCTTGAAATAAATTTTGATCTTTGGAACACAACTGTTTCTGCCACTTGAAAATACTTTTAAAAGACATAGCTTGGGTTAGGTATTGGAGTGGAGGAGAAAGTGACAGATAATGACGGACTGTCAAATAAATACTCAGCACTGTTGTGTGCTATTAACAGATAGGTCAAAATTGAACGTAAAGGCGTAAGCGTTGATTCCATCGACGCATTTGTTTTTGTCATTGCATTTGCTGTCTGTTCCTTCTGTAGTATTTCTCTCTGCAGCCATAGCTGTCTGTTCCTGAGGAAGTGTATTTGCTGTTGTAACTTACTTAAATTAGTGGTACATTTTTAATTCTCCCAAAGGTAGGTGAATAAATGCCAGTTAGTTTCTATCATAAAAGGCTGTCTACTTAACATGAGGTAAAGGGCTACAGTGAGTTTATAGTACTGATCTCTTTAATTTTTTGCAGGGTTGAGGATGCTGAGGCATCCGAGAAAAGCGTGAATGAAGAAAATGGGGAAGTATCAGAGGCAGACCAACCTCAGAACAAGCACAGCCGACACAAAAAAAAGAAACACAAACACCGAAGTAAACACAAGAAACATAAACATTCTTCAGAAGATGATAAGGACAAAAAACATAAACACAGACACAAACATAAGAAACATAAATGGAAAGAGGTGGCTGATGCCTCTGACAAAGAAGATGGACCAGCTAAAAGAACTAAAATTGATTTTTTGGCTCCTCTGGAAGACTTAGAGAAACAAAGAGCATTGCTGAAAGCTGAACTTGAAAACGAATTAATGGAAGGAAAAGTCCAGTCTGGGATGGGATTAATATTACAAGGTTATGAGTCAGGATCTGAAGAAGAGGGGGAGATTAATGAAAAAGCACGAAATGGAACAAGACCTACAGCAAAGTCAAATACTAAGGGGAAATTAGAACCTGTGGACAATAAAACTAGTTCCAAGAAAGCAAGTAAGAGTGAATCAAAAGAAAGGACTAGGCACAGATCTGACAAAAAGAAATCCAAGGCTGGAGTTGATGGAGTCAAAGAGAAGACTACTAGAAGCAAGTCAAAAGAAAGGAGGAAATCCAAAAGCCCATATAAGAGAAGTAAGTCTCAAGATCAGACAAGGAAATCTAGGTCTCCAATACTTAAGAGGAGATCTCAGGAGAAAAACAGAAAGTCTAAGTCTCCTCCAGAGGATAGAAATAAGGCTGATGATAAAAGTAAATCAAGAGACCGCAGAAAATCTCCAGTTGTAAATGAAAACAAAAGCAGAGATCGTGGTAGAAAATCTAAATCTCCAGCAGAACTAAGAAGCAAATCCAAAGATAGAAGATCACGGTCCAAAGATAGAAAACCTAGGAGATCAGAGACTGACAAAGAAAAAAAGCCAATTAAATCTCCTTCTAAAGATGCTTCTTCAGGGAAAGAAAACAGGTCCCCTAGACGACCTGGCCGTAGCCCAAAAGGAAGAAGCTTATCTCCCAAACAGCGTGAAAAGTCCAGAAGAAGCAGATCCCCTCTCTTTAATGATCGTAGATCTAAACAGAGTAGATCCCCCTCTCGAACCCGGTCTCCAGTTAGAAGAGTGAGGAGTAGATCTGCAGAAAGGAAAAGAAGAGAATCAGAAAGGAGGCGTCTTTCTTCTCCCAGGTAACTTAAAGATGTCATGAGCCATCACAAAAATACGTTACAGGATGAACTATCTTCTTCTAGTTTGGTGTTTATCTCCTCATTTTATTCAGAAAATAGGTATTAAAAAAGGTAGTGAGATTGTACATTATATCATAAGCTTTGTATGTATTCAGTTTTTTAAAAAACTATTCCTCCCAGCTGTCAGATGCGCAAATTCATCTTGTGGTTGCTAAAGTGCTAAGTTGTTTGTTGCTCACACCATTACTGGGAGTAAGTTTTGTAACTGTTCTCCTTTTTATCGCTGATTGGATTCAGAATTTGGCTTCTATTTTGCTTTTTTGTCAATAGATCTATTGCTTTTCAGAATTTCTGTGGAGTGAGAATTCTCTCCAGTCTTATGTATTAGTGTTGGCTAAAAGTGGGTAATTAGCCCATGTTTCCCCTCAAAAAAAGCGCTAATGATAGATAGAGTCAGTATGTGTGATTGTAAGCAAATTTTTGTATCAAGATGTCCTTCTCAGGGTCTTTTTTTTCTTTAAAATATTGTATATTTTTCATTTGCTAGCGGGATGGTAGTGTTGCTTTGTTATTGGACTGCTATATATAATTACCATATTTTGCATACACTTAAAGGAGAAGGATGGAAATCTATTTAATGTATTGGTGTAGTCTTGGCATTTTTTTAAAAAGACAGATTTAGCTAGAAAGCAGCTACCTTGAAATTTGAAAGCCAGTAATGCCTGGATGGCAAGTTTCCAGCAAGAAAACAGTGTAAGTGTATGCATTTTTGGAAGTTAATTCATTAGCTGTAAGAAGTTTAAGAGGCAGAAGAGTTCAGCATTGGATAATAAATAATTTAAAACTTTGTATCAGGGGATTTAGCTTCACCCAGTCTGAGAACTAAGAACAAAGAAGTACTAATTTAAAACTGGAATTGGAACCACAAAGATCAAGCTTGGTAAATAGGCACCTAAAAACGTCAAGGTTTCAGCCTTAATCACTGAAGGTTACTCTGGTTTCAGGTATGGGCTATCTTTGGGTACTTTGGAGAATGGCCCAGTGGTGCTAACCCGATCAAGCAAGTGTTGTAAATGCTGCCAGTTTATCTGGCTGCTTTCTGGTAAATCAGGAATGTGTCGGCCCAACCACTGAGTTTTTCTGGCATAGTAGTTGACTTTTCCTCTGTAACATTTCGCATCTTTCAGTTTTCATTTTTCTTGACAGCTTACTTTGCAGCCAGTTTGAATTGGTTGTCTAGACACTTATTTCAAGTGATGCATGTGTCTAGAATTTTGCTGTCAAATTCATAGTTCACTGCGTGGTGAGCAGCATGTGAGTGGGGGATTACTAAAATATTTTCTGCTGGAGGTGTTTGCAGATCAGCAGGAATAATCTTTCCTTGTAAGACATCTTAACTAACTCCACCTATGTTCAAGTTTTAACTACTTGTAATTACTCAAACAGAGAATTTCAGGAGCTTTAATGAACAGTTGTAGCAGCAAAAAAAAATCCCAGTAATTTCATTTTTCAAGTTTGTTTCCAGTATTCTAATCTTGTAAGACACTTCTCAGGTCTTTGACTGGAGTTGCTCATTATGTGATGTTACTATGAATTCTTAATCAGCTTCTACTTTTTATCTCATCCCTGTGATCTCTGAACTAATCTATTTTTTGTAACAGGTATTTTGATTGGGTTTTGGTAGTACAACCACTTGGTTAGTCAGGAATCCTGTAACTCTTCATCCTGTGACTCTTTATGTAATATTGTTCACAAGAACATTATATAAATTAATTGGGCTAAAGGTATTGGCTTACTCCAGCATTTGAGTACAGTAATTTCTTGTAGAAACTGC
Organism: Eulacestoma nigropectus; assembly: GCA_013397775.1. NCBI lineage: Eukaryota > Metazoa > Chordata > Aves > Passeriformes > Eulacestoma > Eulacestoma nigropectus. The sequence goes on from VZTE01004781.1 coordinate 1,051,928, forward strand.
CAGTACTCTGCACATGCATAAATTTTCCTGTTGCCCCACTCTTTACTGTTTTGCATCAGTTCTGTATGTCTGATCATTGTCTGTAGTTAAGGTAATTGAAACTGATGCAGCAGTCTCAAAGCAAACAAAAAAATCACAGAATGAGTGGAATTAGTCTTTCAGACCCAAGATACTTTGTTCGTTGATGAGATATAACACCTGTAAGAAGTTGTTCCAACTTGATTTTAAAAAAAATCAAAAATACGGAACAGGAAAAAAATAAAGTAGCAACATAGTCTTTGAAATAGTGTGAAACTATTTTCCAATTTCTAATGCAGCCTCACTAGAATAGGTGTTAAATTTTTAATTCACATTCTTTCCAATTTTTGATTGAACTCTTGCTGTCATGCAGTTAAGCTTTCTAATGTAGTAGTCCCCTCAAGGACTTTTTTCTTGAATAATTGTGAATCTGTATAGACAAGAATAAACAAATTTTGAATAGTGTATATAGTATCAGACTTGAATTGTTTTTTTAATTTGAGATGGGTTAGTTTGCATTTTAATTAAGAATTCTAGTTTTCATCTGCTGTTTTAGAATGTGCGAAATGTTGAAGCCATGCAGTTGTAGTGCCCAAAATGAAACAGACATTGTTGTCACTACTGTGAAGTAGCATGATCCTAAGCCTAAATTTCAACAGCATGGTGGGAAGGTGGTGAAATAATTCTCAAGGATAAGATTTTGGGGTTTATGTGTTGTTTCAGTACTGTTTCTGGTAAACACGAAAACAGGCCACTATTTGTGTAAGACCTAAACGCAAGCTTTGTTTTAAAACCTCTCTTAGCTTCGTGGTAGTAATTAACGAGTTGTTTCCAGACTTGTCCTGAGCTAGATCTTTGTATGGGCACACACTTCCCAGGGTGGGGAGAGACACACAGGAAGGGCTGCCAGCTCTGGAGCCTACTTTTCCATCCCTCCCTCAGAAGCCCATCTGGTGGTCCCTCACCTGCAGTAAGATTTTTCAAGTGAGTTTTTAGAGAGAACGGATTTTTTTGTTTTCAACTTGCTCCTGATTTTTACTACCACTCTCTTCCTCTATTTTAAGAACACGGACCAGGGATGACATTTTGTCTAGACGTGAAAGATCAAAGGATGTCAGCCCACCCAGTAGATGGTCCCCATCCAGAAGAAGGTCTCGGTCCCCCATTCGGAGGAGATCTCGAACACCCCTTCGACGTAGCCGATCTCCCAGAAGGCGGAGTAGATCTCCTCGGAGGAGGTAAAGACACCCTGTGTTTTTAAGTGTATTTTGTGAGATTACAGGAAGAATCAGGATTACTATGTTACATGTAAAAAGACGATGCTATTTTTTTTGTTCATGTTAATATGTGCTAGCACAGTTAAATTCATTTTGTCCTCCATGAATTAAATTGTTTTTTTACTTATAATTACTGCGTATATTTATGTTTTCTGAAAAGATTTTCCTTCTTTTCTTAAAAAAAACCAAAACAAATCCCCCAAAATCCAAATCTCTTGTTCTTATCAAACAGGGATAGAGGCCGGAGAAGTAGATCTCGCCTTCGAAGGAGGTCCAGGTCACGTGGTGGCCATAGACGTAGGAGCAGAAGCAAAGTTAAAGAAGACAAATTTAAAGGTAGTCTTTCTGAGGGCATGAAAGCTGAACAGGAGTCTTCATCAGATGAAAAGTAAGAATATATTTCTAACTTTAATAAAAGTTAGATTATTTAAAACCTACAGTTCCACTGATACCAAGAATGAACTACCATTTATCTTCATGGTGTAGTTTTTGAGTTGTCACCTGAAATCATAATCTTGTCTTGTGATGTTGTCAGATTACTGTTGGGAGGATCGGAAAAACTTTGGAATATGCAAAAAATACCAAGACCTGTTGGCTAGTGGGCAGACCTGAGGGGAAGATATATCATTAGGTTTTAAATTCAACTTGATCGGTATCTTGTGAAAACTTCTGGTCTGATTACTAAAGCTTACTGCTTGAGGAAATATGTTAATAGCTGAAAAGATTAACTGCTGTCTGCAAATTGTGTTTATATTTCCTAAACATCTGCGTATTCAATTGTTCAAGAGTATGCATTCTTAATCAAATTATTAATGAAAAATGATGCTGCAGTGAAAAGGAACAAGGTTTGTTTGTTGTCTTTTAAAAGATAGGTTTTAATTGTTTGCAATTAAAAATGGAATACTGAAAGTCCCAATGAGATACCAAGAGAGAAATTTTCTTTGTAAGGAAATGTAAATATGTGCAGTGGGATTTAATACACCATTGCTTTCTGAGTCACTTGAACAGCTATTGTTTAATATATTCTGTGCTTCATATGCCAAGGAACGGCACTTGGTAAAATTCAGTAGATAATTATATGTTTATGAAGTTATATAAAAAAATCATATTTTGTAGTCTTGAAGACTTTGATTTGGAAGAAGAGGATGAAGAAGCAGAGATAAGACAAAGGAGATTACAGCGGCAAGCAATTGTTCAGGTACATGGTTACAGGAACTAATTCTGTATTTTTAGTGTAAAATGTCAGGGTAAAGGAAGGCTCTTTGCCTATTGCTGTGTTATGATAGTAATTCCTATTGCTATATTTTTCCAGTTAGTTCACTGTAAATGTTAGTCTCTCTTAAACTCTACACTTCTATTGTCACAGCATTGCTTTTAAAACTGAAGTGATGCTTCTGTGAGTCATTTTTTGCTACAGTTAAACATTCTCTGACAGTCTTAAGACACGTTAAGAATGTTCTTCAGTTATCTTCATCTGTAGGTTTTTTCCCTAGCTGTATCATTGATATAATAATGTCAGTGTAACAGTAAGTTACATATCAATTAACCTAACTGGTCAGTTTGTTTCAAGTAGAAGTTGTCCTTGTCAGTTTCCAAAATTTTGTAAACTCACTGTCATGGGTTCCTCCCTAAAAGCAGATAATGTATTCATGCACATGTGAGTTCCTATGAACTTCTTATTCCAGATAACAAGGTAACAGTAATCACAGGTGTATGTGTGATTGAGACCCCTGAAAGGAGCTGTGTCCAAAGGGGGTGTAATTGTCCAGTACAGGTCAGGTATCTCTTTTCAGAGGTGGGATTTGGCACACAATTAGAACATAGCAAGCACAATTGTGTAGCATATTGATTAGTATCAGGTACAAAGTCTCTGGCTGTAGGGTACTACTTATTTTAAATAGCACTAAAAATACTGTTCATAATTTGAGTTTTATGAAAAGCCCATTGTAAAATCCTTCAGAACTATGAGTGAGCCAAACCATATAAATTCTATTTAAAGACTGGTTACACCTGATGTTGATGCAGGCAGGAAACAAATTGCAGAGCTGAATTCCCTGAATGGAAAACCTTTGCTTGTATTATTGAATAGTTCAACCTTGACAACTGAATGGTAGCAGCATTTCTTCATCTTGGTTTTTATCATTTGGGATAGGAAGTGAGATCTGTATGATTTTATAGTACTTAAGGGTAACAAAAATTGTAAAGATGCTGTGTGAAGTTTTTTAATTCTTCTGAATTTTTTCAACATGAATGAGTGAATAAATAGGATTTCCAGTTCACATTAAAAAACTGAATCTAAAAGCTACTTTTCCGTACCATAACTAATAAAACTGGGAAATATTCTAGAATGTAGGATATAAAATAATTAATTTTTCCTCAAAGAGTGTATTTCCGTGTTTGTATGTCAGGATGGTTTAGTAGTAAATCTGTTGCTGCTGACGTTTTGTTGTGCATAACCAAATAACTAACATTCAGTAATAATCACTTTTTACAGAAATGTAAAGACCTAAAGAACACACATGAACGTTTCAGTCTTATGATCTGGGCAGTGGTGCATTGTGACAAAATGAATTTTCAGAACTTGTATCCCATTCTGCAAATAATCTGTTGTCTTTAGAGACGTGTGTGATTATGAAAGCAAAGATTAAGGTTTCAGCTGAAAGCCCAAACCCTTGAGAGGTTGGATATGAAAATGTTTAAATTGTGATAAAGTGTGACGGTGAGATTAAAAATTAAATTTCTGTTTAGAAATACAAAGGCCAGACAGAAGACAGTAACATATCTGTACCATCTGAACCAAGCAGCCCTCAAAGTAGTACACGCAGTCGCTCAAATTCTCCTGACGACATCCTAGAAAGAGTTGCTGCTGATGTTAAGGAGTATGAACGGGAAAATGTGGACACATTTGAGGCATCAGTGAAAGCCAAGCACAACCTCATGACAGTTGAACAGAACAATGGTAAGGTTCTGAAATCTCTCTAATGCAATTTATGAAAGCTCAGACACTTGGCTTAGTTTACTTACATACTTCCAGGCTTGGAAGTCAATTGAATTTTTGGATGGAATTTGTGAACGTTTTCACAAATATTATGGTGCTTAAAAGATAGCATTAAAATAAAGCTTCCTCATTAGGAAGGATGAGTGGAACATATTCTCTGTATTTTTAGTAACTCTTTAACACAATTTGTGCTTTACATTTGGAAGAGCAAATAATGTCTGTCTATGGTTAAGAATTACCCTTGCAAATTTTTCTTTTCTCTTAGGCACATGGTTTTCTTAGAAGCTTAGTATAGTCCTAGACTTTATTTTGTGTGAGTTGGAAATTATCCTCCTTTTATACCTTTTTGTGGTCAAAGCCACTGTGACAGAAGAATATAGGTGGCTCTGTAGTAATTTAGAATGATTAAAGCTTTTGAGGGTTGTTGCTATTAAGTCCATTTTAGCAGCATAGCTAATTGCTGAAATAGGTATTTTCTTTTTCTTCCCCCCTACGTGTACTCTATTGTACAGCAATGTTGAAATGAAATAAATTTTGATATAAAACCTGCCTTGTGCCAGCTGCAGCAAAAGGAATGAGGAACATCTCCCAGCACACTCTGTAGTATTGAAAGTCTGCTGCTTTTTTTGTGGTTTGAAAGTGGATTACTGCCCATCTTCCAAGTAGTCAGAGGTGTGTGTAGTTGCTGTGTGGTCATACTTGAGCTAGTTTAAGCTGCTTTGATTTCCCTCTACAGTTTAATTGCAATAGCACTGTTTAACAAGGGCTGTGGAGCCTGCCCAACCCCTCCGAGGGAGAGTTGCAGTTAGCTTTTATTTCATGTCCAGCGTCACATGTATCCTTGGGGGCTGAATACGCTGTCTCTAGTGGATGCTTCTCTTCAAAGTAATAAAGCTGCATCTCTTTGGGACTGCTATACTGCTCTGTCGTTTATCGTGGTGTTCCCTTGAGTCATGTGTTTTCAGATTGTTCTCCTGCAAGATAAGAACGGTAAAAAGAACCGTTCTAGTGCTTTCTTTGCATACCACAAGTTTAGACTTATTATGTCTAACAGGCAATGTGTTTTTCCTTTTTTGTCAAAGCACGTACTGCTCTCTGATTTTGTCTACTAAAGCGTATGAAAATGTAAGTCTTAATGACATAGGCATTTTCCACATAGACATGTGAAAAAGGTTTTTAAAACCAGATCAATTACACTCGCATCTGGGTGGTAGGATCCTGGGTTGGAGGTGGCTGTAACAACAGCTGAAAGTAGTGCTTTATCTTTCCCTGCAAGAGTTAGTTTTTGATTTCTGTCCTGGCCTCTTACAGGGCCAGAGTAGTAAGTTGCTAAGAAACTAGTCAATTATTCATTGTAGCCCAGTGCAGGTAACTGGAACTAAAAGGAATATTTGAGGAAGTTTCTGGAAGGGTTTGTAGCTCAAAACAGTGGTGTAAACTGCCTCCCCACAAGTGTCAGGTGACAGGTCTATACCTTGAAACAGTGGTATCAGCATGCCGGATGATTTTTTATGCTGTTGGATTTCTGTCTAGGTATTTGGTATGGAAGTGGTTGGCTGTGTGCATCAGGAGACCTGAAGCCTCTGAGCTGAATTAGCCGTTCATTTTTCTCCATTGTGTAGTGAAGGGAGGGTCTCCAATTTACCATGTTCATGAAGGGCTGCCATAATGTGTGTGTGCATGAATGAAATAGTTTGAAGTTTGCTTGCTTTTGCTAATGTGTACTTAATTTCTATTTCTTTGCTTTTATCTTATCAACCAAGTAAAATGTCTTTGGGATTTAAAGATGATTAAAAGGTGAGAAAGGGATAATCTTGCCCATAACAAAAATGTTTCTCTTTAACACAATAGTAAACATTGTGTTTGACAAAAAGCTACACACCAGGTCCTTTTTGGCAGAGTTGGAGAAAACATTTTCCAAAGAAAGAATTTCTGGGCTTTATGACTTTGGGTTTTCGTAAAATACCTTGTGATTAGCAGAAAAGCCTGAACTTATGTATTGAAAACATGACTGTATTTTTTGATATATACGCATAGTCATTTTATACTTCATTTTATACGTGTATATATATATATAGTCATTATTTCTAGGGAGCATGTAAGTATGTAGTTTTTTTGTTTCTGCTATGCTTACTTGAAAGCTATTATATGTAGTTTTTCAAGAAGGTATAAATTTTTGAGTGCTTTGAGGAACTTAGCTAGTCTGAGTTTTATATTCTAGAATGTCAAATATGTGAAATGGTATTTGCTAGAAATGTTAGTAGAGTTACCTGTTTGCCAATATACTGATCCTAGACTGTGTTGTAAAGATACCAAGTGCCAAATTATACTGGCAACAGTTATCGTTCGACATCTTTTTCATGTTGAGTAATCTAAATTTCATTTTAAGGTTCATCTCAGAAGAAGCTGCTAGCTCCCGATATGTTCACAGAATCAGATGATATGTTCGCTGCATACTTTGATGTAGGTAATTCTTGGAGATGAAATGTATAACTTTTTCTGCTTGATTTTTGTTAGAGTCACTGTCACTTGAGGGTTGTGAGAACTTTGATGTGTAAAGGCGCGTGCAGCTAAGTGACTTGTATTTTCTTAATCTTTTGATCAGCCAAGGCAGGCAAAGTGGTTCTTAATTAGTATTTCAATGAAATAAAACCTGCTGAAATTAGTGGCAATTATACCAGAGTAAGCAATCGGGGAATTCACCTGCTGTTTGAATACAATGGCACATGGTAAAAACAGGAATCTATTTGTAAATTCAGCTTTTTATTAATGTTACCATGTTGCAAAAATATGAGCTTTTTCCAGAGGGTCACATATGGTTAATTAAAAAATGTGTAAGATACTGTAATTGGCTAATGATGCTATGTTGGAGTAATCTTGTGGTTTGTTTGGAGATCTTTTGGGGTGAAAAGATACATTTCCTGGTTTTATTTTAACACTATTTCATTAGCTTTTCTCTGGAAGTGCTGCAGTGACCTTCAGATATTGGCAGTCCAGTGGCTAGTTTTGAGACTTTATGTGCCATACTCTATAAATCCTCTGCATTGTTGCTGATGCTCAACACTGACAAATAAGTAAAGACAAGAACTTTCTTCTTAACTTAAACCAAATTTAAGTGGCGAATTTTTATGGCAGATATAACATAGGCTGCTGTGGTTTTACTCTAGTAACACTGGTATTCCTCTGACCTGGAAAAAGATGAATACTTGAAGGATAGTGTGTGTGTGAGGCTGGATTTTTAAAAGTTCAGAAGTTACAAGTGGTGATTTATATGGCTTTTAAGTGAGCATCTCCCCCTTCCAGAAATTGTTGTTCAATTGAAGATACACTTTACTACTCACAGTTTTGAATTTGTGATAAAATATTGCCCAGTCTGTTAAGAGATGTCAACAGCAATTGTACAAGTGTTATGGTTGTATGTATAACAGTATGAAACAAGTGGCATGTAATGAACAGAAATTCAAGGCTTGAACAGTTGTCTTTTCCTTGCAAAATGCTAAACTTTTTTACTATAAACTTACTGTAAATAAGAAGTCTTACTTAAATGGTCCAAAATGTGCATTCTGATATGACTTGTATAAATTCCTTGTGGGTATTAATTGAAACTTTGCCCATTTATGTTTAATAATAGTTCTATTGGTTGATCTCGTCCTCTTTCCTTGCATCAGACTTTAGATACTGATGTGTAAATAATAATAAGTTGTTTCTCTCTCCTGCAAGGTAAGTGTGTTTGTATTGTGGAGAGAAACAGTGTTTCAATAGGGAAAAAGGGTAAGTAAATGTCAGGGAAAAATACAGAGGCACACAGGCAAAGCTGTTACTTTTCTTTTTATTTCAGAGTGCTCGTCTAAGGGCTGCTGGGTTTGGAAAAGACTTCAAAGAAAACCCCAATCTCAGGGATAACTGGACGGATGCGGAAGGCTATTACCGTAAGTCGTGTTTGTTTATCAGCAAGGACAGATAGAGTGAAGGTGCTGAGTGGAGAAGATCCTCACATATAAAAGTATTGAAATGTTGTTCTTAATGTAGATGTATCCCAGAGCCCTGTCTGAGTGTGTAATGTAATGGATGAAATGAGCATGCAGGTTTTAACCTGAGTTTTGAAAGGACTCCAGACTTAAGAGACTCACCCTTTGTTCACCATAATTTTCACAAAGCTGAGTGCTAGAAAACATTGCACACCATGAAATTAAAGGATTTTGCTATTTACCCTCATGCTTTGTAATAGTAGAGAATGGTTCATTTTTCTTGAAAAGTTCCATTACGTTTATCCCTCGTAACTTGAACTTGCTTGGTTTTTCTCCCTCAGGTGTTAATATAGGTGAAGTTCTAGATAAACGTTACAATGTCTATGGTTACACTGGTCAGGGAGTCTTCAGTAACGTGGTGCGAGCCAGGGACATGGCCAGAGCAAACCAAGAAGTAGCCGTGAAAATCATCAGGAACAATGAACTTATGTAAGTAATGCTTTTGTTCGGTGGTAATAAAGCCTGTGGAACAGTTGGAAGTTTTTCATGATGTGATTTGAATCTCCCTTTGTTTCAAGTGAAGTGACAGATTACAGCTGTGATTCCTGCCTTTTCTGCTAATATGAGCCAGATAATGGGAAGCGCTTGAGGACTATGTATCCACACTTCTTTACAGCTATCACAGGAAGAAGGGTACTTGCATTTTCATCAGGCACTCTCTCATTTGCAAAACTGCAGGGAACAGTGATAGCAAGAAACAAGGTTACAGCTAATTATGAGCCCTACATTTTTTGAGATGGGAGTTGTGGACTGTAAAATTTTTTTTTTGATGGGCCAAATCTATTTGGCAGGCTGTGGGTTGGATCCCAGTCGATCATCTGCAACTTTCAAAGAGACCTCCATAAATTTAATTATTTTTGTACATTTTTTAAACATTTGCATGTATATAAGATACATAAAAAGAGATGGGAGTTTCATTGCTGAAATACCAAAAAAAAAAAGAGGTTTTTCAGAATGAGTGAGCAATAACAAGTAAGATCTCTTAAACTATGTAATTTGAGGACTTGACTTGTAGTCTACAATACTCGTTTTCACCAACTGCTGCAGTATTTATACAGTCATTATGTCCTTCTCTGTTAAAGACAAAAGAAAATCTTTTCCATGTATTTTACCTTGGAAGTTGTAGCAGTTGTCTTACCATGTGTGTAACTGGATTGGTTTTAGTTACATAGATAAGTATCTAGAAAAGTTTTAAAGGCAAAAGGGAGGGTGATAAGCTATTTTAGTTTGGTGTGTTGTATAAGTAATAAGCTTGGGTATGTAATTGAATCCATAGTCAGTTTCGTTTAAATCATCTTTTAATACTGTTGTATGTGGCAAAGTACTTTTTTTAAAAAGTAAACTTCTCAAGTGAGTGCTGTTTAAAATTTGTCATATTACAGGACAAAATCCAGTTTTAGCCTTACGTGCAACTGAGAATGAGGAGGAAAGGATAAGTAGGTTACAAAGGTACAGTGAAGATCCAAGAATTAAATAAACTTACCCAGTGTGTAGTCACTAACAGCAAACCACTGTTGTGGTTTTGTTTTTTTAGCCATGGTACGTTAGGTAATGACAAGACACTTCTCATTTCTGGATAACTATAACCAACAAGTGAATGTCTAGATTTAAAAAAAATATTAGAATTTAACTGATTTTGTTTTATAATCACATTTCTCTGTTTTCAGGCAAAAAACTGGCCTAAAAGAACTGGAATTTTTAAAGAAGCTCAATGATGCTGATCCTGATGACAAGTTTCATTGTCTACGGTTGTTCAGGCATTTCTACCATAAACAACATCTCTGTCTGGTATTTGAGCCACTCAGGTAAGATGACAAATGTTTGGGGTTCTCTGTAAAAGGTAGAGTACTACTGACTGTTCTTTACCGTTCTGGTTTTGGCTATTGTTTTGATACCTTGTTCTCGTGCCAAGATTCAAGAATGCAAGGAACTTTGAAACAAAAAAAAAATTGCCTGCAGGCACAAATCACAGACTACTGAACTATTTCTGATTTACTTTTAGCATTGTTGTGAGTTTTCTGCCTGGAAAACATTTGAAACAAGATAATGTATTAAAGATGGTTCATCTTGCTAGTACTGCTCTTAATGATTTTTTGTGTATTGTCAGTATTTTTATTAGTTTTCATAATTCATCATTTTAAGGGTTTCTATTAAGAATGCATTCCCAGAGAGATTCAGGAATTGCTGTCTATTCTGTGAAGAGTACATATATAATAACAGTCTACGGAAGAAAATTGTTACAGTGGCTCTTTGCATGCTCACTTTCTTTCCATGTAATTAATCTTTTGTGACAGGTTGATTGTAAATACTGTTTCGTGGTAGATCCAGATATATTAATTGCCTTAGTCCCCATTCCTACTTAGAGGCATCAGTTGTTCCATGTATGTCATACTTCAATTTTTTCCATATTTGGGGTGAAGATAAGTTATATACTGGAACAACCCACATTTTGTGAGATTACGCTCATGTTTCGTTAATAAGGTGTAGAAGAAATTATTGTCTTGTCCTGCACTATCTCTTGATAACACACTTGTACCTTATTTATGTCCAATTATGTTTTAGTCCTGGAACTAGTCTTTTCATCTGCTGTTTAAGTCACCAAAAAAATCTCCTCAACTTTTTATCTTTTGCATGCTTCCTTTTTCATTTATTTCTGAAGGAAATGAGTACAAAGGCTTTGCAGTTGTTAAGAAAATGCTGTTCATGTGCAAATAAATCCTCTCAAATCCATATTGATAAAAAATAAGCTCTGAACTAAGTAAAGTCCAGACTAGTAAGTAATTACACAATATAGGACAGATCTGATTGACCAGCCTTTTTATTTCAATACTGTAGCTCACAGAGTGGTATGTTAAGTTGAATGCTGCTTTTCTCAAAAAATACTTAAAGCTAACTGGTTTATTTAAGTTTGTCTTAGAGTTTAGGAGGCCACTATGGGGTTTTTTGTTAAGCTCTTTCCAATTCTTTCTTGCCCCCTTTCCCTTTACAGTATGAATTTACGAGAGGTTTTGAAGAAGTATGGAAAAGATGTTGGACTCCATATTAAAGCTGTGCGTTCCTACAGCCAGCAATTGTTCCTGGCTTTAAAACTTCTTAAAAGATGCAATATCCTACATGCAGATATTAAACCAGATAATATTTTGGTAAGTAACAAATAATTAAAACTTTTTTTGCGTGGTCTGTAGTGTAAAATAAAGTTTTTGAAATTCATATCATTCTGTTAATTTAGGTGAAGCCAAATTTACTGAAAATGTTAAGGGTTCACACTTTGATATAAAATGATACTGTGGTATAAATAGTAGGTAAGAAATATAATACAGCATCTAAATAAAATCTTTCCAAACAAACATGCATCCACTTCTATCTTCATAGAAAGCAGATCTTCCAAAATAAGACAGTGTCTTACGGGAGGAATATTTGGTATTTTCCCATCAAAAGTTGAAAGGTGTTCTTGCTTTCTGCTAAACGGAAGTAGGGTTTGAGTCTAGATGGAGATTTTGTTTATGTGAGTGAGACGATGGGGAAAGGTCCTTGATGCCTCTTTTCTTGTAGGGCATGAGAGCTACATCAGAGGAATCCAGTGGTTTCCTTTGGTTTTTTTGGACATCATCCCTGTGACAAATTCAGATTTTTAATTTATTTAAAATGTTCTCTTATTACTATCTCAGCAGTAAAATTTGCTGTGTAAGCATGAGATGTGACTAATATGCTGTTTTATAAATGGTACTCTGGATACTGGAGTTGCAGGTCTAAATTTGTAAAATTGCCCTATCTGGACTGAAATCTGGGTCCACCAAGGATATTTTGTTGCAGGGACAGTACGTGAAACTGACTTTTTTTTGTATTTTGTAGGATCTGAAGGCATTAACTATCACTTTCAGTTTGAGCAAGTTTTACAATTCTCTTAGAATACAGAGAGGCAGGAACTTCCAATTTAAAGGCTGAATGTTCTTCCTCTCTCTGACTTAAATGTGGTGTCACTTTTACAGTATTATTATAAGTTCTGTCCACAAGTAGTGCTAATGGATGTTTATGTTTAACTTGCAGGTGAACGAGTCTAAAACAATACTAAAGCTTTGTGATTTTGGCTCAGCTTCACATGTCGCAGATAACGACATCACACCCTATCTAGTTAGTAGATTTTATCGAGCTCCAGAAATCAGTAAGTGTGTTTTGGATAAGCTACATCTGTCACATACCAGGAAATGCCAGTATTAGCAGATGAAAATTTGACTTGGATTTATTCTCTAGTCTTAGCAAAACATGACTCTGGAAATATGATGGCCGTCAAAAATTCAGGCTTTGAAGGCATGTTCGTGTGACTCTCCGTGTATGTTCATGATCAGCTCAGTGAGAAGTCATTCTGATGGGTTATAGTTATGTTTCAATTTAGAGGTATTGTTCTGACTTCTTCGTTTTTGCTAATTCAAAGCTGATCAGTTTAGGTGTTAGGTAAAAACCTCCCTTTCTAAAATAGGAGTACTTTAAAAGCTAAAAGGTTTACATCCTCCTTTTATAGTAACTTTTTATTCCTAAGAGGAACAGCACCAATATAGTTTACAAATCAGAATTTTGTCATCTGACTGCTTTTATGATATTATGTCAAAGTCTGCCTTTATGGAATTAACTGTAATTGCTCTGTTTCAGTTATAGGAAAAATCTATGACTATGGTATAGATATGTGGTCTGTAGGCTGCACATTATATGAGCTTTACACGGGAAAAATACTGTTTCCTGGCAAAACCAATAATCATATGTTGAAACTTGCCATGGATCTCAAAGGAAAGATGCCAAACAAGGTAAGAAAAACAAGTACCTAATATCTGAAACTGCTATAATGAACAGTAGATGATACATTCTTTGTTCTTCTGGAATTCTGTTTCTTATCATATACATCTTTTCTTAACAGTAAGTACTAGACTTTGCTCTGACTGTGTAATGTATACTGATTTAAAATCTTACGAAGTGAAAGTATACAGCTTCTTTTTCATAGACTTAAGTATAAAGTGAAAGCAGAAACCTTCTAAGCACTGACCTGAAAAAAAATGCGTAAGTCAATGAAAGATACTGTGTCCTTTTTCAAAGGGTTTGAACTGTATCTTCGTATTCAGTCTCAACATTTCTTCCTCTCCTTTTGATACATTTTTGAATTAGTTTAAATTACTCATGTTGCAATAAATTAATAGACATTGATGTTAATTGTGAAATTTGTAAGACTCAGAGAAGTTGCCTGAAACTCTTGCCTCTTCCTCATTTTCCAGATGATTCGAAAAGGCGTGTTCAAAGATCAGCACTTTGATCAAAATCTCAACTTTATGTATATAGAAGTAGATAAAGTGACAGAAAGGGTAAGTCCTCAATGTGTTGACTAACCCATCACTTCTTTCCAAGCTTTCCTACTGTTATAGTCTTTCAAACATACCTTGGCTTCCTAATTAAAAACAAGATTTTATAAGCTATTAGAATGTCGTTTTGCAGCAGTATGGACAGATTACATAGTTATAAAATGGCAAAAGAGATTCTTTTTCCTGGGATGTAGGAACATGATTAAGATAAATCTAAGTTTAATCTGGTAGATATACAGGGTATCTTCATATAATCTATCCTTGAATTACTGATGAAAGAAAATCTGCCTTCATTTTGTAGAAGGATGTTCAGCTTCAGTATGATGTGGGTATATTGTATGAGGTCACTTATAATTTTGGTATCATTTTGACATATTATATTTAAGAAGAATCACAAAACAGTGGTCAGATACGTGGACTTCCATGTTCTGAGTTAAGTGGGATGTTAGGTTCATGTGTCAACCTGTGTTGGTGGCCTCCCCCCGACAGTGTTTTTTCCACTTTTCTCTGCCCCGTGATGATTTTGAGGCCATATGGGGGAAGGGTGTTGCTGCTCTGATACAAGACAACCCTGCAGAAAAGCTGCTGCTGAAGCTCTGTAAAAGGGATGGATAGGGGGTTTGTGCATTAGTTCTGTTCTACAAGGCTGCCATTTTTGTGTTTGTAGGAGAAAGTTACTGTTATGAGCACCATTAATCCAACCAAGGACCTATTAGCAGACTTGATTGGGTGCCAACGACTCCCTGAAGACCAGCGTAAAAAAGTGCACCAGCTAAAGGACTTGTTGGACCAGATTCTAATGCTAGACCCTGCTAAACGGATTAGCATCAACCAGGCTCTACAGCACGCCTTCATCCAGGAGAAAATTTAAACCAGATGAAGAAGTTCAAAGGGTTTGATTAATTAAGATACAAAGACTGAAGAAATTTCACAGCAGTTATTAATGTATATAAACATAAATATTTCCCCTGCAAAGTTGAGGAAGAAATGATACATTTGAATTAACATCGAGGCTGATATTTCTTTTAGAAATGTTAGAGTAATTCTGTTTTGTGTCTTATGTGAAAATTTTCACTGTAGAACTGTTTTAATTGCCAAGACTGCACAAAAGTACAATGCTAATGTATATGGTTGCAGTTCGTATATATTATAAAAAAGAAGCATCTGTTATAAAAAAAAAAAGAGAAAAAAAAAAGAGAGCAGTAATACTGGGTGGTTGATTTGTTTTTAGCAGACTTGGCTTCATTTTTGTCTGTACCAAATGGCCAGCATAAATGCTGTTTATATTCACATTTTCCTAGGTGTGTGTGTGCAGGCCACAGCAGCATGCCCTTGGTGTAGTCAGTGCCGAAGGGGGTCTGTTCCTTCTTGAGCCTGCCCGCAGGGATGGTCTCCTCTTTTAAAGCAGGTTGTGTACAACTTTCAGTACACTGAAGGTAAGCTAACCCATCAACATCACTGGTGTTTAAGCTGTTATTTTGCTGGAACAACTGACAAATGAGAGACAATAGCATTGTGGCAGAATTCCCTGCATGTTTGAGAAATGATCTTGTTTTATTTTCTGGCATTGCAACCGTGGCATAGTTACAACTTCTGTTCTGTTCATCACATTTAAAACTGAGAGAGAGCGCACTTGATGGATAGAGCGCCTTCAGTGTACTGTTTCTTATTACTTTAATTTTTTTAATCAACTTGCTATAGACTTTGTATACATTTTGTTAAATACAGTTCACTATGACATAGAACCAATACTTACAGAAGAGTTTTCATTTAGTAGTTACATATGTTGGGATCTCATTCGAAAGACCTTATATCTAAAGGATAGATAGACAACATAATGAAATTTTTAACTATTTGTATGTCATTTTGAAAGTGTACTGCTTTATGCTAAAAGTGTTTCATTTGTTCATTGTTTTCATTATTTGTGATCATGTTGTCTTTCAATACAGGCATAAACCTTCCACTCTTGAACAAAGCAGCTGCTTTTTAAAAGCGGTAATTGCTTCTTTACCTTTTATTTCTTTTGTAAATGAAGCTTTTCTTTAAGAAATGTGACTTTAAAGTGTTGTCTCTTGCATAAAACAGTTGACACTTACTTATTGTAAAGTGAAGATTGTTCTGCTGCATGTAAAGTGGACCATGCAGATTTCTGTATGTTTTCAGTATGCATCATTAGATAATAAAGTCTTTTGTGAACAAGGCATTTGTAGCCATTTTTAAAAGAATCTGTCTTCAGTGATGGTAAATCAGGTAATTTGTAAGACCCGCCCCTGCATTTCCTATTAATCATTTAATTAAAGGGATTATTAAATGTTATGATCTTTGGGAGAGCTGTAGGCTATGTTAATTGGATATATAATTATCACTGCTTAAAAACAAAGCAAAAAACCCTACAGATACTGTCTGTCTGCTTTCATTGTAATGAAATTATTCCTGTAGGACATGGGATTAAATTCAGGCTTTAACTAATGTTTGTGCTGTTTTTCTCACTTTTCCTTTTGATGGTGCTGAAAGAGAAAAAAGGAAAGCGAGTCACAGGCCACTCAACGCCTACTCCATGGGTCTGATTTGCTGAGACACCAACTTCACCTTCCTAACAAGGTTATTTCTGACAGCATGTGTAGATAAACATATAGCAACAAGTTAAAAGAGCTTGAGACAATTGAGTTGGTTATACAGGGTGAGGAAAACAGAAACAACTTTTTCAGCTCCATACTGCTATTTTAATGTTCTCTGACAATGTTAAGAAGTTCATCTTTTCATTTTTTATTAATATATTCTGACAGGCTGTGAAAACCCCACTGGTTTCACATACTTTATAATACTTTGAACTAAGAAGGATTTTTTGTATCCATCTAGGTGCATAATGGCAACAATCATGCACTCTTAGTGCACTCAAGAATGAGGAAAAATGCCACAAAGCAGGTCATTCTGCTGGTGGGGAATACCCCACCCAGGAGGTGTAATGAACTAACTACGAAAACAGGAAGGAGATGGGTGGTTTTGTATGCCTATTTGGAACCTTCAACCTGTCTCTTCTTAATTTATATTGTAAAATTACTAATAAAAACCAATCTCTCCCTATTTCCACATATTTAAGGTATCTTTTTCATACAGGAAATGAAAGAAGTTAGCGTTCATGTTTAGTGAAACACTAGTTGCTTGCTAGTTAAATACAGAAAGTGTAACTTAGATTTTTACAACATAGGCAGCACTTCTGAGGGCACTTTTACACAGATCTAGTAATAGCTTATTCTTTTTGTTGCTTTGTACTTTGTTCTTAAAATAGGAATATGAAACAATGAAATGAGTTGGTGATACAGAAACAAAGCAGTAGAAAAGATGCCCCTTAATACCTACAGAATTGTTTAAAGCTGTTCTGGAGAAGCATAAAGTTGCTCGTTTACTTGTTCTTTGTGTTGTAGGTGCAGCTCAAAAGAAGATGAAGGCTACCAGAAGACATGAACAAAGGTTTCTGTCCTATAAAAGATACGAAAAATACTCTCATCTAGTTCTGTCTTAATCTTTTAGTTTCCAGCATTTCAATTTAGAATTGATTAACACTACTGCATTACTGATAGTTCCTGAAACATACTTGCTGTATTAAAATTTGTTACATAGATTGTTTTCTTTCTGGTTGAAGAGATTTTTTTATTGTAATTAAATGTAGGTAAATAAGCATTACTCTTTAAATGTAGTTTTCTTAATATGATAGACTGAGCAGTACAAAATCTATGACATTTAGAAAAAAACTTGGCCATTATATTTGGCTAAAATAAATGTGTTAACCAGTATACATTTAAGCAGATGATGCACTTTTTTCTTTAACTTCAGTAGGTTCATTATTTATTTCAATTCTGTAAAAATTAATTATTGATACAGAGAATAGCTGGCAGGGGTTATTTAAAACAGGTGGATTTCAGTCCCCCATCCAGCTGATACTTCTTGTTGGCAACAATAGAAAACTCTTTAGTTCTGGCTTCAAAAACCTCTGGACTTGAGGATTTTTTGACACTGTTAAGGATCCTGTCCAGTTTTGAGCAATGCCTGTAGCTGTGGCTGCCACTACAGTCAGCTGAATTCTCTTGGTTGTGGCTGCAAACGGAACAGCTGTGCCAACAGCATGAACAATTTCTCAGCTCATCTAAGAGAGGATAACTTATATTTTCCTCCTGAGCACAAATTTTTAATTTATGTCTTTGCTAGAGGTCTTACATGCAGAAAGTCTGCCTAAATCTACTGTGCTGATTTCTGTTTCCTTCTCCCTCGTGGTGACAAGGAGCTTCACATTTAGTTTACTCAATTTTCCAAGCCTTCAGAAAAAACAGGATTCCAGCCCTGTGGAGTTAGAATGTCTTTTTATTACCTTGGTGTCTACTACTTAGTTTAAAAATTAATTACTGTTCAAGAGTTTTTAATAGAAGATAATGATTCCTTTAAAACCTTTTTAATAATACTTTATCTCCATACATAGGGTAAGTGGCATTAAACTTCTGAAGAACCTTTATGTGTGTATTGCCCCCCACACAGAAGGCAGACCAGACTGTGATACTGCTGGAGATAGAGGGATCTTCTACAACATGTGTATAATTGTAATATGGGTGGAGGATGTTGAGAAGTGGCAATTGCTTGAAATTAATAAACTGTGCTTAAAACTTGCCTGCATCCTGTCTTCTGTTGTGCTTACATGTCCTACTGCAAAGCTGTGAAATGTATGAACAATTTTTAAATGCACTAGAAATTAAGTATAGTTCTTTGAATGGGATTGTCTCCTTAGGTATCAGAGGCATTAGAGAATCTCTGGGAAAAATCTTCCTGAATATGTGAAATGGAGCTTTTGTTAAGTTGCCTCTCCCATGGTTTTGGAAGCCCCCTCAGCACCAAAGATTTCTTGTGAATTCACTTTAATTTTCACTGTGCCTTTTTTTATCTTTTATAGCAAGGTATTAACCTGTACTGAGTCAGGGGGTGAAAGAATTGCATTGTATTGCAGTGAAGGGAAGTCATATATACTTACAGAGTAATCTTTATAAGGGAAAATACAGACTGGGAGTAGCAGCATGGTGAAGTGGGAGGGAATGTGTGTTTTTATTTATTAACTTGTAAATTATGTATCACATTATTAATTCAAGCGTATTTGTGTGGGGGTACAGAAGTGAGACTGCCACATGTATGTTCTACACATCCATGTCTAAGTACGTAGATAATTAAAACTTAATTTTAACTTGCGATAGTACTTACTCTAAATGTAAAACCTTGGCCTTCGTTCCATCAAACACCTATTGGAATTCTTCACTGTCTTAATTATTTCCTCATAAACATTGATTTTGATGATTGTGGCCCAGATATTTCTGTAAAGTAGGTGTGAGCTAATTATAAAATAATGAAAACACATGAATATTTACAAAGACTCAGTGTTTGGTTTAAGTTAATGAGAAATAATTTGAAGCATCTTATGGGCAGGTATAAACAAATAGGCCATAACTGATAGAGTGACTGTTGATGGTTCAGTCTCAGAAGTGACTTTTTAAGTGAGAGTGCAACAAAGGTGGCTTTGTGTTCTTGTGGAAAGAAACTAGGAGGGGGTCCCTGAGGATACCTGAAGTACACTCAGTCTAAAGAATGAGACTGATAGTAGCTACCAAAAGTAATAAGCAAAGAAAGTGTACAGCTTGA
Organism: Eulacestoma nigropectus; assembly: GCA_013397775.1. Taxonomy (NCBI): domain Eukaryota; kingdom Metazoa; phylum Chordata; class Aves; order Passeriformes; genus Eulacestoma; species Eulacestoma nigropectus. Next base: position 1,071,270 of record VZTE01004781.1, read on the forward strand.
TAAAGAAAGGAGCTGATAACACAGGTTACTGGGCACAAGAAGGCAGAGAAGAAAGCACTCTTGATTACCAGTAACATGTTAAAACCCTAATTCTGTATTGTTACAGGAAATGGACCTTTTCACAGACTTAGTGAAACTCCAACGTGTTCTTCAAGTCTTTGAAAGCCAATTTAAACTTGCAGCTACAATAGACCTTTCCCTTTGGAGAGGCAGATCTGTCATGGAACCTGACACAGTATCTGGCAGAAGTATGGGTTTTTAGAGGATGCAGGTGAATTTCTTCATTGGTGAAAAGACAGGTAACCACCTTAAGTAATCTGTTTTAGCAGGAAAAAGGGTATTTAGTAGTCTGGGTTTGACATTCTGCATATTCACTTTTCAAGCAGCTCTTAACTATCGATTGCAGAACTCCTTGTATAAAGGAGACAGCTCAGACATTCTACAAATCTTTCTCCTATGTTAAAACAGAGCTCATCCTAAAAATGTTACCAGATGAGGTACTCTGTGTAAAACAATTTGACATTTGAGCTGCAGCTTTTCTGTGGGAAGGAACAAGGTTTTGCTCAACTAAAGCCAAGCTGACCTCCATACCATGGTTACTTGTGTATCTACTAGGCAACTAGGAAGGCAACATAGAAAATTCTGTAAATAATTTCACAAAATCTAGTTCGGATTTAATATCCAGACAGATTAGGCTAGCTGGGTTAAACTGGTGTGTTCTTTTCAGCCTCTTGAATGAAGATGCTGCATCGTGGCTGAACGTGAGGCCTGCCTGCAATCAGTCTTCCTTTGGGTGATCTCCTTAACACAGGATAATGACAATTTGGTCACTCTTTCTGTGAGTTTTTAGATTAAATCTAAAATGCACAGAATGCCTCTCCTTAGGAGGCTTAAATAAATCTGGCAGAGCAAATTCAGGCATAGAGGTCCCTTCGTCTTTGTATTACAGAGAACATCCAGCACTCTCTGACAGGGTAGGAAATGGGTGGTTTCACAAGTTGACCCAAATTGCTCTGTAGCTCATTAAAGCTAATATACCACGTCCATTCTTATTTGCAAGTAATTTGCAATCTATTTATGTTTATAAGGCCTTAAAAAAAAGGTGAGCTATGTTTACATGAAAATTCCAAATAATGCCTAGATCAAAGTCCTTTTTTTCTTGAGGTTTTTCTCTTTTAAAATAATCCAGAAATCCTCATTTCCTGTAGTAAATTACATACTAGTTGAGTATATGAAATTGAGAGCAATTTGGGACATCTCACAGATGAATTGCTCCACAGACTGCAACTAATCCTGTGTAACCGACTTCCAAATTTGCTCCAGATTCCCACAAGACGGTGCACACCCACTTTTGCTTCTCATGCTCCTAGGGCCAGGGGAAGGCTGAGGAACTTTTCTGTACTGTTCCTACTGGATTCACAACATGGTTTTGATTTTCTAGTGCACTGATCACAGAACAGAACAAACACATAAAGCAAGACATCAAAACACAAGTAACAAACTACTGGCAACATCTCAGCTTCTGTCCTGCTTCCCAGCTGACCCTCAGTGACAGAAATTTGACTATTGCAAAGCACAGTCTGGTTCAGAGGATGTGCTACAATGTTATGAATTAAAAGCTATCCAAACTTCCATAACACAACTCAATGCCAGGCAAAATAACTTCCATAGGGTTTTATGGAGTAGGGAAGGAGAGAGTGGCAGAAGCCCCCATCATGGTTCTCCCAGTTTCTGGGTGACTGAGCAGAGACAATCACACATACTTCCATTGCTTTCCTGATTTACTATAGAAGGAGAAGGCACAGCTGTTACAAGCATGTCCTGTAACAGGAGATGTAATATCACAGGGATTCTTCCTAAACCTTTTGAAATACAGAGTTTACAAAAAACTTGCAAAAGCATATTAAAAAGGAAAAAACCTTCCAAAACTTGCCTATGTGCTCTCTGCTAGCTACCGCAAATAGTAGCAAAACCTGAGAGAATTCCCCTCTCCACCCCATTAGTAACACCTCTCTCTATGTTTTCCAGCAAATGCAAAGGGAGAGCACATTCTCAGAGATGAAAAACTACAAGGGAAGTGGAGGGTTTGGGAGAGGCAAGTGTTTAATAGAAGGGTTTTTTGGGCTCTTGCTTCATATTGCAGAATTTGTTTGTCCTTGATGGGTAGATTAGAAAGAATTTGAAACAAACCTTTTTAAGGTTTGCTAAAAAGTTAATCATTACTGAAATGGTTCTGAGGTAACAATTTTAGAGCAAGTATGTCCTTTCTTGGGGTATCTAATTTCAGCATTGCTAGACAATAATTTAATTGTTAGTACAATCATCAAAAGAAAATACAGCAGTAGTAGCATGAGTGGAAAGGTGCTTCTCTTCACTGAAATTCATCCTTTTGATTACGAACAATCCAGCCCATGATTGTTAAAACTTGGTGTTAGCAACGTATGTTATAAAATAATGTTTTCTTCTGACATCCAACTCATTTACAAACACAACAGCAAAAGCAGTGGCAGAAAATTCTTTCTGTGTGCTTTTCCAGTAAAAAGTACATGTGAAGATACATGCCATTACCACACCTGGATTTTTAGCAGGGCATGTTGTGATATGCAGTGGGTAATGGTTTTAAACTGAAGGGGAGAGCAGGTTTCAACTGGATTTTAAGAACAAAGTGTTTTACAATGAGGGTGGTGAAACACTGGAACAGGTTGCCCCGAGACATGGAGGGTGCCCTATGCCTGGAAAATTCAAGGTGATGTTAGATGGGGCTCTGAGCAACCTGATCTAGTCAAAGGTGTCCCTGCTCATTGCAGGGAGGTTGGAACTAGATGTTCTTTAAAGGTCCCTTGCAGCCCAAACTGCTCTGTAATTCCTGCAGATCCCAGTCTATGCTCTCTCACTTTGATAACCTGATGACTGCTGCTTAGTTGAGTGTTTCAGCCAATTCTACAGCCCTACAACTGTGATTTAATTTAGATCCCATTTCCTGGAATTGTTTGTTGCAGCTGCATAGCAGAAAATCCTTACTAAACTTAAATGACATTCACTGCTGTCCACTTACACACCAAGCAGGTCACACTACTGAAGGAAATTAGAGTGGTTTGATACTGTTTGTCCTTGACAAAATACTGCAGAATAGAGAGGAGATTTCCAAGAAATTCTCTTCACTGATTTTGTGTACTTACCTGTACCTTCTTTTATTTCTTTTACAATGGCAGACCTTGATAAAAAAAATGGCATTCTGTACTTGTATCACAAAAGAACTGTAAAATTGCACATTTTTAAAAGATCAGGACTAATGGAACAATATGGTCAGAAGCTGGCTTTTGTTGCTCAGATGCTTCTAAAAAAAAAAGTTTTAAAATGTTCCACACTCATCACTTTAAATGTCAAATTTAAATAGAACAACATTCAGCAGTGCTGTAAGACAGCAAAAATATCCCTTCAATGCAAATTGTAGCAACTTAGAAATTGTTTTGTTATCTTCTTTTAGGTATGTTGTTACAAACTCCATGAAATTTCTGTAAGTACTTTAATTCCTTTTTTTTTAAGCTATGCAAATCTTTTTCAGAGTTTTAAATTAACATTCATATTTTAATAGGTAAAGAATTCCCTATTTCATACCTGTAAATTAGTTATACTACTTTTATCTAAAATACCAGGTAAAAAATACATTTGCAATAGATATTTTAGTGGCTGAAAAACATGGAACTCTACACATCACTAAATGTTAATTAAGGTGAACACATTTCATTTCCCTCATTATCATGAGGGATACAAACTGGAGATACTATTTGTGTATACATTCAGGGAAAACAAGGTAAGTAAGTGACTATTCAGAGTTCAGGTTGAAGTTCCCAATCTGCATAAACATTTCCTATGGATTAGAATACATAGTGCACAAGAAATGTTTGAAATTGAACATACTGATGTGTTTCTTGCAGTTCTAGGGTCTTAACTAAATTGGAAGAGAAAGCCCAATACCAATAAAAAACCAAACAGTTAGCAAAACCCTCCCTTCTTGCTGTATCCTACTTCATCAGTAACTAAAACCAACAATCAGACAGAGAGAATACAGATTATCTACTGAAGAAATTATGCTAAAAATGGGGTTAATGCATTGTATACTTAGATGTCTACAAGCATCTTCAGGGTGCAACACACTAACATGCTCTAGAGGAGACTCAAGGCTTTTATTAGAACATACTGGTTTTTGCCTCCTAAATGCCCTTCCTTAACATTAATGACAAAAATTTGACATCAATTAATAAAAACCTGTTCAGTGCTCCAATTAGAAAGAACATAAACTCATAATTACCTGTTGACATTTAATTGCAGAGTGCTAACGTGTTTTTGCATGCATTGCTCTCCCCTGTTTGGCCTGGGTGGGTGCCTATGACCTGAACTACTCAATTTAACTTGATATAATTATTAAAACATTATTTTACCTGCTCAGAGAAATTTTACTTTCATTTGTCTTCTTGCAGGCATAAAACATTCATTCTTTGTTGATATTTTGAGTTAGCTAAAGTAAGGAAAATTTTGCTCAAATATCAGAAAGTCATTTCAGAATAAGCACAAGGAATATGAAATAAAACAGGATACCTAATTTATTTGGCCAACAAACTTCACCTTTGTTTTGCTACACTGATGTTCAGATGACCTCAAATTTAGCAAAAGGTCCACAAGAGTCTCCTGCAAGAAAAAAAAAAACCTGAGATATAGTGCATGTGAAAACACTTCTCAGAAATTATCAACTTGCCTTCTTCCTTTGATCTTTTACTAGAAAATTTTAACCTGCTACAAGTGTGTAACTTAGTTTCAGTGAGCTGAACTTGGCTTTTAACATACAGCAGCTGTTGGGTCTGCGTGAACAAGATGGGGATTTTAGGTAGGGACAAGGGTTTTCGGTTTGCTTTTACCCCCCAGGTCTTACATGTTGCATTCTAGACCTACTCCACCTACTTATGGCTAAAATCTATTGATGCTGATTGATACTGATATTACATATATGTTTGTCTCGGTTTGAGAAGTCACCCCAGGACAATGTTACAGGCGATACAGAATGCATTTTAATGTTTGCCTACTTGCAAATCAAAGAAAAATAATCTTGAAAGAAAATCTTGCAAATGGAAATATTTTTCTTGATTTCTACATGATTATATAACATGCATAATTGTCTCCAAGTACCCAGGAAAGTTTCTAGATGCAGGAAACCTTTTAACAATGACCAGAGTTTAGTTTTTCATCGTAAGTTCTAATCAGTTTGAAAACTTTTTATGTCCTTGTTCAGATCAGAGATCTATTACATTACCTTCATGGAAGTGTTCACATCCAGCTGGAACAAGGGAGAGGCAATTCAACACAGCAGAGTCGTTATGGGATATTTACTGTAAATTCAGTGTTAGAAACACAAAAGCTGGCTTCAGGATGCAGCCTGAAAATACTGTACATCACTTATACACAGAGTTTTGTGGGTTCTGACAGACTCTGGATTTCTAATTGTTGGTCTCAAATGTGCTTTTTGTCAAACAGGTGTTGTATTAGCAGTAACTATAATGAATATAATCAATGAATGTTGCAGGTCTAATCAGTGTAATCTTAGAACACCTTATTTTCTGAAATGAGGTGCAGGTATCTTGTCCTTGGTATTCGTGTGATCTATTTGATTATTTACCTGTGATTCTATACAGACACAGAGGCAGAAAGTAGGTGTGTGTATAACTGTGCCAAGCAGGACCTGAATCCTATTGTACATTGCACCCCTAGAAGGAAAATAGGCACCACCCAACAGTGGTACCTTGGAAGGGAACATTCAGGAACACTTATGTAATTCTCACAATCTAATTATAATAGATATAATTAATAAGTGACTGTATTTCAGAAGAAATTATCCCAAGTTGCTGCTTTGTTGTATGGATGATATAGAAAATGTCTTAAGAGATTCATCAGATTGTGTTGTTCTTAATACCAGATACCTATAAAATGTGTATAAATTACTAAGGATGCTAATTCTAAACAAACATTTTGTGAACCTAGAAGTGATGAACTTTAAGTGATCTGAGACAATGATTTAACTTTTGGAAAAGTTAACCAAAACCACTCAGGAGTTCCATTCCCTAGAGGTAACCTTGATTTATTCTCATTACTCACAGAGAGCAGTGGTTTATGTCCCATTGCTGTAAGAGGTATGCTGACATCTACTGATCAAGGAATCCCTGCTTCTGCTATTCCATCCATCAACAGGTTATCAAGGGCTGCATTTTTGCTTGAGCAAATCCAACTCATCACACTTTTCACAGACAAGGGGTGATATGAAGCAATTAATGGAAAAATACATTGGAGATTCAACCCACAAAGCTCAAAACAAACATCTTTTGAGTTGAATGTGATGTCAAGTGAATGCTTTTTTGTAGGACTGTTATATTAATAGGGCTCCCAAGAACTACTTGCCCTCTCATCAAGGATGTTTCACAGAAAGAATAAGAATCACCACAACAGTAATTAAATATTTCTATTTATTTTTTCGTTAATACAGCATTTCCTTCCCCACAGACAAATAAAAAGAATCACTCCTAAGATATTTATTGAAGAGCTATCAAAATAGGGTGCTATAGAATCTCTTGCTTCTTTTGGAAGACAATCTGCTTTAGCATTATTCAGAAACGTCACTGATGCCTACAGAGTAATGAACCTTTTTTCCCCCAACCTAAATATCCATAATGGATCCAAGGCACATAAGAGTGTATTAATTTTGTGAACCAGGTTTAACCCAGTACTCAGAAGAGAGATATACCTTTTCAGGTGGTATAAGAATTATTATTTGAAGAGAAAGTTTATTAACAATGACAGCAGATTAGGCTACTGCCAGATGGTGAATTATTCTACTGGTGAAGATCAGAGTTTTGATTTCTTCTGGAAGAAGCTGACAATAGCATTTGCACATTCATCAGACAACCACCTCTCTGTCAGCACTTCACACTCTCTACTGTTGACTGCATGGAGCTTCTCCTTCTCCATACTTCGTAACAGCTGCTTGGACACTGCCAAGGACTGGAGAATAAAGAGAGGAACATTAGGAAGGTAAGTTTTCTATACTTTAATGCTTCAGGAAATAATACAAACCCCCCCACTGGAATCCTAACCCAACTGCATTAACATCACATCTCTAGCTTTTAGTCAACATTTTCGCTGGAAGTATTTATTGCATTTAATTCCCCAGACTGCTAATAAGGTGGAGAAGGCTCATGGGAAGCAAACCACCAGTCCACTAAGTGCTCATTATCAGAGTAGATGGTCAAAAGAAATGAAACTCATTCAACTGTCTGAAGTGTCAAATGCAACCCACATTATCAGCAGCTGGCACAGCTGTCTCCTCCTGTTCAAGCTAACACAAGACCACTGTGACTTCAGTAGTCTTATCAACCCTAAACCAGGGAGCAGGATCACTGAATTCAGCAAAAATTAAAGCCACCCAGCATCATCTTGAGCACCCAGAGCACACACAGTACAATTAATATTGCAGAACCAGTGGTAAGTTATATTCTTAAATATAAACTATTGCCAAAATAAAAACCTAAGGAAAGCCACTCAGGGCACTCACAGACACTGTACAGGTGGAGTAATCACTTAGTTTGTAAGGCTTTTCAGCCACTGCATCTCTGTGGACAGTGCACTATCTTAGATGCAGACAGAGTAGAAGAGAGGAATCTGTTTCCCAGCAGCAGAGGGAGACATCTGTGCTTGAGGGAAAATACATTGAGCCTCATTATTTCAATTAAGGATGAAGTGAAACCAAGTGACAGGCTAGGTTTGGCAGAAGAACTGGAAATGCTACAGGCTTACAAGGTGGAGAAAAATTAAAAATACTGACATTTTTGGGGAGGCTTGCATAAGCTTCTAATCTTGCCCAGACTTCCTTCTGGAAACTGCTGTCAGGGAAGACTTCAGTCACAAGTCCCTGGGCACAGGCTTCTGCTGCAGTCAGCTTTTTATTGAAAAGCAACATCTCACTTGCCTATGTAAAAAAAAAGGAAGTGTGATTCAACAAGACACAAGACTTGAGTAATCTGGCAGGGAAGCTGCATGCTTCCAGGTCACATTCATTTTACTTTCTTGCTTGTTAATATCTGCCCTCTGAAAAGAACACAGAATAGATTATTATTATGATTATTATTGTTATTATTAAGGAACCTCGAGATACTGTCTCCTTCAAAGCCCCTGCTTGAGCAGGGTACTCAGTGCCATCATCCAGGCCATAATGAAGAGGTTAAGCAACTATGCCCAGTGTCAACCCCTGGGCTTCACCACTAAGGACTGGCCTACAGTTCCTACTGTTCACTAGGACTGTACATGTCTTTTTGAGCAGAGCTCCAAGGCTACAATCTGAAATTACCTCATCATAAATGTGTTTGTTCACTTTTGCAATGACTCCAAAATTTCTAGAACATGTACTGGCAGGCTGTGTCTCACTGAACAGACTACTCTTGATACTTGGATGTCTATGAAGCACTTGCTCTGCTCTTTACAGATTTAAACCCTGCTCAAAAAAATACATTATATTAATGCATGAAATATCAGATTAGTATTTAAAACTACCCAGATTTATTCTGTGGAATGTCAAAAGAAGCAGAAAGGATTTATGCTGTTCTGAGAAAAGCAAATTTGGATTCTGCATCTTAATTTTTCTTTTTCCTTTTTTTTTTTTTTTAATTACTATTATTTAGTTTCCTTTAGTTTCCTTATTTCTAGAGTAGACAGAGAAAATAAGAGTATGGACAGACCACACTTGGTCTCACAGTCAGAGGATACCAACACAAAAAGGCCAGATGATCCCACAGGCAGTGCAGACATTCTTACCTTAGCTAAGCCCATGATTTTTGGAAACAGGTAAGAGGAACATCCCTCTGGGCTCTGCCCAAGTTGACTAAATGGGCTGTGAAATGTAGCCTGGAAAAAAAAGAAGAACAAAATAAAGAAAACCTTACATCAGAGCATGAAATTAAATTACTAGGATTTAATTTTCATTTTAAATCTTCTACTGAGACAGAGTTCACCAAACACATCTGAACTGTTACCATAATAGGCTTCAAATGCCATCTGGAATCATTGCTTCATCCTCTCAATGCACTCAAGAGCTGACTTTGTATAATTCCATTCCCTTATCCAACAACCCTATTGATGAACTTGTATTATTTGAATACGGCACTTAGAGAAACTAATGTGTAGGCACAAAATCTTTACAGAAAGGATGTTCCTGCATGTCTGCCCTAAGAGTTATTAAATACATATTCCAAATAACATAGGAGACAAAAAGCATTTTTGATTTTCTGAAGGCACACCAAGTTTATTCTACTCCTGAAAAATTCAAGTCACTACATCTTCTTTCCCCAGGCTTTAAGCAAATCTAAAAAGAGCCAGTGCCAGAAATGCAGCAAGGAGTCATACAAAATACCACCATAACTGCAAGTTAGAACTGAACAGTGAACAATCTGTTAGAATAGAGAATAATCAACTTTGAGAAGGCTTCAATAAACTTGAAGGTAGTAGGAAAACTGTCATGAAGGATAATCTAAGTGAAAGGCTAGGTTAGATCCTATAGAAATCCTTCAAGAACTGTTACCAGGGGTACAAGCAAAAGCTGTCCCAGTGCAGATAGACTCTAAATAATGAGCTTGTCATGGATTTTAAACACAAATACACAGAAAGGGAAAACTATGTCAGACGATAAGTATGAAACTAATATAAGCAAGCAGAGATTAAAAAAAAAATAGAAATGCAAGGCAAAAATATGATGCATTTATCAGTGATTATATATACGACCAGTAAAAGGAAATTCAAGTATGAATTTCAAGCCATTCAAGAAAGAAGGATAATATTAACAGGACAAAACATTTCATGCTTGTTTGGATTAAACTTCAACTAAATCTATACTCATGGCTGTAGAGAGATGATATGCTGAGGGGAAGCGATCAGACTTCCAAATAGTCTTAACAAAATTGAGAGGTATGAGTAAGAAGATACTATTCAATACGGACAAGTTAAAGTTTGTCAGGAACAACTTGGGATGTAGCATATGATACACGATAGGGAAAACTGTTTTACTGGCAACTTTATAGTAAGGGATCCAGGTGTTAGATCAGACAAGTATGTAAATCAATGTAGTGATTTGATTTTTGATATCCAGCACAGTGGGATGTCAAATCAGAAATATAGCCTGCAAAATGTGGAGAAGTTCTTCTGCTCCATTTCATGTCAGTAAGACATGAGCTGGAGTGATGTGTCCAGCTTGTACCACTAAGCTTAAAGAGACACAGAGCAAATGGAAGGAGTCCAGAGGAATGTGACTGCAGGCCACATGAGGAAAAGCTGAACAAATGGCAGCTGCTTAGCTCAAAAAAAAGGAAAAGACTGAGAAGAGAAGGTAAACCTGAGATATATCTAATAGGCTAAGTACACTGATGGCTAAGGTTATTCTAAGGGAGGATGAATATAGATTGTTCTTTAAACTGAGGAACAAGAAACAACAGGTTCACCCTGGAGCAAAAAAAATCAGATGAGAGGGGCGAAAGAGGGAGAATCCAACACTTTTCTAGTAAAAAAAGAGATCTATGGACCATAACTGACTGAATAAATCATGCACATTAGACAAGCACATGACAGGAATGGCACGGTCATAAGTGATCTGTAATGAATCACTTCAACCAGGTACTGAACTTCCATTCCATAACAAACTTTTGCTCCCCCTTTCACACCGAAAAGGGGCCTTACAAACATCATTTCACATCAGCTTAGAAGGGAGGCTCTTAGAAAACAGCCTCTAAACTGGAGTCAGTAACTTGATAAGCATAACTACAGCACGGGAAATTCCATGCATGTTAACCACTGGCTGATGTACCCCTGTGCTGGTAATTAATATAGGTAGGTGCTCCTTGATGCGATATACAAAACCTTTAGACTTTTCTGAAGCGTTCTTTTCTTTCAGATTACCCCAAATCAAATATTATTTAATACAGACAGAGGCTTAAAGACTGTCTTGGGATAGGCCATGTAATGTACTTACCCTGTCAGAAGCATAGACAAGGTCACACAAACCAAGGACTGTTACACAGATTCCAATAGCTGGGCCATTTACCACTGCAATCAGTGGTTTAGGAAAATCAATAAAATGAGCCACAAACTCTCTAGAGAGAAAGGAACACAGAAGATGTGAGAGACACATCTCAAGTGTTTTTCATCCAATATACACAAATTTCAAAACACATGATTAGACACTAACAAATAACAAAACCCAAGAGCTAGATAGAAACTATGTAGTCTTTGGTTTTTCAGCCTTTCAGAAATGAATTCTGACAAAATAAGAGCTATTTGAAATAGCTGCATTTCCTTAGCAACTAAGAATCAAACACATACATGTCAGCAGAGCTTTTGTAGTTCCTGCGATCAAGTTATGGAAGTGTTTTCCTCTTCAGCTACAGTTGCTGAATACAGCTCACTGACAAGAGTCCTCTGCCTGTACATCCAGCCCAACTCCACCCATTGGATAGCCATTCCCTTCACAGACTCTGTTCTGCAGTGAAGCCCCAACAGGCACCAACACCGTGATGTTACCACAACACAGAATTCCCTAGTGCTCCTCTGCACAGGTTTGAGAAACAGCATTTTGCTTCATTTGACAGCTGCTTCTTCATCCAAGAGGTGCAAAATGCGTTCTCAAAATAAAACATTTTCCAAAATGTGAACAGTGTTGTAAAAACTCCATTTCTCTGGCACCTCTGGGCATTGGTTGTAGTGAAGCACTGTGCCTGTGTAATGGTAACAGCCCAGCAAGCACAGGCTTCTCACAAGAGCAGGGTTAAAGACCATAAAGCGCACAAGACTCTGCATTGTGCTGAACACCTTACAAAACACTGCAGACTGGAACACTTGCCAGGTACAACTGAGTAACATCTTCACAACAGGCTCACACTGCATCATTATCACTTCAAGGGGCAACTGTGCTCCACAGACAGCTTGCCTAAGTAAAAGCTGCAAAACTCAGTACTTTACTTGCAGTTCATCTTTAAAACATAAATAAGAAACACTGCTTTTCTGTGTAGCTTTCCCACCAATTGCAAGTGCCTGAGGAAACGATCCAACTTGCAAGCATCTCTTGGATGCAATTATCACATACAGAAGTAAAAGAGAAGACAAAATCTGCTTAAGTAGGTGAAAAAAAGAAACAGCCTCTTGTGCCAGATGATATGCCTGATCATGGCCTTAGAAAATAAATTCATTTAACAGGTCAATTAAAACTTAAAGTCAGAACCAAGATCCGAGAATTACTGGGCAATTTTGAACAAGCTCATTACACCTGTCTCTATCAAAAGAAGTCTGACAGTGAAGGTATTTTGGCATTTCCTGCTACTGTAGACACTGTTGGATATCAAAAACCCCACACTTTTTTAATGTACAGTTAAAAAAATGTTTTTGTCATTATATCTGTATGTACTTTCGGGACTAAACAATGAAATCAAGTCTTCAGCATCACTGTACTCAAAAAGACTTCTAATATGAATCTATTTATTTCACACAATTAATACCACTTCCTCCCACATGATCTTTGTGTTTGGACATGGTGAGCCCTTAGACATAGTCACCTAAATAGATGAATCGCAGCATAACTGGGTCCCTACTGTTGTGCTTTCGAACAATGCCTGCAAATTATATTTTACCTACTACAGTATGCATATATGAAACTAAGATGTTCTACTTGAGTAATACTGCTCCATCTTTTGCCATCTTCTCCATTTCCCCAGGCTGAGCATTAGTGAAATTATTCAGATCATTTCCACTACTATAGTAGTCTCCATTTCCTGCAGAGAACACAAAAGAGTAAATGCACCACTGGTTTCTGAGTAGGAAAGAGAAGAGAAGCTTTCATTTATTACATTTACAAAAGAATTTCATCCCGAATGTCTAACATTATTAAGTAATTAGAGAGATTTTCTCAGAGTATACACTACATCTTAAAGGATATCTGTGGTTTAAAAGTAAGTTTGGACTGTCAAATTGTTGAAAAAAACAATCAGTAAAAAGCCAAAGAATGTTAACTGTGAAGTATTTGATGGGGAAATTAATTTTCTTTTTTTTCCATAACAGCGTAAGATGGAAAAAATATTTTATTTCTTTCCCTGCATACTTCCTCAGGGGTTTTTATTTCTGTCAACTTGCAAACATTCAAATAATTAGATGTGAGAAACTTCTTTTTAAACAGGACAATGGAAATATAAGTTGATGCATCTCCCTTCACCCACCTTCAAACTGATGAAGAAATCAAAAGTAGACAGAATAACCTATTTAATATGTGGCAGAGGTCCATATTTTTTATGATCTATTTAGAAAAAGGCACAGAAGTCTAAAGATAAGACTGACAGCACTGCACTGATGTCACTGTACTGGAAGATGTATTCTTCAGTAAGAAACAGATAAGCTGGTATTCGATGTATAAGTCAGTTTGAGGCACCACCAAAAAAGTAAGCAGCATTTAAGCTAGACTGCATGACTTAATTGCTTAAATGACCCTGTTCCATGAGGACATTCACAGGATGGGACCTACTTTACACTGCAGTGCTCTTAGTCACTGTGTGCAAAGGAACAGAAAGCTTTGTGCAGAGGTGTTTGCTGTCGACTCACAGCTATATATGTGTTAGACTTCCCAGCTCCAGTCGTGTGAATCACCCTTCTTATCTTGTAAGGGCTGTGGTGCTCAGCCATTGCTACTGAAAGGAAATTCAGCATCCTGGCAATGGGAACCAGGTGTTGGTAAAGCAGACATCAGAGAAGAATTTGCATGCAATTACCGCAGAGTAAACAGGTTTAAGCCCAAATTCACCTTGAATTCACACCACTTAGCTGCCAGCCAAAACTCAAGTTTTGGCTAATTTCCTAAAAAGACACTTCTCTGCAATGAGGATGGACCAGACAGGCAGCTACTCAAAAGTAATAAAGTAATACTCCTTAGGAGTATTCCATGTCCATCTTCTCAGCTGAGGAAGATGTTTTGATGTAACAGCAAGCTTACTTAAGAATCTGAAATACCAGCTTGAAGAAAATCTGCCAAAACACTTTGGAAAATCTTCGGTCTATAATATAGGAAAGAATTTCCTCTCTTAATTTTATCTTAGTCTAAACACAGGTAGGTATTTCACATCAGTACTATGCTTTGGCATAATATAAAACATACCAGTAATAACTGCTATGGTAGAATCATTTTTTCCAGCTTCTTCAAGTGCTTTGATAATTTCTCTGTACATCTGCATAAAAGAAAAATCAAGAAAGTACAAATGTGATGCTGCAAAAGAACATAAAAATGAGATTGACACTGACAACAAGGAACTCAAGAGACAGATTAGCTATGATCCTTTTAAGTACTGAAAAATTTGTCATGCACAGAAAGTTTGATATTACATGTGAAGTACTTCTGGCCATAAAGACACATGCTTGCAATACTCAAAACTTCCACTGCAAACCTAAAGGACAAAATAAGGCCTTTTGGAGAAACAGCTAATTTCAATACAGCAGCTTAAGTGAAGAAAATAACACACTGAAGAATTAGCAGCAGTGGGGTGAAGACCCTGCTCTGGTATCTCTGCAGTTGTGAACCAGGATGATCATGATGCTTCCAACAGAAGGGACTTACTGATGAAGGTAACTATGGGAAACAGAGGCTCACCTACACATACATGCAGCTGTGCTGAGCCAAAGGCTGCACAAATGCTTTGTTATACTCAAGGCTGCAGTCAAATCTTGCATCTAAAACACACTTTCTGCAGTTTGCCATTTTAATTTAGTGCGGCCCATAATCCTATATTAAGTTTGAAAGAAATCAAGAGACACAAAAAAGCCTAATCTGTAAAATTTCAGCTGAATGATATCATTTTGTACTGGATGTTTATTCCTTAGGTTGTTGTTGGAGCCGGAATACTAATCCCTCATAGAATTCAGACTACCATGCTTCAGTCAGTTCTGCCAAACCTGGAGTAAGGACTCTAAAGATTTCAGTAGCTTATCCAGAAAGAAAAAAATCATTAATCCTCCCAAGTTCATTTCTTTACCTGATGGTTGATGGCATTTTTCCTATCAGGTCGGTTAAACATTATCTTTGTGATATTGTTTTTGGTAGTAACTATTAATGTTTCATAGCCATCGTGTCTGCCCTCTTCTGGAGAAGCCTCTTTCTTCTGGCTAGCAGATTCTGCAGAGACCAGACTTGAGACAAGTTCAGCATATTTCTGTCTGGCATTATCCTGCAATAAAAGAAAAGAAATTTAAAAATAGGAAAGAAAAAAAGGGGGAAAAAAAGAAAAAATACTAAAAAAAAAGGAAGAAGAAAATAACACACACAAGATTTTGAAAAGCTAAAATTGAAATCAGTTACAGTATTAATAAAATGGGTACCTGGGTGTAGGGGGAGGGGAAGGTGACTGCTTCAGGACAAAAGAAAACAAAAATCTCTATTATAATATAATCCAGTTAGGGGTGTGAGGATGGGAACATGTTGTATTCGAACACTGCAGAACATGCTTCAAGTCACCTTAAAAGCAGCAGCAATAGATTCACAAAATAGAAGTGCATAGGTGCTTGGATGATGACATTTATTTTGCTGGAAGAGTGCCCCATCCATGCCTAAGATTACCGGAGAGACCTTTGACATATTCCCAGCATTTACACATTTCTGTGCATCCTTTGTTTCTGCTTTCCAGTTGGACATTTCTCTAACAAAAGTTTTTATTTTAGAATAGTGTTGCTGAAAATAAGAGCACTGAAATGGATCTCCCGGCATTTCAAAACTGCTTGAAGACAACAGTTTTCATTTAGCACTAACATGACACACAGAAGCCTAAAGAATCCTGTCTCCCTATTTCTAAAGTAAGCAGTTATATAAAAGAATTTTAAGTACTTGGTTGTTACAACCTACTGGCTTGAAAGGATAATATACTTTGAACAGTTCTATAATCCATGAGTAGCACATGAAATTGTCTATCCACTCTCCATTCTAACTTGGGGAGCTGATTCTTTGCCATAAATATTTCTTGACTACTCCTAAAAGCTGCAGGGACCATCTCAAAAATAACCCCAAAACTCCAAACTAAACAAAAGATCAAAATGCACCCCAAAAACCCCAAAGCAGAACAATGCTACATTAATGAAATTATGCAACTGTGTTTTCTTAAAAAAAAAAAAAAAGATAGAAAAATACAAAAACCCCTTCTATATTAAAGAATCTTTTTGACTGGGCTCAGCAACTACTACTGAGCAGCAGGCCTAATGCAGCACTGACACAGCTAATTTGAAAAGCTTGTTTCCTTCATTTAATAGCAACTGAGGAAACCATGGTAGCTATATGCAGTCAGACTTACTAAAGTCTGCATGAAAAAGGAATGCTTATGTATCTCTGCACCTTTATTCTTCCTGCTTGCTTCACTTGACTCCTCTAAAGGTTATGAAAGATACTAAAAATGTCAAGATGTATGGAGAAAGAAAGAATGAAGAGAGGCTCACAATACACCAATTTTTCCTAGTCTTTTAGTCAACAGCATAAGAGACTGACTTTTTAAAATGACAAAGTTATGAATATGCTGAATCCAGAGATTTGGGTTTTGTTGTAAGAACTGAGAAGCTCAATCCATCTTTCTTAAAGAGAAGAGAAGAATAGACCATAATGCCACAGAACACTACTTTTATTGGAAGTCACCACATAAGATCTCTTACATAGATACAAGCTGGCAGCAATAATGTAGAACTAGGCTTACACACTAAAAAAAAAAAAAATCTCCAAACACTGAAGCAGTGAAGTGATTGAGGAACACAGTACAAAATGGCTGAAGCAGAGTTGCTCAACTAGCATGTAATATTTTTAGTCATCAGCCACTCACTTAAAGACCAGGCACTTCAAGGTAGAGTAATGTACACAGTATCTAAGTGAAATTATGGGTTTTGTCACCTGAGACAAATTGCCAAGAGAGTTCCATGCATCCCATTTGGCTTTCTTGACAAAGTCCAGCATACCCGGTTTTGGAGCATTGCAAGGTCCTTCCGTAGCCTGAAAAGAGAGTGAAACAAACTTATTTAAACCTTTGATTAAAGTATTCTATGATCAGTTTTCCTGAAGAAAAATAAACTATTGGAAAGAAGTATTTCAAGTGGGAGGCAGGAAAGAAAGAAAGAAAGAGCACATTTATGAGCTCACTGTTATTAATTAGTAAAGCTACCTGGAACCATCAGCTGTCTTAAAGGTTTTTATTAAATGAGTTACTGATTGCCTTCCGCGACATAACAAGCCACAGCCTGTGCTGACCCTGCAGTCAATCCTGATCCACAAATACTTCCCCAAATAGCAATACAAGCCCTACTATGGACATAAAGCTATTTCTAGAAAGTTCCCCTTTCATGCTGTGGTAAAGAATAACCTTCACTCAAACTGTGGAGGAACAGTTCCTTGAATTCAAAATAGACAAACAAAAAGCCCCACACAAAACCTAAAATGACCATACTAAAGAAAAAAAAAAGAGAGGAAAATACCACAGAAATCAACTTTCAGATGTGAACACCATTATATTATAGGCCCAGATGACTGTAGATACAAGAAATTTAAGAGGAAGCATGCAGCCTATTCTTTTTTTCCTAGGCATAAGCCATTTTCCAAAGCTGAGTCAATATCATATGGAAGGCATGCCACAATGGATGTAATTTTGCTCTATTTCTTTGAATAAAAGTTTCTACTCAAAGCATGAAAAAACAGGTTTGGCTTCCCTCAGAATTTAGGCAATTTAAGGGGCTGACATTTCAAGAACAGAATTTGAGCACATAAAATCAAGAGCCTGTTAACACACAACACATTCGAACAGCCTGTATTTTAAATAAATTTTACAGGTCTGTGCCCTCAGGTTATAAATGCTCCTTACCAAACAAAATAAGTCAAGTCAAGCCTACCTGTTTAAACAGAGCATAGAGTTTCAACTTAGTTTCATTCCCAGGATCCTTTTTCAAAAGCTTCAGCTGTTCTTGAGCCTTTTGGAAGTCTTTCTGGCTGACCTGCATGGTGGCTGCAGTCATGTGCAGGTGAATTGCTGGAATGCAAACAGCTTGTGTTGGCCTGGGAGTAAGTGGGGGAAAAAAATCCCATTACTTGACTTTCGTGAAAGACTAGAGGAGAAACAAGTATCCTGCTTTTTAAGACATTTAAAGTAAATGTGAAACACTACATACAACAATAATCAAAACAACAACAAGAAAGATATTAAAAGTCACAAGAAAGTTGCTTTAGAAGTTTGCTTTCGCTGTGATATAATTAACCTTTGGAAATTATTAATTTTCATTAATTATTTCAATATTATCCCCTTGTACTCAGCACCTTGAATAATGCATTCGGTTCTGGGCCCCTCACTACAAGACAGACATTTTGGTGCTGGAATGTGTCCAGAGAAGGGAACAAAGCTGGTGAAGAGTCTGAAGCACAAGTCCTATAAAGAGCAGCTGAGGGAGCTGGGGCTTTTTAGCCTGGAGAAAAGGATGCTCAGAGGGACCTTATCGCTCTCTACAGTTGCCTGAAAGGAGGCTGTAGCTGGGTAGGGGGTGGTCTCTTCTCCCAGGTAACAACTGTGGGGATGAGAGGAAACAGCTTCAAGTTGCACCAGCGGAAGTTTAGATTGGCAAAGAAAATCTTCCTAATATCCAGATGGGTGGTCAGGCACTGGAAGAGGCTGCCCAGGGAAGCAGTGGAGTGAGTCATCGTGCCTGGAGGTATTTAAAAGATGTGTCTATGCGACATCTGGGGACACGGTTTAGTGGCGGATTTAGCAGTACTGGGTTAATGGTTGGACTTGATGATCTCAAAGGCCCTGTCCAAACTAAATGATTCTATGATTAGCAGTTTTATATGCCCACAAACTAAGATGAGCATGCAGCCTGTCTGCTCTTTGTGATGTTTTCAAGTGTGTGTCCTTCTAGCTAGAAACATTTCAATTTGAAAGCCTGGTTCTCCAATCAGGGCAGCACAAGTGAAGACTAATTTCAAAATGTTCTTTAGAAAAGGACTGGCTGTAAACCAGCTTGTAGGCACTTGAGGAAAAAAAAAAAGGCAGTCAAAATATACTGGGAGAACTTATCACCAGAAAAAGGCAATTCCACCAAAATCTCCCCCAAATATACCAAACCTAACCCAACTCTATAATGCTTTGTAAGAACAGTTTTTCTTCAGTAAAGTTTGGAATCAAAAGCCAAGAAGTCTAACAACTTTGACTTATTTCAAGAGGGCAAAAGCATGTTCTCACAGCTTTTTTTTTGATTAAACTGCAATATACGTTAAGCATTTTCACTATTTTAAAAAATGTTTGCAGTTTATGTATGAACCTTCCTTCTCTATTCTAGTAAAAAGAAAAAAAGCCTGACTTTCCCTACTCTAACTTACAGACACACCTGTCTTGTTAGAACATCATATATGATAGACTTCATAACCAGTCTCATTTGAAAAATTAATGAGTATCTCAAATGCAGACTGACAGAATGCTTAATCAATTTAATGTTAGTATTTCAATTACAGGACAATCACTTAAGAATCACGGAAATTCTGCCTTTTCACACACACCTAACGAGAATTTAAAAGATGTTCTACTGCTTATCTCAAAAATATCCTCATTGCTCTTATTTCTTAAAGAAAATTTATTTTCTGCTGCAAGCCTAAAAGTTGCAGGCAGAAAGTGTGAAGAATGTGAACTGTTCCCCATTAATTTTATTCCTCTTTCATTTTATGCAGCTAGATGGTTTAGGTATCTTGTAAAAATGTAAGATTTATTGGTTTTATGTCCTATTACAGACCTTCTTTGTTAATAAATCTAAGTTCTGATATTTTGGAGATACCAAGTTTGAATGACAGACATGGAAAGAATATTTTTTGTCATATACAGAATTTCTTTTAAAGTGAAAGAATTTCAAAATTTGCTTCAAAATCTTATGCCAGTAGCAAGAAACCTATCTGAACAATACAAAATGGAATAGGCTATCAGAAAAGATTGCAGGAACAGAAAGTCCTTTAATTGATTTGATGATCCGTAAGCCTTTATTCACGGGGTAAACAACTCTCACTGTAACCAACACTCAAGCTGGTGTGTTCAGAAGACTGTCAGAGTTCAACGAGTTCATCCCTTAAACAGCTGGGAGGTTATTTAGTCAACTTGTGGACTTCGTTTCCAGCATCCAAAAAATATCTTTAACAGGAAAAAGTGCACCTAAATGGATACAGATACAAGTTTTTTAATACTGCATCCCTTTCATTAGTCTGTCCTGGAGTCCCTGAACATGACACTTTCAGATTCTATTCCCAAACACATTTTTGAAATGACATTTACAGGAAGAAGAAATGAGAGTGCAGGAAAAGTAGTTGTTTGTTTTGGTTTGGCTTTTTTTTCCCTCTGATTTTGCTAGCCATCTTTGGAATTACTGGAATGCTACTGTCCCCAAGATGATCTGTGTATCTGCTACAAATTTTCTTGTCAGTCTAGGCAGTGACTGAGGTAAATCCCATGTTTAAAAGTGGAGATTTGGGCTTACACCATGTTTGACAATCTGGATTTCACTCCAGCCTGGCTGTGGTCAATATTATAAAAAGGCTTTAAGAATCTCTTTTATATACAATTTGATAATGATCATAAATTAACAGAAGTTGAGGATGAGCAGCTGGGAAGAGGAGAATGCCATAGAAGCCAGTCTGAAGGTATGTGCACACATATTTGTGGTTAAGGTTGGTTTGGTTGTTTGGGGTTTTTTTGCATTTAGCAGGTCACAGTTCTCTTCCTTACTAAGGATGCAAGGTAGATAAGTTAGAAGAGGATAAGAAAACAATTAGGTGAACAAAAAAAAATTTGGGTGGGGAAAAGTGGAATGATCTTTCAGTAAGTCCAGGCTCAGAGGAACTTTGCTGTTTGGTTATATTCACTTTTGCTTCTAAGTTATAAAATGTTTGGGCAAAATTATTATCTATCCACTTCAAATACTTCATCTTTCATTCTTTTCCTCCTTACCTGCTGATTTGAAATAGGAGATTGTGCAACCTATTAAAGTCTGTTTATAAGAAAAGGCCTTTTATCTTTCATTCTTCCTTGCTGTTTGTAGCTCAGTTCTCTGCAGGACATTGATGATTCACTCCATTCCTTCTGCCTTCTGATCTCTACAGACATTTCCTACACATCAGAGATACTCATCAATCCTCGACATGCTAAGGCTAAACTGATTACTATGATTTCTCTATTAAAATAACAACAAAGGATGAAAACACAAAGGAAAAATTAAGTTTTTTCACAATTAATTCATCTTGGGCAGGACTTCATTCTTCAGAGGCACACATAAACAGCAGTAAGAGAGCTCCTCGATCCCAAGTAAATCACACAGAGTGAGGAGATGACTCGACACCTCTCAGCTCACACAACAGCGCTGCCACCTCTGGCACTGCACAGTAGTGCCATGCCACAGTCCCAAGGACAGAGGAGCTGGAGAGGCTGCTGCAGCACAAGGACAGAGAAGCAGGAGAGGCTGCTGCAGTACACTGTGGGACAACTTGCTCCCTCCATCTGCTGCTCTCTTGCTGTGACACCGAGTCCTTCTTAGTCACTCACTGAGCAAATCCACGCCTCACTTCAGCAGCCACACTTTGCAGAAACCACGTAAGGCAGGCAGAGAGCCTGGAACCTGACATACAAGCTTTTAATCCAAGCAGAAAAAGAAGCCTAGGAAAGACAATCAAAATCCCCTCTGTATTCCCCTTTCTCGTCTACTCACTGCAACAAAGCAAAATTATTTCCTTCACAAAGCTTCCTGTTTACTGCCCTGCACCCTGTGGCCAATTAGCTGCCACTGCCCCCCTGCTACAAATTACCTTTGCTGTAGCGGCACCCACAGAAGAGCGGTGAGAGCTCGGCAACCTCCCCCAGCCGGGTAAAAAGCCAGCCCCCACCAGACAGAAGCAAGAGGAGTCACAATTTGGCAGAGCAGTCAGAGTCCATGACAAATGCCTGTGCACTCCTGCAAGAGCAGTCACTGGGGACTTCACAAGGTGTACACTCTGAAAAAAGAAATAAATCCTGGGCATCACTGCCTGAACCTGAAACATCCAGGCTGACAATCATTTCATATTTATTCCCTTGCTTCAGACATCTCTTTGTTGCCATTCAGTCGTTCAGGAGGTTCACCATTCATTCTATTCACTCTACCTGTTCACTTAAATGTCTCTCATTCCAATAAACATTCAAATGTAAGTCTCTTAAATCTAAGGTTCCAATTACACTGAAAGTAATTTATCACTGTTTAAATGATTCACAAAAAGACTGCAAAGCCTGTTAAAGGCAGGCCTCTCACTTCTGTGTAGTTCTGTCACTTGCATAAGGACTTTAAAAGAGTTAAAAATGCCAACATTTTGTAAAATACTGACTATTCACCTTCTAACTTTTAAAGCAACATTGCAGTTTCCTCATTAGGATTAAACAGAAGTCAAAGGATCTCTATGCACAGGAAACATCAGATACAGGCAGCAAAAGAAAGGGATGGATATACCTGAAATCCATCTTCCATTTACTTAGCAAAAGTTTTCTTTTAAACATTAGTAGATCCTGGGGAAATAAAGCACATAGAAAAGCAGTTTAAAATCCTATTAGGATTAAAAGCAGCGGGTGGTGCTAGATACACGTGGGTTTAAAACTCCTGACAGAAATGGAAAATGCTCATTTTACATTATTTTAAATAGCTTTAGGGAGACAATCAAGAAAAAGAACAGGAAGTGTTGTTAGACAGAGGCAAGAAGCACACTAAACTGTCACTTGGATGAATCCTGCAACATCTTTTGTCCATTACATGTAACACTTCAGATAGTGTGTACAACATCCCTTCTTCGCCATGACCACTATCTCAAGGTGCTGTCATGTTTTCCATTGCTCTTTCCACATGTTCCTCATGCAGAACAGTGGAGGGCATGGTAACCACCCCTTTGTGCCATTTCCCACACACAAAGGGCATTACAGCATCATAAAGTGCTGCTATTTCTGCTCATGTCCTTTCCATCTTAAGAGAAAATTAAATGAAATATTGGTTTGCTGCTGCTATTGTTTGAAGAGTTGTATGGGTTGGTTTTTGTTGGTTTTTTTGTTTTTGTTTTTTGTTTTTTGTTTTTAGTTATGACACAAAGCAATCAATTCCCACAAAGCTCAAGGTGCTAAGTGTTTGGTTATAACCTAACACAAGCTTCTGACTGCATGCCTCTCCAGAGTCCCTGCAAAGAAGACACAGCACACATTTCCCAGCCCAGCCCACAACTGATCTGCAGGTGCCAGCCAGATTTTCAATTGTTCTGCAAAGGTTCAGGAGCCTAAAAGCTATCCCAAGAGCTTCCATTGCTCCAGCACCAGCAACTGCTCTTAGGGGTGCTCTGAAGTCACACAGGAGAGCAACTAAATGAGACCTCCTTGCTCTCTGTCCTCCTGCTGTGGGGACATATCCATCCACAGCGAGGAACCACGCGTGCTCCCTGCCAAGGTGACTGGGAAGGTCCTTGCCTGCTGGTGCCTGGACAGTACCACTCCAACCAGTTTCAGGCTTCAGTCCCCCTCTTTCCGTAGCACTTCTCTCATTTTGATCCTCCCTTAAAATTATCCTGATTTTTCTCCCTGGAGGGGAAAAGGGATCTGGAGAAGGAATAGCAACTTTGGATCATTAGTTCAGCTATATCAAGAGGCGCAGGAGCAGAGCTGGTGGGAAAGCTTGTCACCACTGGCAATTGCAGCAACTGTTACGAAATGAGCAGAGTGAGGGGAATAGAAACCTGTATTTAAATGGTAAGCATGAGAAAATGAGTAGATCATCTGAAAAAAGAAATTTAACCTGACACACCAACTTCTCTCATTCCCCACCTCTCGAGCCTTCATATCAGAATCCCTAACAAGATTAAAAAAAAAAGAAAGTTTTATTACCAAATAATTACAATGAGCAAAGCTTTAGCAGTACCACGCTCCCTTAGTAACAAGGAAAATAATATTTATCATTTTCCATATTCACTTGCGGTATTTTCTGCATGCAGTAAATTTAAAAGTTGTACTTCACTTTATTTTGCTGACAGGAGGAAACTATTGTCCATGCTGTTAACATAAAAATTATTAGAAAATTTTAATCTGCAGGTTCCCCAAGTTATCATTCATCATGCCATTGGTTATATTCTATTGAAACCAAACTGATAATAATGTAACATTAAGAACTCATAAATTTTTTACACAGCCCAAGCACTTAGACAGCAATATAAGAGCTTTCCCCATAGAGCTTAAAGTGGAGAGGGCTCATTTCTGCCATATCTCTCCCGTTATTCTCCCCATACAAGCTATCTAGACCTGAGCTGGGAGGAAGAGGCACCTGACAATGCTAAAGCAAACTGAGCATCCTGTGGTGTATTTGGAGCACTCATTGCTCCTTTGCTGTTGGGAAAAAAAAAAGGAGAGTGTAGATGGGAAATTTACAGGTAAATTCTGGTAGTTCCTTCTGGCTGTAGAAGAAAAGCAACCCTTTCTCTCTTTATGCCAAAAGAAATTTGGATCATTTAGCTATACACACTACTTCTCACCATATACTCTTTTCAGGTTGGGTTTTTTTTTTTCCCTACTGAATTGTTTTTTCATATGTGCCTATCAAATCAAGAATGCTTGTTGCTGCTGTTAGACTTCTAGCTTCAAAGCACTCTTCCTCTAAGTTGTATAGGCATATTTTCTTACAAATAGGAGTTGTGTAGTAGGCAGTAACATTATAATACTAAAAGAAACCTTAGCTTGATAATTTTTACACTAATAAAGGCAAATTACTTCAAGTTTCTTGTCTTATACTGGGAAATGCGGAGTAACCAGTAGGAGAAGGGAGGTGGTGAGCGAGTGGCTGCATGGTACCCTGGCTGGGGTTAAACCACAACAGGCCTTTTTGATGTCCAATGTGGGGCACAAAGGGTTGAGATAACAACAGATCTGACCAGAGCATGTTAGAACAGATTTGTTAAAAGCATTTATTAAATTAGTTTAATAGTTGCTGGTTACAATGCTGTTCCATTTTCCCAGAGTTCCTGCACATGTGCTCATAGTCCCTGTTCCATCCACGGGGTCTTATCAGCAAAGTTATTCTCTAGAAATCAATGCATTTGGTTCATTTGGGGAAATACCAAGTTTTAGTAACCATGGTGATACCACAAAGGAGTTGATGACTCAGTAGACAGAACTCCAGCCTTCCTAAAAAAATCCCCAAGCCACAAGGAAACAACTATCCCTTCCTGTTCCACCAGCACAGTCCCTGACTGTACCCCACTACACTGCAGCGTGAAGTAACTAAAATTTATTGCTATCAGGCAGTAAGAATGTTTCTAGTGTTCTCATATTTCCAATGTTCCTAACTAGTAGAAAACATCAGTTCAAATACTCTATAAACAATTTACTTACTGCTACTTTAATGAACAAAGAAATGAAAGTCAAATTATTTTCTCCTTTACATTAGAATGTTTGAAGAGTTGTTCTAAACACAAGTTTGGTGTATAAATCTTTATCAGCTTTTACTACTTTACACTCCTACACTGTTTTGACATATAAAAACTAGAGGATAATTATGTGTCTGTTGGCAAATTGAAGTGCTGAATCACTGTTGTTTAGCGCAAGTGGCTCAGCTGTGCTTGATAGTTTCTTCTTCAATACTAAAGAATAGCTAAGAATGAAGGCTCTAGATTACCATTCACTGAGACATGAAATGGTCTGATCTTTGTGCTCTATACAGGCACAGTTTTATTTTATTTTTTTCTCTCATCACAGCTGCTGGAAGGGAAACTAGGATCATCTCCTGAAATCTCCACAAGAACTCTCTCTTTCTAGCAGACTTAAGTTGACTGGACACGGTGAATGACTAAAGCATGAGAGAACCTCCTGTATATCCTCAGTTCATGTGATACATCTCTACAAGCAGGAAGACTTACAGATGGATATCCTCTGAAACACATTTGAAAGTTAAAAATAAGTCCGTTAGCAGAAAAAATACAGAGCTGCAATACTCATATATGAGACATTTGCCGAGAACCACAGAGTTTATTGCAGCATTTGGAGAGCAGCAAACTCAAATAGGTTCCTTACACATCCTTATCCAAGGTGACTTAACAAAAAGTTATGAACAAATCTTCAAAATAATTTTGCTGCTAATGGAGAAAGGAAAAAGCCATTCCGATTTGGCTTGCAGGGACAAATCTTGGTGGCTGTATGAAGAGCAAGAAAACATGTAGTTTAATGTTAATGGGTTATGGCCAACATAGGTAGGTTTCTTGACGTGGATAAAACCAGCTGCTGGAGCTCCCACCCACATCAGAACACCCGCTGACACTCTTCATAGTGCAGCTGAATCAGTGAAAGGAAACAAAAATTTTCTCTGAGGCTTACTTTCTCTCCTGAACACATGACACCTAGATACAATGGGGGTGGACACAAAGAATACTGAACAAAACAGTAACAAAGCAGTATTTGCCAATGGCTCATCCTGTACAAATCCAGAGCTCTTTCAGACAGCTTAAACACTTTTAAGTCTAAACACAAAGTAGTACACTGCTCTTGGTTTTGTCAGTACTTCCAGCATCCACAATCAAACCAACAGGTTGTCCCTAAAGACCTGGGACAACTTACTCAACAAAAATCTGATGATCTGAAATGGAAATTATACACATTCAAAGGGACTTCATGTCATGTCTTACTAAGACAGTGTAAAAAGCTTAAATCATAGCATTCAGAAGGTTGCACCTAAAGCAGCAGCTCCCAAGACAGAGGTCAGAGGATCATGCTGAATTGTGCCAGTTACTAGCGACAAAGCAACATGGGCAGGGTCATATCAGCTTCTGCTGTCATTGTAGAGATCATGAATAACTGTTGGTCTGGGAAAGAGGTGGACAACCCCTATACCGTCGAAGTTCTTCCTCTGAATACAAGTGTGTTTTATCTGGCATCTTACTGGCAATTAAGCAAAACAACACAAAACCAAAAAAAGATTCTTTTGTTTCAGAAACAGGGTGACTATACTGACATGTTTGAAGCAGCCAGCATTTTACAAGCACGTGTATCATGGTATGAAATGACAGCATATTTGAAATTAAAAATTTACCCTGTTTAATGGTTAGCTTCTAAGGATCAAATTATTAAAAAATTATTGACCATTCTATAAGCTATATACCTCTTACACCAGACCTTATACCAGAATAAATATTATCAGAACACCTTACCAGAAAAACAGTAGCCACTCTTTTGGAGGGCCAAAGAAACAGCAAAGAATCCATACAACACAGTATTTCTAATCCTCAAGAAATCATTTTTATTCCCAGTTAAGAATGGAATCTCTTCTATTCAACACCAGTAAGGCCACATCTGGATTACTGCATCCAGTCCTGAGTTCCACAGTACAAGAGACACGGTCATACTGGAAAGAGACCACAAAAGAACCATGAAGATTTAGCATCTCACACTGAGTCCTAGAGAACTGGAATTGTTCAGAAAGCTGTGTCCAAGACAATCCATCCTCAGGACTTCCAGACACCTTGGCTATGAACTGTGAAATCCAGCTCAATTACTTACAGCTTGCTGCTCTGGATAACATTTTGTTGATTTTAACTGCCATGTACATTTCCACTCAAAACAGTTTAAGAGTGTGCTTAAATAAGGATGGAAGTTTACCAAGACACTTTTCTGGAAAACTATCCAATCAACTCACCACTACCTTTTGTCTTTTAAATTGCATTGGTAAACCAGCATGTGCAAACAAAAAACCCTGCAATTAACATGAGTATTTGCAGAGAAAGCCTCCCATTAAGAGATTCAGTTGTTCATTTTCCTTTGACTAGTTAAGCCCAATATTCAAAACACAGTGGATTCATTTATTCCAATGGCTATGTTTCAGAATCCTGGCCCTTAAAGAGAAAATCAAGATCCATTGGTGGTATGAAGACCCTTTCTGAAAGACTCTGAAAGTTACCTTACAAATGCTAGGAGAAGCTGATTTTACCAGTATTTTGCAAAATCTTGTGCAAAAGTCAAATTGCATAAGCTTTCAAGAAAGGAAAGAAGGTGGTTTCTTTAATACATAAACCAAAAAAATATTACTACTTTAAAAGTAAGGAAAATATGATGAGCTCTAAACTTTCTGTTGACTTGCACCAAGACAGAAAAACCTAAGTTTGGGGAAAAAATAGGTTTAAAATCAAGGCAGATATGTGTTCTGCTTGCATTTCTGGTGGCTAGGCAAGGGTCTGTGACCCACATAACTCTGATCACAAACACCAACTAGAACTAGAGACCTGACCTACCAAAGGGAAGTTTGCAAAGATAAGCACGGTTATCTCAAGCAGGAGGAGCAGAGCACCTGAGCACTGCAGAATCCAGCACAAGCCAAGGAGAGCTGATAAACGGAAATCTGTCACAGAAAAAAGATGTTGGGTTGACAGGGAATAGCCAAGAGCTGAGCACGGAGCACTGGTGCAGCCTGAAATACAGCACCAAGAGGCACAGCTTTTAGAGACTCAGAAACCAAAACGCAAGGGCCTGAGTAAGACAGCAACAGGGAGTAAAAAACATACTCCACAGGGCTTCCCTGGTGTAGAATCAGGGTATGTGTTTTGCACTGTGGATAAGACACAACCCTTGTATGTGGACACATTTCCCATGTCAGTGAGCCAGGATGCATTCCCACTCAGCTGCTAGCGGGTGGGGAAGTTGGCAGGCAGATGTTCGGGAAGCTGCAGGACATCTGTTGCCTACGCCACACTGAGATCAGGAGGGAAACGACCCAACTCGCCTACCTCTGGGGAAAAGTTTCAGGCATAAAAGCAACTTCTACTGCCAGCATCAGAGGTTTTGGTACAGACTCCCAGGAGACTCAAGACTGTTTGCAAACAGGGTTTTTAAGAATACAGTCTGATCTATTACTTGAGAGCAACACTACAAAAATCTGGTCTTCCGCCTTGTAAAAGGGAATTGGATTAGGGATGACAGCAGACAGTAGGAAAGAAAAGGAAAGCAGCTGCTGCAATACAGAAATAGGGCCTGGTAGAGGGAAAGTGGGTGAAGAGGCAATAGTGTCCTTTTTGCTCAGCCAGCATGAGAACATCAGAACAAAGCTACTAAAATTTGTACTTCCATACCCAACCACAACTATCTGAGTAAGATGGACAGAAAGGACTAGACATTTCCCACCACAGGGATACAAGGCAGACTCTCTCTGAGGCCAATCAGGTCCTCATGGCCGAACCTGGAAAAAAGAAACAGAACAGAAAATGGGATACCACCAGACTTACTGGTCACCTCCAGGATGACAGTAGTCTCAAAGAGGTTTTCCACAAGGCAAGGCTTACATGTCCTCTGCATGTGCTGGCATCCACAGTTCTCCCTAATATTATCTCTCCTCACATATTAAAAAGAAGCAAGCAAAAACCAGTGATACAGGTGATACACCATTAACAGCAATCGAGAAGACTTTTCAGGTTATGACCCAGAATACTGAACTGCTTCTCACGGAAGGAGGCCCCTGAGCACAGTCATTTGACGAAGCAAGAAATAATCTCTCAGCTGCAAGAGATCAGTTCTTCCTCCACCCTCAGTGGACCAGCTTCTTCAGAAAAGCACAGTTTCAGGGCAAAGACAAAGCCTCTGTGCCCTAAAGACCCAGGACTTTACATCTGACTGGCTTAGTGGGAGGCAAGGCAAAAAACAGCCACCGCTCTTTTCTGTGGGTCTACAGGTCTGCAGTCAGAGAGAGGTAAAGGAGGAGATGGAAGGGCTATAATGTCCTGCTTTGCCATAAATGTATCAAAGGGCCCTTGATACAATGACCAACAAATGCAACTGCACTACCAAGTAAAGGGTAAGCAATTCAGGGAGCAGGATCATTTAACTCCCAGGCAGAAGTACAAGAGGGCTGAATAAGGACTGTTTCATATTGTCCTGGAACTTAATAACACCTGAGCTCCTGCTCTGTGGGTGGGCTATAAACATCCACATGTTTTATCATGAGATGATGAGGGGATGCCAAGAAGAGATTTGGAATGCTGCTTAAGAGACAGATGGAAGTGAACTTGAACTCTTCAGACTGCTGCCTCCCAAGCTGAAAACCAGATACTGTAGTAAAGAGAGACTTACTGTAAGCAGGAATCAGGAACAGGGAGAGACCAACAAAGCTACAGAAGCAAGAAGAAGCCAACAGTGTAAGAGAAAATTAACTGGTTTTCAATCCACTTTACTTAAAGACAAGCATTTAATAGTACTCTTACGAAAAAGGCTTTTCTGAGAAATAAAAGAGTAGCTCATGGAAAATTGGTCTTTGACAAGATCCGACCTCCTTTAAAGTTGCTGAAACAGCTGAACCAAGGACCATACTAGGAAGTTTGAGTGTGACGATGTTACTGTCTCAGTTTGACCAGGAGAGTGCTCTTGGAGAAAGTCTCTGAGCTGCTGCCAACTCCACTCCCCTGGCTTGGGCTGCAGAGCTGTCTTGGCACATACAAGTCAGATCCCTTCTAGACTACATAAAACTGGGAGACGTCCTCCAGGCACTGACAGGCATTCAGGTCTGGGATTGCACTACAACTATCCTGAAGGGAACCCCCAAAACAAGGATAGCACGGATGCAGGTTTCCCAGCAGCAAGCATTCAGTGCCCAGTGGTCTGACCTGACCAGATATGGCTTCACAGCAGTTCACAGCAGTGGTGTTGTGGGGCCTCTAACCTGAAAGATCTGAATGCAAAGACTGTCAAATGCGTACAGCCCCAGTAGGATTCTTCTGAATGTGCACTTGTGTCAGCTTTCCCCCTCCTCAAACGAAAGTAAACTTGAAATATTACATATTGCAACATGGCAGGAAAAGAGCAGCCTGTGGAGCTCACAATTCCATTTCTGAAAGGATTATAAACGTCTTGCTTAAGAAAACAACCAAAACAAAGTAAGACGAATTCTTGCATTTTGCCTTTATATTTGTACAAGTCTTTTTCTTTCCGTGTTCCTAGGATATGACTCTTTTTTCCAAGTCTAGACTGCAAAAAATGCTTCCTAAATTCACTGGCACAGCAATGTTGCCAGCGTCTTTGATGTAATTCTGCTTGCATACTGCTAATACAGAAAATAAAGCTCATCTGTCTGGTGCTCTGGCATTGGAAAAATTGCACTATTTTCCTTTATTATATCTGATTAAAATACTAAAAGCATGAACCCATTATTAATACTGATTTATGAACTGCTGTCTCATACAGAATCTTGCCATTTCGAATATATCTGACTCCACCATCCTAATGATGATGAGCAGGCCAGTCTTTTACATGTTTTCTCAATTTAGAACTGCTTTCCCTCACTCTCATTGTAACAATTTAGCTACATTAAATTAATATTATTTAGCTGAGAAAGCTTGCCTAGAGAGTTCTTTTTTTGAAATGAGAGCAGAAGTCACACAATTCTCTTTGTTTCTCCCTCTATCTTATGATGTTCATGTACTTGCTTCAAATAATTTCTTACAAAGCTTTGAGTGAAAAATATTACAATTTAATTCACAAATGTCTTACAGTCTTCTGGTCAAGATGCACTCATGCCTAACAGACTTGGATACTTGAGTAAAAGCATTTCACTTATGAAAGTGTGCATTATAACAGTCAAATCTGAATGTTGTTAACAATCAGAGTATCACACATCTTTAAATCTATTGGTATATTGGTATATATACTGCTTCACTATCCTACCTAGGAACTTGTTTATCAAGTATACTTAACACACCAAACAGCTGCACGTTCTTTAGTATTAAGCTATTTTTGATTGGAAGAGGAAATTCTCTGAACTGGCATACTTTGTGATTCTTCTTCACATACAAGCAATTTGTAGTGGAATTTGCAATTTAGCCATTTTCAATAAAAATGTTAATCACGCAATTCCAAGTGTAATTGCAACTCAAGCCATCCCTTCTGCTTTCCACTGCCCAACTAAGCCTGAAGGTGCACGGCTGCTGCAGTGCACACTCCTGCACGTGACACTCTATTTGGAAACAGCCTAAAGACAATATGTAATAAATAAAGGTGTAGAAGACACTGCATGATTATCTGGAAAGCCAGAAACAGCCTTAGCAAGAAGCCCTAATTAGCTGGACACACAGTTAGGCTTGGTTTTGTCAAGGCCAGGCTGGATGGGGCTCTGAGCAACCTGGTCTATTGGAAGACATCTCTGCCCCTGGCAGGAGGGTTGGAACTAGACGAACTTTAAGGTCCTTTCTAAGCCAAACCATTCTGTGATTATATGATCTATGGGCCTGGTAAAGTAAAATAAAATACGGAAAACAAGGAAAGGCCGAAACACATTCTTCTCTACATTTCAGTACTGTTTTGGACACCTCATCCCCAGCCTAATCAACAATTTTTCTGGTGGCTAAACATTCGCCTCAAGAAGCCATTAAACACAGGTTTCCCACTCCCACGCTGTGTTCAAACACTTAAAGGTGGGTGGTGCGGCCGGAGGTGTCCCCAACTTCAGCAGAAAGCGACCTCCCCCGTTTTTAGGATGAGAGCGGCGCCCGGCCCGGTGCACTAACGCCGGGGCCACGCAGGGAACGCCAGCCCGGCTCATCCAGAAGCACGGGCAGGGCAGCACCTGCTCTGCTCGCCGAGTCCCGGCGGGAGGGAGCTGGGGCTGCCCAGCCCCCGGCACGGACGCCCCCGGCCCCGGCCCCGGCCGGCCCGCCCCGTGAGGGGCCCCGCCGGACAGCCCCGGAGCGATCGGCACTCACCTTGTCCCGCAGGGCGACCGCCAGCACAGCCTCCGAACGAAGGTCAGGGCCGGGGACGCCATAACCGGCGGAAAAGAAGTCGGGAAGAGGGAGGAGACAGCCAACCCCGCCCCGCCGGGGCGGATCACCGCCTCCATCGCCGTGGGGAGGGCGGCCTGAGGCCGAGGTCGAGCTGCTGCTTTGTCGGTAAAAGCGGTGGGATGCTGAGGTGTGTGGCAGCGCTCCGAAGCTATGCCTGGGAATCACGGAATCATTTAGGTCGGAGAAGACCTCTGAGATCACCGAGTCCAGCCTATGACCCAACACCACCTTGTCAGCTAGACCATGGCACCAAGTGAACTAGCTGAAATTCGTGCAGTTGTTTCTTGAACGCCTCCGGGAATGGTGATGCCACCACCTCCCTGGACAGCCCATTCCAGTGTTTAACAACTTTTTCCGTGAAGAAATTCTTCAGATTGTCCAGCCTGAACCTCCCCTGGTGCAGCTTGAGGCTACGTCCTCTCATTCTGTCGCTGATTGCCTGGGAGAAGAGGCCAATCCCACCTGGCTACACCCTCCTTTCAGGCAGTTGTAGAGAGTGATAAGGTCACCCTTGAGTCTCCTCCTCTCCAGGCTAAACACCTCCAGCTCCCTCAGTACTGATAATAAATGATGGAGAGTAACTTAGTGAGCCAGCTCCCTCAGTACCCTTGGATAAATCCCATCTGGTCTTTTAATCTTGTGAGCGTCTAAAGGTACTCTAGAAGCTGCTCAGGACTCTAAACCCACTCACAGCAAGGGTAACGAGAAGACCAGGCAGTTCCACATGCTGCAAATTCTGCAGGGTCAGAAATGGAACCAGCTGTGGCGCAAACCTGGGGGGCGGCCAAGGTCACCAGAGCGGTCAATGGAAAACAAATGGACATGAAACCAGAATACTTTCATGGGCAAAATCATGGGCTTGTCTCAGTCCCCCCAAAAGCAGCTTGTAGTGGGCATTGCATCATTAATTACAGCCACTTTTTGAACTAACTTTCTATTTAGGTAGCTCCTAAAATGTTTGTGTTGTTGTTTGCACCCACAACTCACCTGACAGGCTGCTGGTTGGCTTGGTGTCTGTACCTCAGTGGCACTGGCACTATGTAAGGGCAGAATAAACACTGGTGTCTGCCCCATCTAACTCTAAAAGACATCACTATTTTTTGCTCAGCTTTTGCTCTTCCATCTTCAGCTCCTGAAGGTATATTTAATTTTCCCTTGCCAATGTTACCTTCTCTGTGAAAGACGTTTCTGTGTTTGCTTAGGTGCTCTGAAGATCCTCACAATTCAGGTACTCAGCTCTGTTAATTTCCTTTCAAAAGACATCCAATAAAATCACCTTTTAGTCTTGGGGGTTCCCACCCCCCCGAAAGTAAATGCATTTAAGACTCTCCTCAAAGATAAATATTTTGAAGCTGCTAATGACCTGCGAGGTTCTCCTTCCTTAAATGTTTGATTACAGTTTTCCAAATAGTACTTAACTGTTAGAGACTAACAATCAGAGTGACACATTTTTTTCCCTCATACTGTGAAGGTCATGATGTGTGACCCAGGTCAAGTCACACGTAGCTGACTTTTTCTAACATAGCCTTGGGTTTCAAGTACGTGTGTTCTTTGAACTTGATACACCTTGACTTTTACTCGTGATTACAGATCCAAAAGCCTAGCATTTCTCAATTTCAGACACAATCTTTACTGGTCTACTGTTCTAGCAGACCTACTTAAAGCAGGTATTTATTTGTGGTTTAGCCTCTCAGTAGCAATTTCCACCTCTGGTACACAGGGCTGTATGGTGAAATCATTTCACATTTGTAGAAGACTTTAAAAGCACTCTCCTGAAGGTGTTGCAGTAAATGCTCTTGTTGATCTATATCCTTATTTTCCCCTAATCAAGCAAAACGCATGGCTTACAAGTATGTGACTTGTTAGAGATAGTATTTTGAACATACAGAGACAAACTGTGGGCTAAGTTTTGCTCTGAGATATAGGAACAAGGCTTATTCTGTGAATAAGAGGAGAATTTGGCTCTAAAATGCTGGCATTTGTTTTGTCGAGTTATAGGAACACTTTTTTTTAAACTGAAACCTTATGAACACAACAATTTTAGTCTTGTTATTTGTAAAGGCCAGAAAAATCACTACAGAAATGTAATGTAATGAATATCAATTGAAAGTTTACTGTAGTAGTATTGTTAGGACTAAAGTAATGAATCTAGAGAGGGCTCCCTAGAGGACTCATTTAGTAAGTTGCTTCAGATTTATTGTTTGACAAACAAGTCCCTCATGGCAATGCCCTCTCTAGCATTTTATTATTAATGGTAAGATGAAGATTTTTTCCTGGCTGCACTTTCATCCTTGGGTAAAATTCTCATGTTCTTTCCTTTAGTTCATTGTCGCATTTTGTGCTGCTGTCTAGGAGCTGAATTTTGCTTAATTTCTTTATGCTGAATGTATGTCAGTTTTAAAAAGCCAGCCTTTTCAATAAAGTCACACTGCAATTTCTGAAAATGCATGAACATTTTTCAGTTTTGCCTGAAGACTGCAAAAAGGCATCTTTGCATTCGAAGATGGCTTGTATACTATAGGACTAAATACAGATAACAGCAGTATTCAGTGCTTACAGAGAGGGGCATAGAGAAATCGTAACCTCAGTGACTTCTTTTTCTCATCACCTCACTAAGATACAGATCACAGTCCATGTATTTTGTCTACAAGAGTGCAGTTTGCTCTATGTGTCTCTCTCTAGAAACCTGCATCTCCCAGTGTCCTCCTTCCTTTTTTCTTTTCTCTTTTTTCTTCTCTCATCTTTCTCTCAACTTCCTAGCATTCATCTGCCTGCTCAGCCAAGCTAAAACACCCCCCTCCCCCCATTTTATGAATAGCTCGTCACATACATCTCTTTCTCCCCTATAGGTGGTGTTATCTTTTTCTTACACATGCAATATGGTTTATTTTCTTAGCATGTTTTTAACTGCTTCTTCTTTGCAATGTATTCTTATTTCTGGAAGTGTGATCTTGGGGGAGCAAGGTCACAAACTTCACAGCTTTCAGCGTGCCTCAGTGTTATGCACTTTTGTTCTGTCCCTTTATACATGGGCACAGGTGCATTCTACCAGCTCTGTCCTATCATAATAAATACGAGGTACGGGTATGCTAGAGAAAACACTGGCCCCTTATTATCAAACACCAAATCATGCACTAGGTTTTCAGACCACCAGATCCTGATGTGTTGTTTGCTGAATGATTGCCTGGTGTAATCTGTACTCATGTGCTATGTGTTTCAGCCTAATTGCAGGTTCTCTGATGTGTTGATACAAGCCTGAACAAGAAGTGTTTTGCGTAACTTTGTGGTGGAAGGGAGGAACAGTGCTGACACAATCAAAGCTGATTTTGATACACTGAAGTGATCACTCTATCATTTACATCACCAGTTTCTTCAAGAAATTTGGACGACCAGTTTCTTCTTCTTCATTTGTGCAATATTCTACAGCCTGACCAGCACAATCATCTTTTTTTTTTCTGTGATGACAATTCTTGCATCTTTGCAATAATTTCTGTAGTCTTTGTGTTGGGTTTTTGTTTTTCCTGTAGATTTTCTAAAATATGGTTTTTGTAATGTTACTGGACTGAGCTCAGTATTAAGGAGTCAAATATTTGCAATTCTTTACCATGATAAGGCACCTGTTCTCTCTTTGATGGAAGTGTTTATCCAGAAAGCAGATGTGTTG
The DNA here is from genome assembly GCA_013397775.1 of Eulacestoma nigropectus. Lineage (NCBI taxonomy): Eukaryota > Metazoa > Chordata > Aves > Passeriformes > Eulacestoma > Eulacestoma nigropectus. Next base: position 1,107,833 of record VZTE01004781.1, read on the forward strand.
TGTACTTTATTATTCAGAACTTGATTTCCATAACAAATGGTTTTTCCCTTGAAAACCAGTCCAATAATCCTGCAGGATTTAATTTTTGATGATAGTAGCATGGTTTTTGCACTGATGATGACAACCTGGAGAGGGAGAGGGATTTTCATAGTTTACTGCTACAGTGTACAAAACTACAATATTAGCAAAGGGCATTAATCACTGATGTCTTTCTAAGCCTGGCTTTGGAACCTCCTGTTTTCATGGGCCCTGTTTTTTCCTCAGCATGAAAGGTATGCTCAGTTCTTGACACTCAAGAAGGAATTAGACTTGGACCTATTTACTTAAGTAGAGTTTTTTACCAACAGAGAAATATAAACATGAGACTTAATCAGGAGCTAACAAATTATACTACACTTTTCTTGGCTGGATTGCTGGTTCATTCTCATGCAATCATTAATTCTGAAGGAATGGCCTTTTTGCAGCATTGCGCTCACTTTGGATCTAAAATATCAAGTTCTTGTCCACAATTCTCAGTAGTCACCTCCACTGACCACCTGGTACACGCCTTGAGTTGTCTCTGTCTTCTCACACTTTGCCCTGATGTTCCACCCACAAACACCCCTGTTGCTCCAAACCCTTGCAGTTCTTTTATCATGAATGTAAATTAATGTATCCCATCTAGCTGCAGATTATCCTCATCTAATAAAAATATAATCTCTTCTATCTTGAATAATGAATCTTTCCAAAACTCTCAGCATTCAGTAAGGTTGGACAATACATATAATTTTTATTAAGATCCTATGTACTGGGCTATAAGTTTAGGCCTACCTCACTGAAATATTTTCACAAAGGAGTATCTGGGAGGCTAAACCTCCTGTCTGGAAACTACTGTAATTATTTAGGCACTATACTGCTATTGAAGGACTTGCCTGTAGTGTGCCATAAAGTTAGCTGTCACGTTGTATTTTTATTGCTTAGTTCTTCTCTCTGTGTGCTGTAATGTCTCTCGATATTTTCTTACAGAATTGCACCATACAGTCTTTCTGATCCCTTTACAATACAGTTGCAGGATGTGCCTGTGTTGTGCAGGGTCTAGTACAATTTTCTGTAGGTAGAACGTGGACAGATTCCTATTTACTTTGGTCCTCCATTATTTACTTACAGTATTCAGACACTGGAGAAGGCTGTTTACTCTGTAGTCATCATCATCATAACTTTTGTGCTTCTTATCACCAGCACTTAGCTGCTCTTGCATCACCAGCACTTAGCTGCTCTTGCAAGTCACAGTTGCAGGTTTAAACAAACTACTTGGCAATCTTGTTTTGAGGCCTCTCTCTCTAACCAGTGTATTAGTGTTCAGAAATTGCTACACTTTCCTCATCAGCTTGCTTGGTTTATTGTATGAACATTTAAACGGCTTAGGAATATTATTCTAAAGATGTTTAACCAGAACAGAAAAAACAGTGCAATTGCAAATAATATTTTTTTAGGAAACAACATACAAAGCAATATCAAAGATATTTTTTGGAGCTTTACATGGTAACCAGCAAACCTGTGTATTTAGATTTTGAAAGACCTGTATGTTTTCAAATATGTTGTAAATTTGCTACCCCTATTCACAATCTGTGGAATATGTACATTCTCATCCTCCTGTTCTGAAGTGTTACAACTATTTGTGAAAGGTTACATATCATATCTCATTTGTCAGTACTTTGACAAGATATCCATTAAAAATAATCTGCAAATGCAGACATGAGAAAGGAGAAAATCCTGTTTGAATGCGTCTAAAATGATATGTTGGGTTCCACTGGTTTTTCACGCTAAAAGCACCTGGTAAAGAAACCTTTTTGCCTAGAATTCAACCAGGAGATGTAGTTACAGGAGTCTTATTTTACATATGAATCAACAAATGGCAGAATTGTTGTTAATTAAAGGAATTGAAATCTTCTTAAGTTGGAGTCCCTTTTAGTTTCCTGAACCCTTAAATGATGCAGGTGTTGGCTGTGGGCTCATCAGACCCTTTTGCCAAAGAACTGGCACTCCTATCTTTGTGCTTTCATTAAAAAAAAAAAAAAAAAAGTATTCTGGGCCATCATTTCACAGTTTAAACTTTAAGCCAGAATAAACAAACACTGCTACTGAAAGGAGCAGTTTTTCTATTTTCCTCAGTCCCTCCCAGTTCACTCCCATGCCTTGTTTTCTGCTGACAAGGCTGTTTTCATGGCTGCACATTGACCCGGTTCAGGGAATTGATCTGAGTTACAATTAACCAGACAAAACTCAAGTAAATGAATAAAGGTTAATTGTGACCCAGATCAAACACCTTATCCTTTTCATCACACAGATGAATGCATGCTCATGCTGGTGCCAAGGAGGGGGCCTGACAGGCAGAGGGATTGCTTCTTTCAGCAGCAGTTACGTCAGCTTATGACATTAAAGCATTAATGCACTGCCTCTGGGGGATTTGTTTCAGTTTCTGTCATAGCCTTGAGGGATTTGGTATGCTTTGTGTCTTGGGCTGTTTATATTGCTAAAATGTTTTATTTTGCAGAAAGCGGTATACCTATAAGTAGGTATAAATGGGGCTGTTACCTGGCTCCTCTAGGAAGCATATTATAAAGCGACAGTAATCTGCATCAATTAGCATGTTAAAATGAAACTTGACAGAGAGCTAGGGGAAGATATAAAGTCCCTACACATTTCTTTTGTTGACAGAAGAAAGTGAAACTATTGATGGTTCCAGTAAGCAAAAGACTGCATCACAAGCTTTGTCCTCTATCAAACAATTGTTCTAGCAAACATTTTTCTCATGTGTGAGATTCTCTGGGCCTTGATGTATTGTAAGTGGCAGCATTCTCTACTTCTGCTTGTTTTGTGATCACCCTTGCACAGCCCATTGTGCAGTGCTGACACCGGTATTTGTGTGGGCATTCAGTGAACCAGATCAGAGAACTGATGCAGTTAAAAAATAACCCACACAAGAAAACCCATTAGCTGGACCAGTTTCCCATTTTGATTTACTCTCTCCACAAAAATAGTGGAGCTGACATAGCTCAGAGCATAGTCACTATTTGAGATGGCATGACTGCTGAAACACTTACATTTGGACTGCATCACTATGTTCAGTAAGACTTAGTTCCTTCATTACTTCACCTTTCCACATAGTGACCAGAATCAGCAAAGGAGTAAATCACAGTTGGGTTGGAGTTAAATGCAGCAGGGCATTCTGCTTGTACCCAGTGTAATTTGGAGACTGGGTCCTGCTAATTCATTTCCTCCCACAGCCCAGGGCTCCGATGACCTAGAAGACTCCAGGCCACCATGAATCTGTTGACAAGGGTATGGTGTAGGTCCATGTCAGGAGCTTTCCTTGAACTGCTTGCACAACTCAGGTGTCAGAGGCTGGTGATTCCTCTCTAAATTTGAGCTAGTGATTTTGTGGGGTGTTGATGATGTTCTTGGACGCTATCCTAACATTTTTCGTTTGTAATTCTTACTTGCATTGTCTCTGCTTTGAGGCAAGTTTTGTTTTGAAATTGTGGTCAGTTTTAGTCAGTATGTATGTCTTGATTTAACCTCAGCTGGCAACTAGGTAACATACAGCCTCTCACTCAGCACACATGCAAAGAAGCTGATGGGATGGCAAGGAGAATTGGAAAAAAGGTAAAGCCCTCAGGTTGAAGTAAGAACAGCTTAATAACTGAAGCTAATAATAATAGTGATGGTGATAAAGGAGAAGACAAAAAAAAGGTAAAACCCAAGAACCAGCACAGAACACATTTGCTCACCACCCACAGACCAATATCCAGCCCTAAGCAGTGATTGGCCTCTCCTGGACAATTCCCCCCAGTTTATATACTCAGCATGATGTTCGTCGTATGGAATATCCCTTTGGCCACCTCAGGTCAGCTGTCCTGGCCGTGCTTCCTCACAGCTTCTTGTGCACCTCCTCACTGGCAGAGCATGGGAAACTGAAAAGTCCTTAACTTAAGGTAAGCACTACTTAGCAACAAACATCAGTGTGTTATCAAAATTTTTCTCAACCTCAATCCAAACCACAGCTCTGTGCCAGTTCCAAGGAAGAAAACAACTCCATCTCAGTTGAAATCAGGACAATATATTTCATGCACTGCCCTTTCCTCATCCACTGGCTTAACGACACTTGATGGAGTAGGAACACAGAAGGAATGATACATGCCAATGGAAAAGATGTGCATAAGGACATCACGATATTGAGTGACTGGATGATAACAATCAGATTAATTCAGTCTAGAAAATTTTATATTATATCCATTCTATTTTGAATAGATACGCTAAAGAATTGAGCTGTAATAGTTAGTTCTGTGATAACATCAGTTTTGTGCTCAATAGCAATTAAAACAGAGCTGAATATTTGCATCTTTGTCCACATCTGTATGAATTGGATCAAAATGCCTCTATATCATATGAATCTTACGAGGTTAAGGAAGTAAACCTGCTACCTAGATGTTTTTATAGTTGAGATATACTGCTTTGAAAGTATGTGAAACTAACCTGACTGATTTATTTAATTTATTTTAAAGTTATCATTTTTGTTTTAAATTGGATTGATAAGCAGGTCATACAAAGGAATCTATTAATCATTAGAATCATAGGAGTACTTTCCTAAGGGAAATCACCCCCACACACATCCCCACACACCCCATAAGGAGTCCTGTAACTTGAGAGTTGATTTAAGTAAAAAATTATTTATTATACTTGGTCAAAATTTTGAAATCTTGATGCTTAAAATCTAGTGTCCCTTGGTTTTTTAAAGTAAATTACCTCTTTTCTTCCTGTAGGTTGTTCTTCTATACCTCTTATTTCCTTTTCTCAAATTACCCTCTCTATATTCTCCTGCCTCTTCCCTGCTCCCCACCAACCCAACCTCAGACTTGCTCCTGTGTTACTAGTTGTTTTAAATAATTTCATTCAATATTTATCTAAGGCAGGTTAATCCACATAGCTGAGATGCTTCTCTTAGAGGAGAGTGTTTATAGAAATGCCTTTTCTCAATTAAGTTTTAGAATGTTTTGGTTTTCATACAAATCCATAGCTGTTTAGATCACAGAGAAAACCTTTAAATCATGTTCCTGTAATGGAGACCACAGCATTTACCTATCTTTATCCATTTGATAATGATCTGGCTCTTCATTGCTACTTTTCTTTCCATTGCATGGAATCACCACTAAGGAAATCAGGAATCTTATGACTATGAATGAAGTGAGAACTTAGGTTCTGGCTTGATTACAGAATGAACTGGGGCAGTCCTGGGGCTCTATACTTTCCATGGAGAGAACCTGAGCATAACCAGTAAATGGCCTTGAATTGTAGTTGAAATGAAAGTCAAGATTGTTTCTGCTCAAAAAAGAAACCCAAGCTCCTTAAAATGGATTGGGCATAGACAAGAGTAGAAGCTGTTACCATCCTTCAGTCTAATGGCATCCATTTTATACCGATAAGCAAAATTGTTTCTTGGACAACAAGGCAAAGTTTGTTGAAAAACATGATGCCTCCTTCCTGCACATATGCGCTTAATCTGTGCATCCCAACTGTGCTATAAGCACGGTGAGCCACAAGTGTTGCCTTATGCTTAAAGGGCCAACCTGTGCCTGACAAAGAATTTTATGTTGTTGCAGTAAGTCAATAGAATTTTATTATCTCTGTCATGGTGGAAATGCTTGGTGGAGGAAAGGATAATGGTCCTCTTTCTTCGGTATGTAATGAATACCCTTTAATTGCCCAGTGCTTTTAGTCATGTGCGGAGAGTGCTTTGCAGTTATTTCCCTTAACACTAAAATATTAATTACTTGGAAGGTGCAGAGCTGTAGTTTGCCTTTCAGAAGATTTGAACTGGTTTATCTTTGAAGACTCTAAATAGGTCTGTTGTTGATTTTGAATCTGTTTTGGCAGTACACAAAGAAAATAGCATGTTAGTTTATGGAGAGAGTACCTGATGTGTGCAGTTATGATCAAGACAGCACCTCTTTTATGTATGACTCCAATTCCTATGATGGCCTAGAGACCCTCAGCAATGACAGTGATTCATTGCTTTCAGTGATAAAAGCTGTTAGTAGAACAGCTCAGTGCTCCAAATTATCCTGTTTATTTTATCACTGAAAGCAAAATTGTAAAGTTCTTGCAATTAAAATAAAACTTTATTTTTGACAGAATATCCTGGGATGATATATTTGAACAAGTTATAGGGTTTTCTTTTGCAATCCTAAAGAGGCACACAGTGGAATTGTACCAATCTTATTTCTAATTCCCAGCAAGTAGATGTCCAGGTCGTACCAGTCACTGGCAGCAGTTGTCATGCTGGTAGACAGCAGCATGCAGCAGAGAAGCAAAAGGATGAACAGACATGAAGAGTGAGATGATTTCTACTGCTTATATATTGGAAAAAAGAGAATTATACAAAAGGTAGGGAGAGGAGAAATATCAGGAAATGACTGAAGTATCTCATTCGATGATAGGGCTAAATGATGAAACAGAAATAGAATGAAAAGAAGAAGGATATAGTGGCACTATTTAATTTATACATATATATTTCCTGTTAACAGGTGAAAAAATTATGATTTTCTCATCCTTTTCTGCTTCATAAAGAAATTTGCCATTAATCTGGGTGAGGAATAAAAGAACATTTCAGAGCACGGTTGGCTTGTAAAATATTTGTCATGAATATTGCTTTGAAGAGCATGTTCACAGTATGCTGTTGGTGTTTTACATCTCTATAACTAAATAGTAAAGCTGTTATAAAATTCAGCAGGAAATAACATAAAATTCTATAGGCTTCAAATGAAATTCTTTACTAATTTTTCCCCTGGGATTTATAAATAATGTGTACACTAAATTTTTAGAAGACACTAGAGTGTAATATATGCTAATTCATTTTTTCCTTCTTCTCTGGGGAGAGGTCAGCCAGTTCAAATATAGATTTCAGCTTCTGGTAGACTTTCCTGCTTGGGGAAAAATCCCACCTCCCATACAAGAAGGGACATTTGCATGCACGCACACGTGACTATGCATGAATCTCAGAACTAACATTAGTTCCACTCATCCTGCATTTGGGAGAAAGAGTAAAAGCTAAGAAAAATAGTGAAATCTATTTATTAGTGACCTAAAATTGTTGGGTTTTTTTAAAAATAGTAGAAATCACATTGGATAATTTCAGAAGACCAGAGTCTATTGCAGCCTTTATCCTGATCATAAGAGTTGTTGTAAGCAGTTGTCTGAAATACTTGTACCAGTATTGGCCGAGTCTGGAGCAAATGCTTGCTGCGGGTGTGTTCAAAGATAAATTTTCCAGTTTTCTATCTCGTTACAAGGCTCCCTAGAGCTCCTCCTCGTGGTAAAGCACTGGAAAACGAGGACAAGGGAGACGTTAAGGCGGCATCCTTTGTACTGGAGCAGCACAGATATTCTAATACAATATAAAACCCAAACGAAACAAACCTAATCAAATGATTCATGCTCTGTCAAATAATTAAACTGAGTATAGATAAACGAGAGTGTTGTAGATGCTTGCTTTCCTATAGAATAGTGTTCAGATTGCAAGGTGCAGTGTAATGCCAGTAAGGAAATGAAATAAGATCAGAAATGTTAGCAATTGGTCACATCTGAAGCATAAATTCTAATGATGCTTAGCTCTACATCCAGGGTTTAGTAGTCTTTGGTAACCTGGAACATAGCAACATTGATGTGTATTTCTAATATCATTCCCCTCCTCCCTGCTAGGAAACATGAGCTGTAATGCTTAAGCCATGCTTCTTTAGTAACTAAAGATTCTTAACACAATTTAAGAAATATGACACATACCCATTGTTTTATAGATAAACACAGTATCTCTCTTCTTGGAGAAGGCCACTAGATGTCTAAGTTAATTATAAGGAATTAAATATAAACTTGAGACAACCTACTAATTTTCTTTCCACCAGTCCACCTTAAAATGATCTTTAGCATCCTTTACTTCACTGTTTATTTGAACAGTGTAAGTTTATAGCTAATACAGCTTTATGTTCTAGGTAATTTACTGCAACCCAGCCAGTTGTCTGACTGTTACCATGGGCCAATATTGCAGAAATGACCTAAGTCCAGCTTTACTTTTGCATAGGATGCAAGCCGATACAGGTGACTTTTGCAGAGCAGGAGCTGTCTGGAGTGAACTGGAAAATTTCTGGAGCAGAAGAATTGCTAATGGCTTTCACTAATATCAGTTGTTGCACTTGTAGTGAAATGGATTCAAACTGAAAAAGGCTGCATTGAGATTACACATTAGGAAGAGATTCTTTACTGTGAGATGGGTAAAGCACTGGAACATGTTGCTCAGGTGTTGTGGATGCCTCATCCTTGGAAGTGTTAAAGGCCAGGTTGGAGAGGCTCTGAGCAACCTGGCCTAGTGGAAGGTGTCCCTGCCCATGGTGGGGGGTTTGGAACTTGATGATCTGCAAGGCCCCTTCAAACCTAAACTATTCTATGCCCCAACAATATAGATTCCATGGGAATTCCTGCAAATTCTGAGACAGAGCTGGGGAAACTCCAGACTTGCTTAAGCCCATAAGAGGTCTGCTGAAAAAGTCACCTGCTTGCCAAGACTACAGTGTTTTCATTTTTCCCTTGCACTGCTGATGCAATTTTTTAACAGGAACCCTGCAAAGGCTGGTCACTGCTTTGCAGGTATTGATTACAAGTGAGCGCACTTTCTTATTAAACTTTGGTTTAGTTTTCCCCTCACTCTGTCTTTTTCTGGTGTTCTATACAGGATTTCATTCCTATACTCCTCTTGATGGAGTGTCTTCAGAAGTAACTGATTTTTTATACCTACTGAGAGCAAATCAACAGGTATACCTCTCCTCCACAAATAATTTGAGGAGTTAGGCTTCCTCATGGTGTTCTTTGGCTATCATAAAGCACAGGAACTGCTTTAAGTATTACAGAAGTGTTGCAGATACCTTTGTCATGCTTATGCTTGTAATATCTTTTAAATTGTCCTTTTGGGTCAAGCATTTCATGAAACGCAGTTTATTGATGAAGCTCTGCAAAAAAGTATTCATCTTTCATGTTGTGCTCTGCAGATGCGTTCTTAAAACAAACACTTTCGTAAGTCTCTGTTGTACCTGTCAGCACATTTTATTGCTGTGCCCCAGCGTGTATGGATTACCACATCAATGCCAGGTTTTTGCACTGTTTTGATTTGCCAATGACCTCTCCACAAACTCTGCAATTTACTATTAACAATATTTGTTCTTTGGCTCAAACTTAGGCCAGCAATAATACCAATCTGGCCAGGGGCTCATTTTAGCACAACTTGCACTCTCTGCTGCTCCTATTCCTGCGGCTGCTTCATTTTGGGTCTTTAATCACACTCTAGAAATTGAACCTACTATGGGAGGAGGAGAGCAGTTCTTGAAGCAATAAAAAGGACATTAGAGCAACACTTAACATGGTCCAAACAAATCTGTCTCATTTGATGATAATATTATTTCCTGACAGGCCTGCACCCTCTTCTTTCAGATAAAGTCCAAATCCTTGTGAAGTTCTAGTAGGTGTTTTACTACATTTCTTTGTTCTTTCTAGGCAGATCTGGAAGCTGTCTTCTCATTGCTCCTAATAAAACATGGCATGACTAGTTTCACAGGCTGACAACTGCCTGATCACTGCTTGCTGGATCCATCCAGCATGTTCTTGAGTATTTTGAACAAGTTCCCAACATACTCTTGGTCTCTTTGAATCCCAAGCCTCTGTCGTCTGCAAGAGTTCAGAATAATTATCCAATTGCATTGTGTTTATCCAAATGTCTATATGCAAGTACTCTGGTGTCAGCAATTATCGTCTTATAAAATTAAATCCTTTTAAAACCCCTAAAGTCTGAGAAACATTATTTACCACCTGGACTAAGAGAGTACTTTCAAAAGGGCTTTGAAATACAGTCTGAACCAAAATCTTTTATTTCAATGCATGTAGGCAATTCGATGGCTAGCTGACAAAGTTATTGTATGCACGTTGTAGACAAACAGACATCCTGGATAGTTCAGCTTGTCTGGCCCTCTCAGTAATTACAATTAGCACCCAGTTCCTTTTATTAGATGCCTCTACTCATATGGTCACGATGGGCATTACAGCGAGAAGAAACATCCAAAAATATTAAGTTTCCTTGCCACAATCTCATGAGTAAACAAAGAATGTTGCAGTAAATGTGGTCTGTGAAAAGAAATAATTCTGAAAGTTGGTATTACATTTTTCTTGGTAGATGTCATCATATGTACTGCTGACTTGCTGAAGTGCCCACTTTGGGAAGACAGTATCAGTGAAGTAATTAATCCTTCATGATTCCTTTGTGCCTTGAAGCTTTTGTTTCTTGTCTGATGAAAGAAACATTGTCTCTGTGTTGTTGTTTCACATGAAATTTGTCACTTCATAGAAATTTATTCCTAGCTGGAATTGTAGCTGCCTTGCTCTTTTGACACAATAATATTTGTACATCTTTTCACTGAGAACAGGGGTGCAGCACTTTATTGAATCTGTTTTATTTAAGTCTAGTTCAGATGTTCAGGCAACATGTGAATTTGCAATGTGATTAAAGTTCTGTGAGCTCTTGGGAGAGTGTCCCATAAATTAATGCTTTGGAGGAACACTAGGTGGACACCTGGATCTTCTGAAGCTGTGTGAATTTTATGTTACATGTTCTCATTTAGAATGGCATGCACTAGGTCTTACTTTGTTCCTATTACCATACCTTTGGCACTTACCCTTCAAACCTGCATTCAGTACTATTGTAAACAGCATCAATTACTTGTTAGTGTTATGGAAATGATTGCAGTACCGGTAGGTGCAGGAAAAACACTGACTTTACCGATTTTGGTGACCATCTCAGAGAAGCTGCTCATTTGGAAAAGCCACTCGGTACACCATAAGCCTCTGATCACCCCTATAAATAGACTTGTCATGACTGGTGATTTTTATCACTCTAAGGGACTTGACCTTGGCTGTGAAAAGGCAGCACAGTCTTCTGTCTCACATGGTGTCCTGGTACAGCCAGGATGATGGGGTGAGGTAGAAAATTTTTGGTCCATTAGTCTCTTTCCCCTTGTGAGACCTCAGCTGAAATAGCTAGAGTACTACAAGGTAGTAGAGATGTGAGGGACTCTATTCTCAGTGCAAAACAAACATGAAAAGCCAGCCTTGTTAGATGATGCACAAGAGTCCTTTGCTATTTGCAGAATCCCCTAAAAATGAACTCAAATTATCTAGCTATTTCTTTTTCATATGCATTAAAAAGAAGTCATGTCTTAAAGTAAAGTGTTTTCTATGAGCATCTCAGAAAAACTAGCAGACTTGGGAACAAAATATTAAATTATGAAAATAAATTCTGAGAGGCACACATTAAATGTTTTGCATGTGCAAGCTACAAGAGCTTTATAGCTGCTTTTCAGATATAATACTTGTTTCTTAATTCTTAGATCTTTGATAGAATGTCATGGTGTAAGGTGAATGTGGTGTATTTGCTCCAGGAGTTTATTACAGTTGTACTTAATAGAGGACTAAATTGTTTAAATTTTGACAGAGTCGTGTGGCATACATCCAGGTTTCAGAGCATAAGAGATTCTCAAGAAAAATACACACGAAGTACAAAATATTATGCAAGTCAGACTTCATGAAAAGTCATTTTTTTATTATTTATTTGCAGATGCTTGAAAGTGTTGGCAAATTTATTCACATAGGTGGAAGGAGAGACCAATTTATTCAAATCTTGCTCAGAATAGTCACTACTGGAACAAAAAGATGTTCCATTCAAAGTACTCCCACAACGAAAAGGGGCTGACATATAGACACAGATGAGAACATAGAGTCATTCATCAGTGTTCTTGTAAACCTGGGCTATTTTGATTATGCTTGAATAGACTACATAGCTGTAGACCATTTTCTTAAACAGTGAAGCATTTGGGATGAGACTGACTGTCAGTACTGTTGGACCACCTCTCTGGTGACCTGAGTAGTGTCATCTCCGGAGGCAAGAGTTACTTTGTTGCTTCTCTTCTAAAATGCCATTACATGTAGTGGCATTTTAGGTAGCACTTACTAAACTTTGGAAGGAACTCAACTTACTAAATACTTGTAGAAGAAACAGTTTGTGAAAACCTGTGAAAAGAAGAACTGAGGCCTTTAGAGACAAGCTGTTTTTACTTTCTTCACCATCTATGAAATCATGCACCTATGCTTGTGGAGAGTGTGTAATTTCTTTAAAGGTGAGGTTTATTCTACATTCCTGTGTGTCACTGAAGGCACGATGAAACACTGGTGTTCTGGTGTTCCAAAGCTTTCAAAAATGAAAAGTAACCTTTCTCTGGGTCCAAGTGTGTACTGTAAAAACTGAAGTACAAATATGTAAATTCTTCAGTGGAAGTTAGTAAGAACTGTCTTCCTCTATCATGAAAAACAACATCATGTTCTTTCTGATTTGTTTTTCTGTTATTTTTTAACAAAACCACTCAGTGTAACAAAGATCAGCTTGCTTGCTTTCTCTGGCAAAAGCAGCCCGTAACATGGTCATCTTTTTGTGCCTCTGTCTCTCTTCAGAAAGCTGATTATATCTGTAGATGACAATTGGGCAGTATTTACATTACACATATTTGAAGAAGATAATTTGGATCAATCTTCTGCTCACTGCAGCTGAAACCACTATCTTTGTGAAGATGTGAATGGAGCAGCTTCCGGAGTCTAGCTGATCTGGGTAAAAAGGGTCTAAAATGTCACCTATAAAGATACAAAAATAGAAAAAAATTATGAACATATGTTGCTTAGTACTACGGTAAATCTTAGGAACCTCATTCCTTGTTGTTCTGGGTGCTGTCCAGAAAAACCCACCACAAAACAATGAACAAAGAGCTTTTCTGCCACAAAGAGCTTACAATTTAAGAGACAACAGGGTGGAGAAAGACAGTGAGGCATAAAGGAATAAACAGCTGCCAGTGGATTCATAGGAGACTGGTACAGTTGTCATTGCTGGGTATTTAAAGGGAAGTGGATAAAAGCATGGCTTCAAAATTCTCCAGTGCCCTATTCTATAAAGAATAAATATATTTATGTGACATGCCAGAATTGATAACTCTCTCTTGCAAAAGCTGATATAAATTCCCCTAAATAATGAAATTCATACACACATGCTGTACCGCCTTTGCTTTTTCTTCCATTTTTCAGGAAGGAAAAGAACACATTTTTTGCTGCACAGTGAACCTTCCTTTGCAAGTATTCTGAGCCCTGGGACTTCAGCCTTACAGCAGTGGTCTTTACAACCTGTGTTGTAGGACTGAGTATCTCAGACCTTTGAATACTATGATCTGGAATGATGTGGTTTCTTTATGTGGTCAGTGGTAGCCTTGTCCCAGTGACCATAGAGCAGAAGTGTTCAAGATCCTGAGTGGGGTGAGGTAGGCAAAGAACAAGGGAGAAACTTCAACTTCAGAAGAGAAGACTTTGGGGAGCTGGTAGGTGAGATCCTGTAGAAGGCATCACGGAAGAGCAAAGGAGCTCAGGTTATTATTCATAAGAAGCAAAGTGTTGTCCAAGCCAGGACTCGGGAAAATGAGTATATGTATCATGGTTTGACAAAATAGGGAACATGTGGCTCAGTTTCAATGCAAAAAGGACATATATAAGAGGCAGAAGCAGACCACAAAGAAAGAATATAGAGGCTGCCCACGATGGCATGGGTGGCAGTAGGAAAGCAAAAGTTCAGCTAGAGCTGAAACAGACAATAAACATTGAGGGCGTGCTTACTGCTACTTTAGCAGCAAAAAGAACAAATGGTGAAAATATAGGCCCATGGCTGAATGTGTTGTGTAAATTAGTGGCAGAAGATTAAAAAATGCCTCTGTCTTTATCAGCATTTCCCAAGCCTTGTGCCCGGAGACGTGTTCAAATAGGAGAGATAGCATTGGATGGTCAAGTGAGGGTTCACTTGAGAAATCTCAACCCATAAAAATACATGGGACTAGATGGGCCAACCTTGCTTACATCTTTTGGAAATTATGGCTCAAGTCCCCTTGGAAGCCAATCCTCACCACATTAAGGAGAAGAAGGTCACTGAGAACAGACACTGTGGATTTGCCAAGGGTGATATGCTTGACCAACCCGATTCATGTTATAATGAAATGACTAGATCTATGGATGAGGAAGGAGCAATAGATGTTGTCAGCTTTGACTTCAGCAGGATGACAAAGTCTTGCACAGCGCTCTTCTGTCCAGGTCATGGTGTTACAGTCTCGGTGGTAGAAAAACTGAAAATTCTAATGATTTCAGTTAATTCTTCAGTCATTTTTTGGGTGTTTTCAGTAGTACACCTTCTGCAAAAGGCCTTTATCCTGTTCCATATTCCAGTTATTCCTACCTCGACAATTAACACCAGGAATTTTTTTTTTTCTCTAAATGTTCTGTTTCAGATGTAACGATATGAAATAGCCTACTCTGCCCTGGCAAACAAGTCATCCCTCCTCACTCCCTGTCTCACTTACTAGCTATGGGGTTTTTGTTGGTTTTTTTTACCTCTGTTGCCTTCTTTCTTGAGTTAAATGTCACTATTACATATTCTGGTTCCACTCAGTGTTGATTCGTACAACACATTGGTAGCATGCTCTTCTGCAAACTGCTGTGTTGCTTATGCAGTAATTAAACTCTTACCCCCTGAGGTTAATTTTTCCCTACACCGGTTTTTCCATTGGTGTCATACTGAGGTAGACACCTTGATCTTGTTGGATACAGGTTTGTGTCATCTGTATTGGCAGAAAGAACTATTAAAAAAGAAGCTACAGTTTCTCAAAGCCCTCTCTGCAAAGAAGTGCTGACCCAATGTTTTGGAGTATGTAACATTCATATCACAAAAAGATGATTCCATGTCCAAGTCAGCTTGGAGGCAAGCTTCAAGAGCATGGGTCTTATAGGCTGGCACCGGGGTCTCCTCTGTTTTTAACACAGTACTTCAAATACCTGTAAGTGCTTAAACTTAGGTTTGTATTCATTAATGTAATTCATTACATTATTATATATACATGCTTATTCAAGATTTGCTGCAATGGTAAATTTTTTTTCCTTATATCTACTTAATAAATGCATCTAAAAATCCTTTAATTTTGCAATTTTCCTTGATCTTAATTCACATAGAATAAAGGAACAAAGTATTCATGAATATCTTATTAAAACTGATTATAAATTAACTTACTTAAATTTTAGTGTGCTGTGGACCCTTATAATCATTTATGCATTATGTAACAGGATTGTTTTTTGAAGAAAACTGTTCTCTTCTGATGACCCTTCACTGTAAAGAAAACACAGTATTCATGTAATTCAGAAATGCCTCTTTACATGCTTCAGCTTTGAGGGGTTTTCACATTTCATTTTCAGTCTGAACTGTAGCAGCATCCACATTTATAAATGTCAGCACGAATTTGTCTCCTAAATGAGTTTAATTATCTAAATATCAAAAGTAATTTCACACCTGCAACTCTTACCTAATTCGCAAAAGGCAACATAACTATCCCGGCCAGAGTCTTCCAAACAAACTGTGGCTCTTGGATCCGGTTACAAGTATTATGTACCCTAGAGTCTTAGTCTTCCTTTTCGTGTCTTAGCAGATTTGGTGGCTATATATTAATGTTATTTTAACACCTCCAAAGTGTATTTAAAAAATACCTATATCACAACACCTAAAGGAAAGAATACTTTAGCATCTCAAAGTATATGAGTACCCCATTTCAAAAGTTGGTTGACAGATAGAAAAGAAATTGCCCGATTTTTTTTTCTGCTTCCTGAAAGACCAAATGCAGAGATGTATCACATCACTGTCATAATGGATCATTTTAATTGTGGTGCTCAACAGTGATGTGGTACTGTTATGATTGCACTATAAAAGACTTTTCTAAAACCTTCCTATTTTTAACTTTCAGTGACATTTGAAGGAAAGTCTATTTTTTTTTTAATCAACATTTTTAACAAAGTGAAAGTGAAAAGAAGGTTTTGACTATGTTGGTTGTGTCTAAAGATTTGGGAGGAGGGAGGAAGGAAAGCATGTGAACTGGATTTAATTAGATAAAAGAGTTGCTTAAATAAGAATAAAACATACATCTTTTTCTATCTGCATTTATTATCAACAAGCAATCACTGAGTTTTTAACAAGGGAGAGGCAATGCATCTTCCCAGCCTTGCCCCATGAAGGAATAAGCATAAATTGGTCATCAATAAAATAACCTTGAGATTAGCAGGAATGTCTTAACAGGGCACTTGAACACATTAACTTATGATTTTCCATCTGGTCCTGTGTTTTTCTGCTAAAGGAGATGAGAGTTTATTATCCCCCTCCCATCTTGGAAAAACAGTGCTCCTCCCTCTTAATTTCCTTCCTTCCCTCCCTCCCTTCATATGTGCCCTGAAGCCTCTCTGCTGCTCTAGCTGGTGCAGTAAGAACTTGCCCTTTCTGTCTCAATCTATCTCAACCATTCTGCAAAGGAGTAAATCACAGCAGAAATTGGCTACCTCTGAACTCATTGTGGGTGGCTCAACATTTCATTTAAATAAAATTTGCAGGGCTTTTAGTACTTTAAAAATCTTACTTCATGTAGGAAGGTCCTTCTAAGCAGACCAAAACCTTATTTTTACTGAAAGCTGTTTTTAGAATTATGAAAGTTAAGAAGATGCAAAAGCCTTTATAGGAGTCTGAGATGCAGTAAAATGAGGCTGGATACATGAATAAGTAAGATCCATAGTGGGAGGAGATGCTAAAAAAGCTGTGGGACATGTGTTGCAAATAGATCAATGTAAGGACAGTCCTATTTTCTCCTGAATTCTCATAAAGTTTCCTGGAAAAAACTGCAGTTGTCAACTGATTACCACTGTGGTAGAAAAACGCTGTTTCAAAATCCATCTGTATCTGTAGCTTGCTGATATCACAGATAATAACATCAATCTCCAAATTAGCCCCTTGAGCCACTCTTGTCTGCGGGCTGCATCTAAAGTACAGATATTAGCTGTGTAGCTGCACCAGCAGAGGTTCTGCATCAGGTTTTCCTGCTGTCTTTGGTGGGTTTTGGCTCAGATTTTTACAGACCAAAGTTAAAAATGTCCTTTCTTAATTTATTCACTCTCCTTTGAAATTTTCTGTAAAACTGTTGAGGTTGTTCTCATGAGAGTAGTAATTGCTACTTCCTGGAATGACAAGGAAGTCTCCTAAACACACCAATGCAAACTGATGCTGTTCTTAAATGTGGGATTCATCTACTTTTACATCAGGTACAGTTTGATGATGGAGCTGTGGCTGACAGGCACAAAGGAAGCAATGGGGTAAGGGATGCAGTTCAGCTTTCTGAGTGATGATGAGGTAAAAGACTGGACTCAGTTGGTTTGTATTTTGTTTTAATCAGTATTCCTCCAGACACTCATGCTCACTTTACCTGTCAGTAACGCAGCATTAACGGAGACTGAAGGTGCTCTATGTTGTAATAGAGGTCACAGGCATTTTCCTGTTTCCTTTTTGTTACTGGTCATCGTTCTCTGTTGTCCCTGCCTGGATTCCCAGCAGCCTGGCCTCTAATACACTCTTTTCCTCTTTGCAGGCATACTGATTCCTAGAGGCTTTTGTTCTACTCTACAGCCTGTACATGAGAAGGCAGGAGGCAGAAACAAGCAGTCAGTCTGATGTGTAGTAACCCAGTCAGTGCAAGTTTGGAAGTAAATCCCCCAGAATCACTGAATGGTTAAGGTTGGAAGGGACACCACCCACAGAGAGATTCAGAAGGAGCAAAAAATGTAAGTATTCAGCTCCCTGTCTTGTTTTCTAAGATTTGAAACTCTTTCTGAGAGTTTCAAGGCTGAAATATTTCATGAAATGTGTACTCCTTGCATTCACACCAGCTTCCTCCTGCTGTAGCTTTGACATGGTAGATTGGTGTGTCCTTCACTTGCACATGCCAAAGATCATTTGATCATTCCTGCATTACATCAAGGCTGGTTAATAAAAGTGTGGAATATGATGCTTGTTATGACACTTAGAGCTGAACTCTCCTTGGCAGCTTCTGTATGTGCTGTATAATTTCCATGTGCCTCTGAGGAATGAGAGAAGAGAGAGAAAGAGAGATACTGGTTTTCTGCCAGGATATCTAGGAAGAAAAGTGCAATATGAATCAGGAGAAAAAACTTTTTGTTTCAAATAAAAGTGTGAAGAGTTTGATACTGGACTCAAAAGGCATGATTGTGGTCTCACCTACTCATTTTACACTGCCTCCGGTTGAATTACGCATCATTGCTGCTGGTAGAAGTATAATCAGGGCCAAGACCTTGAGAGCCAGAAGACTATTGTAGATTGTCCCATGGTTGCAATCAGATTATTGTTTAGCTTTCCAGGAGTATTAATATTTTTGATAAATTTAAGGCTGATTTCTTTGTCTCCCCCAGTTCTTTGACTTGCCCTCCAGAAGGACTATATAAATGCAACTAAATAGAACGGCTTGTACTCAGCTCAGCTATTGAAACCTCTAATAACTGTATTTTATATGAATAGTTTTATGAACAAATCATAAACCAGTTTGTGCCCTTACATCCTTTTTGAGAAAGCAAGAAATGGAATATTCCAGATGCTACAGTATTTGTGCCTTCCCTTAAGTCAACTGCTTTAAATGTTTAAAGTATGGTACACTTAAAATGCATGTTATTTTGTCTCCCCAGTCACTAACTGGCAGTGAAAGACTTTAAGAAAAGCATTGTGAACTTCAGTCACTAAAAGTCAAGTGTACTAATATTTTGTAAACTGCAGGACTAATTTGAGAGGACATTGTTCTGAAAACAAACTTCAGAGGCTGAAAGAAATCTCCCACCTATAATTGCAAAGCCTGATGTTCATTAATAATGTTCATTAATAATAATTCAATCAGCCCTTTGAGTATTTTGTAAAGATAAACCCACAGCCTTGTACAGGACACAAAATTTGATACTCCTCAGTTTTATTGGAAAGTTTTCTCTGCCAGCTGAAGTCTAGGTGTTCTTTTTGAAGGAAGCTCACTTAAAATAATAAGTTTTGTCAGAAGATGTTTTTTACATGGATAAAAATGTATAGTTATATTTTAAGGAGAATTTTCAAAAACTGTTGTTAGTATATGTTGTTGTATATACTGTTGTTTAACCTTTTGTATTTCTACTTCATACGTACTTAGAAAACAACAAAACAGGAACAAATTATACTTTCTTTTCTTTGGATTAGAAGTTCTTCGCATTGCTTCTGGTCTTGATGTAGTCATGCTCTTAAAAGACAATATATTTATTTGCTTAGATGTGCTTCTTTTTGTCCTGATTACACTTCTTCTGAAGTCAATGGATATTAGTGGTATTAGCAACTGCATTTGACAGTCCTTAGGAGGGATCTGGAAATTCATTGCACAATCTTGGTAATCTGTAGTTTACAGTATATCTATGACTCAGTACACCCCAAGGGTGGTATAACTGCTTTTTCTGGGCAGTTTAGTTTTGCTTTGGTTTTGCTGTTAGGGTTAAGTTGCAGGAGTCTTTTATTTGCATTAACAATGATCAGACTCAATTCCTTCCTGAAAGAATGAATGCAAATTAAAACAAGATAGAAAAATTAGGAGAGTTGTTATTTTATAGTTTAAGGGAGCTCCATTCTAGTAGAATCGAGCAGCAGATGCTTTATGATTTGTGTCCAAGGTTTTTCTCATCAATAAGGGCATTAGTGCATACCTGTGATAGAAAGTCAGCAAGCAGACCTAAAACTGGATATGAATGCCGTACTTCTCATCCACAGTGCCCTCCACAGCAGTCTCCCATCAGTCTCAAAAACTATTTGTTTTAAGTGTTATTGTAGATGACCGTATTTGGCATGAACGAGATCTTTAGGATGAGTTGCATATACCTCAAGGCTGTCTGGATACCTGTGGCATAGAGCAGCTGCTCTATGCCCACAATGTGTTTTTTGTGGAGGCTTAGAGCAGATACAAAGAGAACAAGCAAAACCTGCAGTGTTCCTGCACCACCAAAAAGACCTACACAAATTAATAGGCTACAAGCCCTGGTAGGTCTCTTACATTAGTCAGAGGCTGAAGAGGTATGTGTCAAGAAGGATGCCCAACACCATCTGTCATGTCTCATACAACTTCTATTCAGTCATGGCAGACACTAGTTGGAGGCAAGAAGTCTCTTTTAGGGTTGTTCGGTTTTTTATAAATACTTTATTCTTCCCTAAGAGTAATGAAGAGTATTCCCAGACCAATTATTTTCTAGATTTTAAAGAAAGAACTTTGCTAAAGGGATTTCCTTCCCAACACTTCCATTAACATTTGATAGGCTATCTTAGGATACTATTCACATATTTAAAGAATTGGCAATAAATCCTTCATATTTTCATATATATTTTCATATGTACAGTAGACATTCTTAGACAAATATGCTTGGTCACTTTGGAATAGAGAAGTTACAAAAACTAAATATGATGCCCTGACTTGCACAGCACAGTGCCAGCTCATATTTAGAAAATGTTCAGGACACCTGTAGCTACCCAAAAGACTGGAACAGAGGAAGGAAGACAAAGGAAAAATGATGATTTTAATCTATCTTATTCAGGATTTACTTCTGCAAAAGAAACACGTCAAAACAGTGCATTAAATCCATGAAAATTAAATGGCATATTATAAATTTGAGAGATCTGAAACATTTTGATGAGTCTGCGTAGCCATAAAAAATCCCATCCTAGATTTCTTATCTTAAATCAAGGAGGCCATTTTATGAAAATGAGAAAGGATTCCTAATAAGTGGTTGTAAGCACTTTAATGTGCTCCACCTGATACTTCCCCGAGATCCCAGTCACAACAGACACTTGCTGCTGGTTTTCAAAAAACTTAAAAAGTAGATTTGTTCCCTGCTCTGACATGCTGAGGCAGGTGAAGACCAAATAAACTGAGGTCAGTATGAAGTAAGTTTTGCATATTGGATGTGTGCTGTTATGTTTCTGTATGCAATTATTGTATATGCCTTCTAGTGGCAGCAGTCAGCAGCATTATACTCAGATGGTGTCCATCTCCATGGGGCCTTGAGGCTCTGTGGCCAAGAGTATTCCTACTGCCAGCAGTGTGTTGGTAGCAGACAGTGATTGGTTGTGCCCTGTTTCTTAAGGCAGGTGTTAAGCAATACCTGTACCAAGACCAACACTTAGAAGCATCGCTAGCTGACAACCCTTTGATTTTGAGCTCTTTGAGGCTGGCAGTCCAACTAGTTTTCCATGCACATAAGGCATACCTTTCCAGATAGGATGAAAAGATTCTCTGGGAGACTGTGTCAAGAGCCTTCCTAAAGGTAAGGTAAATGACATCCACTTTCATACTCTTATTTACTGAACCAGTAATCTCATCACCTTTGTCTCTTTCATTTGTCCAAAAATGATGTTCAGGAAGATTTGCTGCATTTTCTTCTCAGGAACTGAGACAGGACTGACCAGGCTGTGGCTTCCCAAATCTTTCTTCATCGAAGGGGAGTGACATTTGCCAAAACAGCCTCCTGCCATGCCTACTCAGCTTAGTGCACATTGGAAAGGACTGTTGTCTATGTTTTGAGTTTGCCCTGGGGGGTCAGCCGTTCTTCTGTTCTAGGTCTTGTTAAAAGACATACGAGATACTATTGAAATCAATAACACTGTTCACCTGTTTAAAAATTGACAGGATATTAATATGTGTTCAGTTGAGGTGCTGAAGCACTCCAATTTTAAATGGCAACACAAGAGGTATTAGATAGAAGACATCATATTCAAAAATTTTATATCGAATTTTCAGAAAACAAATCAGAGAAACAAACTGAAATGTTTGCCATGCTTTGAGGAAAATTGGTCTTTGGAGCCTGGCTTTGTTCCTTAGATCTGTCTCTAGTCAAGGCTGGGAATACTTCATTTCTGAAAGACGTAACAGAGGGAAAATTAGTTTTAGGCAGTTTCAGTCAATCTACCAAGCTTTCCCTAACTGGATTATTTGTATTAGTGGGAGCCAGGCCTTCTTGAAATCATGCAGCCAATATTTCACCATGAGAAATTTCATTGGGAATAGTATAAAGTTTTATTTCATCCAATTCCAGATTTAATGCATTCTTCTTCTAATTGCTGATGATACTTGCTAAATGCTTCAAGAGCAAATATTTGTAGCTACATGAAGTTCCTGAATGTTCTTAAAAAGTATCAGCAATACTCCTTAGCAAAGAAGAGTGAATTTATTCCATTTTATAAAATCTCATCCTTTCAAAACTTCAGAGCATAAAAAGAAAATGGAAATAAAGGAGTTCCTAACTGATAAGGGATGCAGGTATGCTATTAAGGACGAACACTGCATGTTTTGCATGCAGTTTATTTAAAGTATATACAGTTATTGGTCTTTTCCCTGGGAGCTGTCTAATGCATGTGGAATTAAAATGCCATCAGGAATTTTTGTTTGTGTCTGGTTAGCTTTTTCCTTCTGCTTCCTATATTGATCACAGATTTCACACTTGGCTGCCTTTTAACTTCAAAGGAAACATTCCCTGAACCATATGTAAGGTATCACTGTTTTGGAGGTTTGCCATTTGCAAGATTGTTTCCATCTTTCCTGGATTTGGTCAAAATGGTTTGGCAACGAGCATTTGATTTATATGCTTATCCCATTCATTTCAGCTTGGTAGGTCTTTCTCCTCTTTTTATCACCCTTCTTGATGTACTGCGCAAGTTTCTCTTGCAATCCCCTGCGTTGTGATAGCGGCTGGCTGTGTGCTACCCGAGAGTCTTCCACAGTCTTACAACCTCTTGATTCTGTTGCGTGAGAAGTCATGTTAGGGGACTTAAATGCAAAATGAGATAGCTTAAATGCATTATTTTCAATACATGGGCAGAAGATGCAGAGTTTTATACACTCTATATAGGGTCAAACCTGCCAGAAATGTTAGTTTTCATCCAAACCGGAAACTGTTTGAAGTTCATCTGATTATCTGGAATGCTGTCATGGACGATGACAGATGGTTTCAGCTATGTTGAAGTCATTGTTCCACATTGTAATTATTTTCAAATTTAAAGTAGGAAAACAATTTTCTACCTAGGCATGGTGTATTTCTTTATTATTACTATCATTTAGAAAGAACAGTTCTTGATAAGTCTTGCTAAAAGCCAGTTCTCCTTGAAAATTTTTATCTAGTTTCCACAATATTATTGCTTTGATCAGTTAGAGTACAAAAATCTTGGTCCCAAATATGTACTTTCAACTTCCATAGCTTTATTTTAATTTCTCTTCAGATATCTGTACTAGAATGGCAATAGTCTTGCAAGGTAGATGATTCTTTGTAAAGAAAGAAAATTTTCCTGGAGAAAATTTTAACAAAGCAAAATTATATTTTAAATTTCTGTCTAGGTTTGTCCTGCTGTATTATTCATGCTCCTGCAGTAATATTTTGTGGGTCTCTAATATCTCTAATATAAAGTTATCGCTTTAACTTTTGCCTGCATACCCCTCTTTCTTTCAAAGATATTTGGAAGAGTGGGAACCATTTTCCTACATCACATTACAGAAGATTCAGGTGACTTTTTTCACCAAAACACCCTGAATTTTTGGTTAAAATGAATGAGAAATTTTCCAGTGGTGCAGTTGTTCCCCAGCAGAAAATATCAGTTCTGTGACTCCAAAGATCTCATTTAGTAGACACTGAGCTCATCTACAGTATTTTTAATGTTGCCCAAGTGTCCTGGGCATAGGAGCAAAGCAGAAAGGCTCATGTGGAAGCCTACATGAATGCCAGATATGTAGAACTCCCAAAGACCGTTCAGTGGCACAATCTTTGTGTCCTCCCTAAATGCATTTGCAGGAATCTGTGAGGTGATGATCCAAGCCAGAGGCCCCTCCAGCAGCAGATGGAGCTCTACGTTACACTTTCTGTGCGTGGCCCAAAGAGGGTGTATGTCGACATCAGCAAGTCATTGCAGGCACATGCTGAAGTGATTCGGAGCTTGGTTTTTGAGCCACAAACATATATGTAAACACGGATGACACTTTCGCAAATCAGAAAGATATTTGTGGGGCCCTGATGAAGAAATTGTCTCTAGAAGAATGTTTAGAGGAAATGATGTTAGAAATTTGGTTGAAAGAAGAAACAGAAAGGAGTAATGAAACTGGTGAAATGTAACAAACAGAACTGAGAAAAATACTAACATTTATATCTATATCTATATCCATACCTCAACACAGTTGCCATTGTAATAATTTGGTAAATGAGGAGTTGCATAATTCTGTGGCACTGGGGGAAGATTGTCATACTTCTCCCTCTGCACTGTTTGTTTGTATTCCTCTTCTTCAGAAGATTTGTATATTTTTCTTCCCATAAAGTAGTGCCACACTGAGTGCAGACGGATCTCTGCCATCCAAACCCACCAGCAGATCAAACAGTTGTCTCGTATTCCTTTATTACTCCACAGAGTAGCTGCTGTCAAACACACACAACCTATCCCAACCATCTGTTTGCTGTTCAGAAATACTTTCCAGAGGTGTTTCCCATATTCCTTTCTTTTCTGGATCATCTGGAAACTTCATTGTCAGTATGTAAAGTACCTTTCACTGAAGAAGTTCTTATTTGTTTCGGTTTGTTTGTTTTAATTTCAGTTCTCATTCTCCCTCTGAACTTATTTTATGCCCTTTTCTTCTGCCCAGACACACTAAGATGCATTTTACAGCAAAGAAAAACCCACTATAATAGAGCCTCATTACACGTCATACTCTACAACAGTATGATTTTCTTCACGGTTGTGTGTATAGAAAACAGGCAAAAAAACAGATAAAGAAGAAAGTTTTGATGTTAAGAATGCAGATCCCATCCTGAGAAGGGTGGATCTGTACAGATCTGCTCCTCAGAAGTTAGTGGAGATTCACTGTACACTTACTTTTGAATTAAGTCTGTTTCCTCTAGCAGTGGGTGTTACAGACTGATCTATTACATTGCATTTGCTATGTTATCAAGTTGTCTTCTTGATAAATTAATAATGTGGTTTTTAAAGAGCTAATTGATATTACTGTAAAAGACCACAATTTAATTAGGGATACTATAATTGCTTCAAGAAAGATACTAGTTCATGTAATTAAAACATGAACTTAAGAACTATTGTACTTATAGTCTATATATTTCAAGGTTATATATTTTTAATTCCATTTGAACAGTTTTGTTGTTTTTTTCTTAAATGCACTACCTCTTTTTCTGCCAAATCCATAGTCCTATGGTTCTTTCTTCTTGCTCCTCCTTTTTTTTTCCTTGAAGTATTTTTGGTTTTATACTGAGGCTTTCTCAACTGGACCATGAGATGACGGCTGATATTGTTGCCCTTCCATTCCTTAGTATCTTTAAAAGACAGAATGGTTTTGACATCAAGGTCCATCAAAAACCTTACTTTTGATTTTAAAATCTTGGTTGCAAAAATGTGTTGATTAACATATCTTATAAGTTTGGTACAGATGAAGAACTCATGCTTAACACACAATTAATTGCCCAAAGTGAGCTCTCGGGATCCATCTTTCACCCATGTCTTGTGAGTCCTCCAGATAAAGACCCCTGTCTCTGCTTCCTAATTGCCACTTCCCCTGTTAACATAAAAGGTATTCCCTGATCTAACTGCAGAGCAGATAGCTCTTAAAATAGCTTAGAGTAGTGTGCAGAAGAAATAATTTACTACAGTCACTTACTGTAGTGTGTGTCAAGGGAGAGGGGAAACATCTTTTCTTTAATTTTGCATTGACATTCCGCGGTGGCTGCACTAAGGAACCACAGCCCACTGTAGGCTCCCCAGCCGTACCCAACTGCAGTCCTGTTGGGCATAACAATGGATTATAACAGAGCTTCCCAGCAGGCTTTACTGTCTGATTAAAATGTTACTGCTGTTGTCTGTGTTATAACATAAATTGGGAAACTCCCCCCTGGCCAGAGTGCCAGGAGCCTTTGCAAATTGTGCTTGACAACTGGTCCGTTGGAATCGTTCAGCCCGAATAATCAGAAATGCCAACTTCTGTGCAACTTTGGAGTGCTTCCTAACTGACCTATTTTGGTTGGACAAAATATAGAATCAGTAGCTGTGCTCTGCATGTACTGCAATATAGTTTATTTGCAACAAAAATGTGCAAAGCCTTTTCTTTCTTTCTTTTTTTTAAAGGAGGGATAGGATGAGCTTTGGTTTTCACTTGTTAGGAACAATGCTAACTAGACACAGTCAGAATTTCAATGTACTGGAACAATGCAACTTACACCCGGATCTATTCTTGGCTTCAACACTTGTGACAAGACCTGGGGACTGAAACCAACTGCCTCAATATCACCACACGTAAAACAAACTTGCTTGAAACTGTGCTTTCAATAAGGCAGTAGAATTAAAGTAATTAAATATTCATTTCCTTATTGTTGGAATGCTTCATGGATTAGTGCATTTGGGAGTTTGGGGAAAAGGTCTTCTTTTTCAAATAAAAATGTAAGAAAAACAGAAGAATAGAAGAGTTTTGGATGTCAGATGGCCTGTGACTAATTAGTAGTGTGGCGTTGTTCAACCAGCATTACCCAACATCATTTGTGTCATCTTTACTAGTAGTTTCAGATGAGATTAAAAAAAAAAAAAAAAAGCTGGCGTGGGGAATGTTCTCATCCTTATAAAAAGGGAAGAGGAGACAATTTCTCAAAGAAAGAAAAGAAGGGGGAAGATGTTGAATATAGACGTAAAAGGATCAGCTGATATGTAGACATTTAGGTGTCGAAGGAGGAAGAAAGAGGGTGAAGAGCAGATAAACAACAATAAAGGTATCGGTTGAATCAGAACATGTTACATTCTTAAACTAAACAGATTCTAGGACTGATAGTAGGATAGTCTCGACTTTTCATGTTAGTTATCTGTAAACTCTTAATGGGTTGTCACAGAAAACAGCCATTTTTTCCTGGTCATGTGTTGCACATTGTTACAGGTGCAGCCTGTACCAAAAGTCCATGATTTTTCTATTGCACTGCCTACCATAGGGGATACAATGATTAACATGTATTAAGAGAAAAATAGCCTATCCTGTCAAGGTCAAAAGCAGCTCAGGTTTGCTTTAGGCAAAAGTCCATCTTCCTGGTCCTTGTTCAGGCTGCCAGTAGAGTATTCCTGTAAGAAACTGTCATTACAGGGAGGTGTGTTAACCCCTGCAAAATGTAGACAGCACTGCCAATCTGTGTTTGCTCCAAACTACAAAAATATTGCAGTCAGGGTTGTGATTGCCATTAACTGGGAGGTATCATAATGATAGTATCCACCAGCTTGGGAGGGCAACCTGGAATCATGACATGGTTGCGATGCAGGAGTGTCCAGACTTCTCACACTCCCAAAGATGTATTTTGAGATTATTCTTAATCTCTGGGAGTTTCAGTTCAGCACTTCTCTTAGACACTATTTTTTTTTTCCAGCATGGCAACCACTAGTTTGTGAAGTCTCCTCAGCAATCATGCACATTACACTCGAATATTTTGTATCTGCTGACTCAGTCTAAATGACATTGCCCAGAACATGCCCATGCTACTTCCCTGTGTTGATGCACAAATGTTTTATGTTAACTCTCCTCCTGAAGCGATAACCCTTGAAGTTACTGCTGTTATCTCAACACAATGTCTTGGCATGACCTGTTTGTGGTTTTACTTTCAATTTGCAAAATTTTGGAAGACAGTTTTCTCTTTTTTTACTGTTTTAAGGCAGGTAGAGCTGACTGTGCCACACCAGCAGCAGGTACTGCACAAATGTGTTGCTGTTTAAGGTCCTGTCTCTGGAGAGACACTTTGCCTCCAGGTGCTGGGTGCACCTGCCATCTTATGCCATAGTTCGGCTGGTTGTGAGCTCCAAAGGGTTAACAGCGAGCCAGCGGTGATGCTGTAATCCTCTAGGGCTGCCAGCACGCTGCACTGTTGTTGTGTCGGATCAGGGGGCTTTGAAGGAGGCTGTGCTGGCTCCAGCAGCTGCCTCAGTCACGTCTGTCATTTTGGGTCTCTGCTTCTAAACAACATGGATGGCGTAGCAGGTAAAAAGATTGACTGAAACCCACACTGGGAATGAAACTATGTTCTTCCTCTCCCTACCGCATCCAGAAAATGCACGGCCTCTGAGAAAGAGCCCTCACCTCCTCAGAAAACTAACACAGCGTATCATGAACGTTTGCCCTTGGGGCTTGGGGAGGGAACAAAACCCTGTTTGACAAACAACCCTCGTCCTGACTGTAATGGTGAAAACAATGCAGGTAAACCCAACTGCCCTCTGCCCTACTTCTCTTCTGCTATAAGCAAATAATTCTCCAGCAAAATAACCAGAGGGAGCACTTTTTCCACAACATTGCTATTTTCTAAAATCTGCATTGACTTTGTCCTTACATTGACATTGCAACCATCTGGTACGAACGGTTTGATATGAAGTGGGGCAAATCCACCCTCTAGCTTCTAAAGAAGTACTCTTAGTGAGCCATGCTAGATTTCACTTTTATTTTTAAAAAGGCTATGTGCGTTAAATTGGGGGAGATCAAAAGCCATTTGGAAATGTCAGAGCTGGACTTCAGCTCCATTTGTAGGCATGTAGTATAAGTTCGGGTATTTTTATGGTTCCTGTCTCACTTGTCAAAATATCTGACATATTTAGCCACATAAAACCTTTGCAGGATTAAAAAGCAAAAGGAAAGAAAAGAAAAAAACAACAAAAAATACTCACCCCAAAATTGTTATCTTCTCGGTTGAAAACCAAGGCACAGAAATGGGTGAATCCGAAGTAACAAAAACACCTGTGTCTAGGTTATCACCCTAAATCTCTGGATTACTCTTCTGCTTGGGAATCTCCCAAGGTACTGACACCCATTATAGGAAATCTGTATCTTCTTGGTTACACAGGTGTGTTTTTTCTTCTGTAAATCTCTGTTACACAGAATATACTAAGCTTTGGGATAATCACTGAGTGGGGCAAGCAGCAGGCCAAGGGCAGAGCTGAGACAGCAACCTATTTATTATGGTATTCATCATTCTCATGTCATGAGCCAGAGTGTTTGCTAGCATCTCAGAGCAAGGCCTCTGCTCCAAAGTGTCCCACTGGCATGCCTTCCTCTGGGAGGCTCATTAAAGGAGGTGGGAAGCTTCTACCACATCTTCCAGTTTTAGTGGGAGAAAAAGAAGGAAAGGAAGGAAGGAAGGAAGGAAGGAAGGAAGGAAGGAAGGAAGGAAGGAAGGAAGGAAGGAAGGAAAGAAAGAAGGAAAGAA
>VZTE01004781.1:1137158-1235889 GCA_013397775.1 Eulacestoma nigropectus
AAGGAAGGAAGGAAGGAAGGAAGGAAGGAGGGAAGGCAGGCAGGCAAGAAAGAAAGAAAGAAAGAAAGAAAAAGAAAAAGAAAGAAAATCCACAAAGATGGGCCTTTCAAATGAGGCTGAAAGGTGACCTTTCTGCCTATTAGAGGGTCTGGTAATGGATGTTTAGGGAAACATAATAAACAAGGTAAATATGCTCTTCCTATGGTATACCTTTCCATCTTCTAACAATAGGTGATGAGGGATTTTTAGATTTGTGTCTTACATTCATCCCGTCACATTTAACAGGACTCGGTAGACCTCTCTGTGAAATGAACTAGCCCTTTTTAACAGAATTCCTTTTAACTTTCATTACATCCTGTGTCAATGAGTCCCCCTGCTTCATTCTGCAGTCCATGGAAAACACTTCCCTTTGTGATTTTTGAATCCTGAGGCTTAGCAATTTTCACTGGGAGCCTCTTGCTTTCTTCTTTTTCTAAGAAACAGTGAATAGTTCTTCTGCTTATCAACCAAGATACTGTAGTTATCTACTAATCTCCCTGGATTGTACTTTTTTCTGGATTGAAGGGTCTCAGTCTCTGCCTGAGCAAAGCCTTTCAACATTTTTATCATCTTTTCTTTTGTCTACTATTCCTTGTCTAATTCTACTATAATATTTATGTTTTAGAATGATCAGAAATAAATTCACTGTTTAGGCTGTGAGTGTGCCATGGATTCATATAGCAGCATAAAACTGCTTTCTACTGCATTCTTTACACCCTTTCTGGTAATTCTCAACTTTCTGTTTATCCTTCTGAAGAATGCTGGGATTCACATGACATTTTCTAAGAAATATTGTCAGAGAAAAGAGGAAGAAGGCTTCTTATGATCTCTACTTCCCAAAGAAAAACCAACATGGGAAGAAAACATCAGTTTGCTTTTCATGGCTTTAGCCCTTTGACTGCTGGCTGAAGTAAGCAAACCCCCTCCTTACATCAGGATTTGGAAGGGCATCATGTAGTGAGGAATACTGCAAATCAAGAAAGACAGACATGGGAAAAGCGGGTGGAATTAATGGCATTGCAGCCCATGAATTTCACTTGAAAGCTGGGAATAGGAAGAAAAGGTAGACTGGTGTGGAGTAGGGAAAAGAGGAGCAGAAGAGCTATGGGTTCTTTGTTTCACTTGGAAGGAAAAGCAGCTAGCCTAGGTCACAGCATTTAATGTGGTGAGATTGGGCAGGGATTGAATAGATTACAAGGCTGTGTAATGCAAAAGCAAGAGCAGGTGTATTAATGGTTTATCTGACACTGTGAACGAGAATTGGGACATTTTCCAGTAGCAAACCAAAAGCTTGCATACTTTACAGCTGACTGGAAGCTTAACTTATTAACCATACTATTAAGATAAGATTTAAATGCTGGATAGGATTCTGATGATTCGAATTTATCAGTACTGTTGGGATTTGTGAGTTAATCTGGTGTCCCTATCCAAGTGCAATTTAATAGTGGGGCTTTCTTCCAGCTATTTCTTGGGCTAAAAGCAACATGAGACTCATTCATGGCTGTACAGATGATTGACCTTGCTGTCAGACAGGGATCACGAAGCAGGACTTCCTCAGCTGGTGTGTAGGTCACATCATTACTTCTCTTCTAGCCTCCTTGGAAGGACCTCAGCAGTAGGGGACCACACTTTGGAGGTACATGACAAACTGTGCTGCCCTGTGCACAGAGTACCACGCTGTGCTCCAGAGATGGCAGGTGTAGGGCGGACCATGCTTTATCTTTGCCCCAGAATAAAGCAGCCCCTCAGCCAGCCTACGGCAATGGAAGCAACGTAGAAGAAAGGCAACATAGGAGAAAGGCAACGTAAAGCCAACTTCGTTTTTGTCTTCTGCTCTCCTGATTTCTGGTTTGTGGGAGGACGGGGCTGTGTCAGAGAAGGACCAGAGGTTTCCTCCAGCAAGTTTGTCAATGCCCTCTTATTTCCCTTAGCAAGGACTGCAGAGATGAGCGTTCTCTGCACTCAGCAGCTTCTCCTGTATGCCTTACAATTGAGACACATAACACTGCTCCCTGACCTTCCTTGCAAGGTGTGATGGCATTGTCACCAGGACATAGAGGTTCTTTCTGTAGCTCTCTTGTAATTTATGTGCCAAACTTGCAGTAAATTATTTCCACCATTAATAACTGTCTTTAGTGGAAAGGTCATTAAATAAGAAGTCATTAT
This sequence comes from Eulacestoma nigropectus, assembly GCA_013397775.1. Classification (NCBI taxonomy): domain Eukaryota; kingdom Metazoa; phylum Chordata; class Aves; order Passeriformes; genus Eulacestoma; species Eulacestoma nigropectus. The sequence continues at coordinate 1,139,364 of VZTE01004781.1, forward strand.
TACTCAGCTGTATATGCATGGAGCTTTCAATGGGGATATGTGCTCAGACAAGGAACACTTGAAATGCAGGAGGCAAGCACTCCTGGACAGATGGCATTTTTCATACTGGCTATAATTCTGCCATGACATTTCCATCTCATCAACTGGAGTAAGAGGGCAGAATCCAGCCCTTAAAATAGCACATTATCACCCTGTTTCTGCAAAGATGATTAGCACAGGAGATATGGCAGCAACCATTGCTAAGGGAATATTGAGGTGCAGTTTGTGACCTGCAGCAGCTCCTGCTGACTTGAAATGCTACCAACCAAAAGGTTTTATCAGCAGTGCCTGGAGCAGAAAGGACCCAAAAAGAAAGTGGCTGGTAGAAGAGCTTTTTTTTTTTAAAAAGCTTTACAAATTTTGTCATTTGTAGAGAAGTGTATCTTTGGAAAGAGATTAACAGGTTGTCACTATTGTAAAGGTACAAAAGGGGTACTGGCCCAGCAGCAGCAAACATGTTGTCCCTTCTTTACTGCAACAGGTCATGTAGGTCCTCGGCCTGACCTGCAGTTGTAGCTGCAGCAAAGCTAAAGAATTGAGATGAATTAACCCTGGTCTCCAGTTCAGGAAGAGCATTAAATTCCCCAGACACTCTTGGCCAAATCCATCCCTGATGTGACATCATTTGAGTTACATCAGGCTTAATTTTGTCCCAGATATCTGCACTGGCTTTCACAGCAAAAAAACTTTCCCATTACTTCCAAAGTAAGGGTGGTGAAATGAATTAGGTCAAAGGAGACTAAACATTGGATAAAAACCTTGATCCCACTTAGAAGTTTTGCCTGCTTGGGGACAGGGTTTGGCTGGCTATGGTAGTCATGGGGTGGTTACGATGTACTCCAGACATTGCATAACTGCCGCTTTAATTTACTGCGAATGTTATTCAAGGCTGAGGATTTAAATCTTCTGAACATTTAAGTTTACAGCTGGGTTAAACTCCTCCTCATAAGTCATTGTATATTATATTCAGAGAAGTAAGGGATTATTTTTTCTGTTCACAAGTTTAGTGCTTTTTCTCTCTTAGCTGGCTTTTTTTAGATTTTTCTTTCCAACATCCATGTAACGTGCATGTACTTCCTCCATCACCATAAAATTTTCCTGTTCTATCATTGGCTTCTCTGGGGTCTCCAAATATAAGTTTAATTTCTGGATTTGTTCTTAGATGGACTACTAGCTTTTCATCCCATGTCAAACTCGGCATATAATCATCCCGTTAGAGCAGGAACAAGTATTTTACATTCTGACTCTCTTAAAACTTGTTATACTGCACGTGTTTCAGTGCATTCCAGATTGAAATTCTTGGCAATTCAACCCTGTAGTAAAATTGACCATCACAAATTTTGTTCCAGATTAATTTCAGTAATTACTTGATTATCATAGTTACAAACAGTTTGAAAAATTACTTTTAAAAAAGGTTCTCTTCTTTAAAAGATTTTCCCCATATAATTTTTTTTTCAAACCCACTCTGCCACCACTCTTCAAAATTTTATTTTCTTGTGTGCTCTGCAAGAACATACTCTTTGCTTTCATAGTTCCTTCAACTGAATTCTGGTCACTGGACCAAGAAGTGTAAAGATGCATAGCTGCAGCACAGATAATTTATTTTTCCATTGGGTTTACTTATTTTCCCATTGCCTCTTTGCTCTTGACTTGCAGAGGTACAGATTCTACCTCAAAGAACAGCACCAGGAAGTAAACTGCTTTTTCTTTAAAATATACAGATGGCTTTTAGTGGTGCTCCCTGTGAAGATCAAATGCTATTGCTTCTTACTTCTCCTGACCTATTCCATCTCTTGACAGCTGTAAAAAATCATGTTGATTGTTCACAAGAAGGAAAAATCTACTGTGGAATCTTAACTATTAGTAGCAGTGAAAACTGTCTTGTCATTAAAGTTATTAAACAGATTCTGAACACAAGGAGGCAAAAAATCTGTTGAGAAAAAGACAGTATTTATGTAGAGTTCACGAAGAAAGATAATTGGCCATAATTTTGAAAGAAAGGAATCAACAAGTCCAATTCAGAAACAGTAATACAACCGACTTCAGTTATATTGAAAGAGTCTGGTTTGGCTTTGTCATGATTTTATAACAGTAGGTAATGTGACCATAATTTTCTCAGTTCAAGTGTTCTGTTAAGATTTTCAGAATTTATTAAGATCTCTTTTTTTAAAATTTATTTCACAGGTATTTCTGTTTCTTAAACATTTTGTAAAGAAAGAAGAATGGCTCATTTTTACAATTGCACATAGTATTCAGATTATTATTATATTTACATTTGTCTCCCTTTGGCAGAAAAATTACAAGATTGTAAACTGCATTACTTTAAAGACTCTTCAAGAGAACTGAGTGCATTACTGTAGCTAAGATTTCCTTCAGAGAAGACAGTAGGAGTAACACCAACATGTTTCACAAATTTGCCAAACTGTTAATTGAAAGTAAGGCAATGTTTTATTTCAACATCCTTAAAACATGATGTTATAATTTTTCTCTTGGAATTTTACTACATTTTTTGAAGTTTCATTCTGTTTTTAAAAAAATGCTTAATGCTGATACAAAATTTTATTTGCCTAAGAGGGATGCTCCTTTTTGACAAAATGAAACACTGTTTTAAAAGTCCTTTTGTGCTAACATGCAATTAAATTTGTATAGATTTGTTTGTTTGTTTTTCTTTCCAGAAGGACCAGTGACATGAGGAAATAAGCTATAGCAAAATTCTACTCTGTTTTGCTAATATCATCTAAAATGGACTCTAAAAATGAAAGTGACTGTCTTGTATAGATCAGTGATTTTTTTTCATCCCAGATATGAGCAGCGTTCAATGCTTGGCACTTACTCACCCATCTTTCATCTTCAAATGCATTGTCTGATCATACAAGTGGAACTGATTTAAATCCTTTGCACAACCACAGCTGTAGCACGTGAGACTGTGCTAATGGAAAGGAGGAGGGAATGGGCCTACAGCTCTGTTGCTTCTCCCAATAAAACCAAACCTGCAACTTTTGTATGAAGTCTAAAATCTGTTAATGAAGGTACTGACTCATCTGTTCTTGAATCAAGCCTTCAAATGAGTTTTAGTGCCCTACGAGAGCCAAGAAAAGAACTTTTCCTGTTCCAAAGTAATGACCAAGCCTTGTTTCTTCCAGAACTCAAACAAACTGAAAAGCATTTCTCTGAAACAGAGACTGAGAACTCTGGGTAATGATGGATGAATAAATATGCTCAGCATCCTGCTTTCCTTCAGAATTCATGTGTACAGTACACTTTAGCGAATATTTACATTTCAATGCACAGATTGCTCTTTCAAAGCTGTGTTTTTTGAGCCCTGGAGCTGCCCAAAGAGGGTTTGAGCTTTACTGGGGATGCAAGTGTGATTTAAAAGGGGGAAGTTTGTTTTATTCCCCTGTCTCAAAACTGTCGGGGATATCACAGTTTGACTCCTTTGCTAAGTGAGTAGTCAAAGATGCCTCTTTCTTGACAAATCTTCTGAAAGTCATAGCACAATAACACTACTTGAAGTTATTTATTTTATTAAAAAGAAATATGACTTCATGTGACAGATATGAGTTCATGTTTTGATAATACATGCTACTGGATGCAAAACAGTGAAGTATCTCTACTGTCACCTTTTCCATTCTATTGGGAAAATATCACCTTGTGTTAGGGTGATCTCTTGTTTATCACAATATCAGTCAATTAACTGAATAGAAAGAGAAGGGACACCTAAGGCTAGATATTATCTTAGATTGGATTTCTTTGCAGAGGTTTTTTAAATTTGCATGAAAAATATCATGGTTACTCAAAAAATCTATGCAAGTGGTGATGAACAAATATATTGTAAAAATCTCTCAAACAACATGACTAATTTGTATGTCTTCTAAGTAGTCCGTAGCACAAGGTGTGTGGATAAGCATTTTTTACTGATTGGACTGATCGGGTCTTGCTAACTTTTCTGCATTAAAGAAGCACTAATATTATGTGCTGGGCTAGGGTGTGCATATATATACAGGAGTGAACTTCTCTGGGAAAAAAAGCCATGTGTGTCTTGAAAAATTTATGAAGAGGGAAGCCAAACTAATTAGTATAAAAAAACAAAAAGGAAAAAAAAAAGAGCATGAAGATGGTGTTAGACCAAGCTAACAGAGAAAAAACCACACAAATGCATCAACCCTATGCAGTGTTTTAAAGATGCTTTAATTAAACAAAAAAAGCAAACAACAACAGCAACCAACCAACAAACCAAAACCAAAAGCTCCAGTTCCTTGTCCACAAGGACTCCAAAACCATTGCTCCTTGGAACAGCACAAACATGCAGAACTGGTGCAGAACTCCAAGGAGAAAGTCAGGTTGCATGAAGTAATAACCTGGGAGAAGCACCACAGAGTCAATTTTATGCACATAGATAAAATGTGCACAAAATAAATACAGTGGTAAGGGCTCTATTTGTAGTTTTTTTGTTAAAGAACTGATGTGCTGGTTTTGGCTGGGGTAGAGTTAACTTTCTTCACAGTGGCCAGTGTGGGGCTGTGTTTCAGCTTTGTGCTGAACAGAGGGTTGATAACATAGAGGTGGTTTTGTTATTGCTGAGCAGGGCTTGCACAGAGACAAGGCCTTTTCTGCTTCTCGTACTGCCACGCTGGCAGGGGGTCTGGGGATGCACAGGAGGTTGGGAGGCGACACAGCTGGGACAGGTGACCCTGACTGACCAAAGAGATATTCCAAACCATATAACAGCATGCTCAATATATGAAGTGGGAAGAAGAAGAAGGAGGAAGAGGGGGGATGTTTGGAGTGATGGTGTTTGTCTTCCCAAGCAACCATTACATGTGATGGGGGCCTTCTCTCCTGGAGATGTCTGAACACTTGCCTGCCCATGGGAAGAGGTGAGTTAATTTCTTGCTTTGCTGTGCTTGTGTGTATGGCTTTTGTGTCCCTGTGAAACTGTCTTTATCTCAATCCATGAGTTTTCTGGCTTTTAATCTTCTGATTCTCTCCCTGAGCCCAGTGGTGTGGGACTGAGCGAGCAGCTGCCTGGGGCTTGGCTGCTGGCTGGGATTAAACCACAACTGTTTTAGTTTGGTAAGTACGGAACCCTTGGAAATTATTAGTATAGGCAATATTAAAGAGGGTGAACCTCTCCTACATCCAGTAGTCATAGTACCCTGTGTTAAATAGGGTAACATAGATAACTGTGAAAACTAATCTGAGACTGAAGACTTCTGGAGACACAATGTTTTAGCTTGGAAATAAAAAAGGGAAATCAGCCTGAGCATTATACAAAGTAAAAAATTCCCAGAAAAATTCTATCTTGAAGTGAGCAGGCATGCTTGATGTTGGGGTTGAATCCAGAGCACTTTCAAGTGAATGGAAGGATTCTTATTGTCTTCACTGGTGACAGGGTTAGGATTTTACGAAACTATAAGGACTAGGAGAAAGATAAACTTTTCATTATATTAATTAGATTTCCATTATCAGCAACTGAAATATTTTAAATCTCTGTGCATCAGATACTTTTTAAAAATGGATATGAGAACCTAAGATGTCCTCTTCTGTTCTCTACTACTATCTATTTGACCTATTAACATTCCAGAACAGTTTGTTATTTTACATAGATCCCTATAAAACTCAGAAGGAATTTTATGCTGGCCATGGCATAGCAACATAGCTAACATGCTGCTATTCTACTCTGTACAGAGATTTAATGCTCAATAAAAAATAAGGGAGACAACCTTTATGTGGTCCCATACAAGGGAGTGAGAAATAGGGACACGTGACATTCTTCATATCAGAAGAGATTAACCTTTAATGTTGGGGGTGAATGATTAATTTCTGATATAGCTTGCATGCTGAATTAAAATCCTTTGGAAATGTTTGGAGAATAAGACATCCTCTTATTTCTGAACATGTGTTTTCAAATTTTAATTGCATGGTTTGCAATTACTTATTATGTAATTTTGACAGTAGACCAGTATTGTGCAGAACTGAAAGAAATCCCAAGTCTCTACATCAAATCATTATTCCTAATAGTTTTGAGAACTTTGTTTTTCACATTTTTTAACATTGGCAGAGAAAAGCCATTTGATAAATTAGAAATACCGCATTTTATTTCAAATGATAAAGAAAAAAAAAGTCTGAAAAAAACAAGGTAAAATTATCTTTGGGGTGTTTAGACTTGTTAGGAGTAAAAATAGATGATTGTCAAATATTCATCAGTATTCAGTGGTTTCCATGGAACCTTTTTCTGTTAGAAGCAAAATTTGTAGTGTCCTGAGCACAGTAGCACCACTCCACTTATCGACAAAAGGCGTCACACTTCTGCTTCACAGTAAAATTGGGGAAAGTCAAGTATGTTGCATGAAGAGTGGTGTTTTTTAAAAGCTGGTGCTAAATCTTTCTCTGATAGTCAGAATCAATGGAGTGCTTCGTTCTTCTAAATTTAATTATCAATTAGGTGGAACTTCCTTTCCAGCTGATGCACTTTTTAATAGGCTAAAATTTCTTTAGCCTTGCTTCATGTATGAACACCTTGGTAACAACATGAAAGAACGCAGTGCCTGTAAAATCGAGTTGGCCCCTTTATTATGAGAATTATTTATAAAGGTGTTGCAGCAGAAGCTGCAAATTTCTTGTTGCAGCTGACGCCTTCCCTGCTGCAATCTCTTCTTTCTCTTTGTGTTTCAGAAATGTTACAGCAATCCTATTCCAGAAATGCATGTTTATATTTGAATTGAAAATTAAATACAATTTAAAACCTATGAAATTGGAGATTTTTTTCCCTGAAAAAGCATGAAAGTCATTCCATTTACTTCAGCAAATGTATTCCCGCTTTGTATCAATGTGCAAAAGGGCACAATTCAGCTCTGGTTAGAAATGCTCTGTACATGCTCGATGGATCTGTTCTGCTGCAGGAATAATGTTTCTTTTTAGACTAAAGAAAAAAGCTGGCAAATATAAAGGAGTAGGTTAATACCTTATAATGACAGGGTGTGCTTCTCAGAGATGGTAACTATGTTTATTTCTAATTGACACCATTTAGCTCTTCTGAAAATGGGTCGTTATCTTCAGCTATCTAAACACACAGGACTGATTTACAGACCTATGAAATTAAGTATCTGGAGTTTCTATCGATTTCATGTCTGAAAATCTGGCCTTTTTTATTTAGCTACTAATTGAAGCTAAGTCACTAACTTAAAGATCTCTAGTTTGAGAATTTCGCTTGGGGTCTTGAATGCAAATGCTTTTTGTAAATGTGAAGACCAGAGAAACTGATATCTCCTCAGTCATTTTGCTGCATGTCTCCAATATTTCTTTTCGATTACTTTCAGTCACATTCCTGCTGTGTTTTAAACAGGTGCATGTGTTGACTTCTGTGAAACATAGCCAAAAAAAAATCAGGCATACTTTCAAAGCCACAAAACACTGCCTGAAAATTTGAAAGGACCAGCAAATTTGATAATACATTGAAAAAAACCAGATTTATATAATACTGGTCTGGAGGTATGTTAATATATCATTATGTCCCAAGGCGTTGTTCTTCACCCTAATTTACACATAAACTTTAAGAAATACCTGTACCTTCTTCCTAAATATTGAAGAGGCAAGGCAAATGTTTTCAGGAACAAAAATGTTGAACAAAGTATGCTGTCTTGAATATCTGCTTATAGAAATAATCTAATGATTTCCTTTAAAAGACTTGACTCCACATGTTTCAGAAGGTCTTTTTGCCAAGTACTGAATATGCACTTTAAAACTTCCTTGGTTTGAACTCTGTGTTGTAGATACATAGTGATATTAAATGGAAAGATCAATATTAATACAACATTCAGGCTGAAATAATTTAGTTGGCAAGTCTGAAAATGAGTGTTTCCCATAATATCAGCATATACAACATTCATTATACAGTAGCCATATTTTTTAGGGAATAGATTAACAACAGTTGTGAGGAAAACATTTACCCTGAAAGACAGAGAGGGAATAGAGATGGTGACATGACCTAATCCTGCAGCCAGATACTTATGCTTGACTACATAACCAGTTCTTCCTGCTATCTTAAATGGACATATATAATGACATACAGAGAGATGCCTTTCTCTATCAGGCTCCGTCTGTGGGGTTTGTCTGTCTTGTCTAGGTAATTACCTGCTTTTTAAATTTCCACCTTTACGTGTATGATTCTATGGAATCAATCCTATGTAGTAGGGACATGCTATTATTCTTGTAGTCAAGGATAATCTTAATGTTGAAAAAACAAGAAACAGGGAGTCTTTAGAAGGAGAAGAAGGAGAAATCCTCTTGCATCTGAAAATTATTTGTCTCTGTGGGCTTGTCATCTGGACTTATACCATGCTTCAGTAGCTTAGGCATTCATCCTGTGACAGGCAGGAATAAATAATATGGAGGTGCTGGTCTCTCCTGACTTTAAAGAAGCACCTCTGTGACTTCTGTATACTAGATCCAAGAATTTTCAAGGTGTTGAGGAGAACCCTTGGGAAATCACTAATTTAAGGCTGCAGAGAAAATTCTGTGGCGCTTGACCTTTTCTATTAGAAATTCCTGTTCTTGCCTTTGTGTGTTCTGATCTATCTTAAGGATGGCCACCTTAAGTGATGTTCCTGTCACTGACATTTAGCATTTCCTGAGACTGCCTGTGGTTGTAACTATGCAAATTTCATTGAGGATTTAATAATAGACTAGACACGTGTGTGTGGGAGAAGCGCACGTAGATTTGGGGTTTTTTTTCCTTAATGGTGTGTATCTGGGTAATGATTTATCCAAAAGTTCTTCAGCTTGAAGAACTTGCTGGTCTGGTTCTTTCTCTTTTACAGAGAATTTGAAAGTTTAATAGCTATTCAGCTAATAAGTGCTGTACTTCTGGTACAAATGTGGGCTAAGGAAAAGGCTTTTTGCAAAAGCATTAGTTATTAGTCTTGCCCTTCTCCTACTGATAAAGAGTGCCCGGTAACTTGAATGAGAGAAACATTAATTCATTGTAAATAAGGATTTTCAGCTGTTCCATGCTTCTGAGTTGAGCATGTAATTTTTGTAGCAACATGACTATTAGTTTAAAATGGTGTGGGTTTGGGAAAGACATTCTTTTCTGTGCATTTTCTTTTTCTGATATAAATAGACTGATTTGACATTTACTGCTGTAAATAACAATATTCTGTGTCTAGACAAGTTTTTTGTCTAAAAGACCCACCATTGTTTTTTCTGTTAGGCCAGCATGTCTCTGATTCAACATCAGCATTATTTTTAAGACAAACAAGGATAACTCTGTTAAATACAGTGGACCTGATCTAAAGCTCACTGCAGTTGTTGTGGCTATTTCCATTAATTCCTATGGGCTTTGGAATAGGCTGTAGGTTCTGAAAGTGTCAGAAGTGAGTGGCTAAGCACAAATACAAATATGTTTGGTTATAGCTTCCTTTTTCCATACATTTGAACACTCCCTCATAATTCTTCTCTATAAAGACAGACCACCATCAGACAGAAACTAAGAAGTTTCATTTCAAGAAGCGAATGTTTCCAGAAAGCTGTGAACAAATTAAGGTACTGTAATAACGTGGAAACTATCTTGCAATCTGAACCACTGTGGTCACTGATGTTACCAGCTATAATTAACTTAGCAAAGTGGGTTAAAATGCTTATTCACTGGGACATTTCACAAAAAACTGGCTTAAGTGTCAGATTAAGTAGGCGAAATAACTCGGCATTTTGTCTTCATGATGATCTTGATATCACAAAACGGATGCACTGCAGCAAGTTTTAAATTCCCTTTTGCATCTGCAAGGTTTTATCCTTTAATAAAGACTAATCACTTGCCAATTTGCTTTGAAGAACATACAAGAACAAATGAGCATCTGTAAAGAAAACGTGTAAATGTTGACTTTGAAATAGATTAACCAAATAAACCCAAAATGGTTGAGGCATTATTTGTCTATGAAAAGTATCCACACTCTGAGACCCTTCATGTCAGAACTGATATGATTTTCATAATTCTGGAAAAAAAAATCTTAACAAACCATCAAGGTATCACTTGTAGTTATCATGTGCTCTCACATCTCAATTTCAATGTGTGTCTTTCAACATATGTCTATGACTTCTGTAATAGTGATAGGGAAACCATACCAACTGGAAGATTTTTGAAACCATTCATCACTCAGATTTAGTGAAAATTCCTAAGACTGTAATGTGGTCATTGCTAGTTTAAGTAGATTTTTTTCAGATGTGTTCTCCGGGGAGTTAGCTGAAGCCTTAGTATTTTTCCATAAGGTAGAGAGAAGATTACCGAAAGTGGTATGAACTAAACACGCGAAAGATCATGTTGGCAAAGCAGAGAGAAGCAGCAGAGGAAGCAGCAGTTAACATTTTGCTAACCGAGTTGCTCAGCTTAGTGAAGTCTGAATGGCAGAGATTGCCTGTAACAGCACCCGTGTGTGATGTACATTGGTATTGTTGAGCAGTTTAGCTACCATGCTATTTCAAAGGAAGCGAGCAGAGCTCTCTCTTAGCAACCAAGGGTGCAGTTTCACATTACACCTAATACACTGTGACTGCAGGCTGCTGAGAATATGAGCAGTCCCCATCCATTACCCGCAGCTGTAGCTTCCCACACTCTTCCTTCCTCTCAGCATAGTGATTATGCGGCCACAGGGCAAAATGCTTCAGCTTTCTGATCTGAGGGAAGACAAATCTTTATCTTTCTTTCTCTTTTTTTTTTTTTTCCTCTATTTTGTAAAGGATGAAAATTACTCAGGGCAGCAAACCAAGCCAACTCCACTTGCAGCTGTGTGACTACAGGAACCAGGGTAAATGTAGGGTTGGCAACCCACAGCCGGGCCAGGAGAGCTGTTTGAAGCGGTCCCAGATAGAATACCAGACCTGTCAGTTAGAGAGGAATCAAGTTCAGACCTAGCTTGCAGCTATACCACAATCAGTACATATCATTACATGACATCAGATAAAGGCATATTATACTCAAGCTTAAGGTCAATTTTATACTCTCTTCAGCACATTTCCACATCAGGCTACTACATGCTGCTTCAACTCCAGAGAACATTCTCACATGAGAGGGCTTGTTATCATATTCTGTATCCCAAAAGGTGGACTGAAACACAGGTCTAAATGTTTTCTTAAATGAGAGTTTACAATCAAATCCTGCAGTAGCAGGATTAGTTACTCTTCCAGAAATATGGTTTATCTGGCTTCTCTGATGCATCTGTAATGAGTCAGAATGGCTTTGAGAAGAGGATAAATTTTTAAAACTCCAAGTTTCCTAGTTTCTAAAATGCAAAGTAATTGAGATCATTGAAAAGACCTGGATCCCTCCAAATAGGGCTAGTTCAGGAGATCTCCCGTATTTATGATACTGTGCGATGCTTCTGTTCCAATTTGAAGTTTGAAATGTGGCCTGAGCATGACATTTCTTCTTACTACTATCTAAAATTCCTTAAGGTCTCAGCATACTTCTAAGAAAGGATAAAGGACTTGTTCAGATCCAGAACCCTTTAAGAAAGACTCCATAACAGAAATACAGAAAGAACTGAGCAGGCAAAGATGCAAATTGGATATCTAGTAGTATAAAGGAAATATTCCCATTTTTTCAACTAGAAGAAAGCAAGACAACAGAATTTACATAGGAAGCCCCAGGAGAAGCAGGAATTGAATCCAGGCATTCTGAATGCCAGCCAAGAGGTTTGTCTTCGCTCTGTATTCAAGAGAAAAAAAGAACAGAAAAAAGAATCCAGTTTTAATTATCTGAGATTTCAAAAGACTCCTCATTCCATTAAAGCCAAAAGCTTTTGAAAATTTTTAAGTAAAAGCCTAAAGAATCTCTACTGCCATATTGGATTTTTAATGACTTGTACAAAGTGGAAGGAGTTTCACCAAGGAAGTCTGACCTCTGATTTCCTCATTCTGTTGCTTTTCTGCAATCCTCAGGGCCTTTTATGGTGTGTCCCTACGATACTCACCACGTTGCAGACAGCGTTTAGCAGCATCTTATGGCACAGACAGTTAAGTAGTATACTCTTGATAGGTATTGTCCTGATTTAAATGAGCTGTGGCAGCAAATCCCAACTTTTATCTTTCACAACCCATGCCCGCAGTCCAATCACTGGACCATATGCTGCCCTAGAGCAAATGAATCAGGGCTTCTCTTTTCTATCAGAAATGTCATCCCGTCAAAAGTAGGAGCACAGTCAGTTGTCACAGTGGGGACAGTGAAAGTGGTTTCAGACACTCTTTTAAAACTTAAGTCGGAAGATGCCCATCAAGTTTTATTAATGAACAGTTCTTTGCTTTTAATAAAAGATGTTACTAAAACTGGGTGTAGGGCATGAGGAGACAGAGACAGATTACTGCCTAATTCTTCAGAACAGGTTTGAGCTCTGCAGACTCCATATCCTGCCTGGGGTATGAAGAGAGAAAAAAGCTACTCTGTCCCTGTTGTGTGTCCTTCACACGGGGACTTGTCACTTAAGTGCTCCTTTGCTTCAGAGGAATTATAGCTGTTTAGGGGTGTGAAATAGCTGTGAACAAGAAAGGAATGTGATATAAATTGTTCTATGCAGAACTCAAACTTAGCTTGTCACTGCCTCTGTGTGCACTTCTGCAACTGCCGTTTGCATAGTCCCACAACAAAACGCCTGAATTATGCATTTATACGTTCCCTGGATAGCTAAACCATGTCACTGACTTCAGCTGAAGTAATTTTGACCTCATGAATGCATTACAAATGGTTTGTTAGGGGATCACCAGGGCATGTGGGAGCAGATGGCTGCTCAAACTGGAGCTTCAAGGTGATGATGATGTGATTTGGAAATATTATTGCTCCCTGTCTTCTTCTATTTAGGGGACCACTAGGAAAAACTGTACTATCTCTCCTCCTACTCTTTCACCCCATGACAAAAAAGAATAATTCCTGGAAGGACAGAAGAGCACACAATGCCCAAATTACAAGAGATGGTTGCTGGAGGGGAAAAGAGTATAGAGACTAGAAAAAGGAAAATGACAAAAACAAGCCCAGTTACCAGAGAGACTTTGAGGAGTTAACAGCAGGCAGATATCAGAAAATCAGATCTCTGAAAATCCCCACAAAGAGGTGAGAATTTGTGTGGTTAAATCTGATGGAAGGATTTAGTGGAAAGGGTCACTAGTCTAAAAAGGTAAGAGGAGTGGAAAATATTTCAGTGAGGAACAAAGCTGCAAAATAAATCAAGATTAGATTAAGAGTAAAACCAGAAGGCGTTTGTTGAGAAAAATCATAGAAGGAAAAACTAATATAAGAGTGAGAAGAGGAAGTTCATAGGAGGTGTAAAGAGGGGAGTTCCTATTAAATACTTCAGGCGAGATCTTCACTTTTTTGTGCAACTGGAAACAAATCCAGCAATCATTCTAGGCTGAGCTCAAAAAGCTCTCTGTACCCCTGCCAAGAAATTAATAACATGAAGACTGCGCTCTTCTAAACAGAAGGAAAATATTCTGAAGAAGTCTGTAGCCTTTTTGCAGAGAGGACATAAACCAGAAATGTTTCAGGGTCCATCTCTGGCTGCTTTAAGGGAGCAGGAGGAAGTGAGCAATATTATGGCCTGTGTTAGAACAGCAAATATAAAATATAGCATTTTCCTTTCAAATACTTTATGTCAAGGCCACATCATAAAAAAAAAAAAAAAAAAAGGAAGAAATTAAGCCCCTGAAGAACTGAATGGGGATGTAAAAGTCTAGAAATACAATCTGAATCTGATGTAGACATCAAGTGACAGCACCATGATACTGCACAGCAAATTTATAGGTGAAATAAAGATGAAATTTAAGTAGAGGGATAAAAAGACCACAATTTTTAAAAAAAAAAGTCACAAATGGATCTGATTAAGACTGAAGACCAATACAAAGGAGAGAATTTGAAGTGAAAGGGGAAACATCTCAGGAAATACTAGAGACCAAACAAAACTCCTGGAAATGCATGTGCCAAAAGGGATTTTCTGAGGCTGAAAGGAAAACACTGGTGCAATCATAGCAGAGAAGTGAGCCAAGATGCCAGTCGTCAACAAATATGTCACAGGGCCACAGCTTTACCCATTTTCTCAGTCAAGAACCTTCCACTGGTCCCTTGAGAAAGGGCTAGCAACCCCTCTCTAGAGGAGACCTAGACAAATTGAGGTTTTGTTCTTTTTTCTGCAGTAAGGAATATTTGCATTCCTGGGAAGGTGACCAGAGGAATGGATTAAACAGTCAGGAAATGTTGACAGGGAATTAAATTTAGGCTAATTGTGACTTCCATCAGCAATTTTATGGCTCTAATATACACTAGAAAATGCTTTAAAACCAAAAAAAGTGAAATTACAATACATTGTCAAGACCGAGAGGAAAGCCAGATCTTCGGTGTTTCTTTCAAAGAATGAAATTACTATTAAAATAAAATCCTTACTGTAGAATATTAAATGTTCTATAAATATTTGTAACCATTAAGTTGAGAGAAGAAGAACCATACCTTGAAAATAATAATAGAAAAAGAATAAAATAATAGTGTTAGAATGATAGAACCAAGGAATATTTATAAATTTTCAAAGATCTGGATGAAAGAGGACTTTACAAAAAGTCCAGTAGTAGTTTCCTGCCATTTTGCCATTACAAAAAAAAAAAACATTTAAAAACATGGAAATTGAGCCTTTGTTCTTTCTCGAGTGGAAGAGGGCTGTGGCAATTTTACTGGCTCAATATATTGCTTGTCTTAAAAGTCAAATTGTTAGATGAAAGACGTAGATGCTTCTGACCAAATGTTACCTAAAGAGAAAAATTTTTTTAAATCCTGTGTTAAATATTTCTTCTTTCTTTTTCATTCCTTTGTAAAGCCCTTTAGTTTTCTTATAGCAGGCAGGAAAGAGGAAGTAAACTTCCCGGGGGAATTTTAATGAAGTCCTAGATTCAGCTGACAAGAGCTCAGGATAGAGGAGTGCTGTCCAGAGCAGGCTATTTAGAAAGGCTTCAAATTTTTTAAGAGCACTGGATTGGAATAATATTTGGAGGGTGATGAATCATGCTTTTAGAAACTCCATTTACTCTTTCATACCACATACTACATATATATTGTAATATCTTGACGCATAATACATATACTTCAGTGTCCTTCTATATCAACATACCTCTAAATCTATAGCAGTCGTCTCAGATGGTCTGAACACTTCCTGATAGATCTGATCTGGGAAGCTTTTTGGATTCAACCAAGATGATGTTCATAGAGGCAAAGGTGGTTCCGTTATGTGACCAATTAAAAGTACAAGAACTAGAGAGCTATTCTCAGAAATATTTAGAAGCCAATGGTAAAAGTCACATTAAAAAAATGGAATGTGTGCTGGCAAGAAAAAGAATTAAGAGGCGTTGCTGTCCATAAAGCTTTCACCCAGAATCCAAGATGAACAATATTTAATAAACACCTGTTTTGGAGAGAAAGGAATGGATACCTTTAAAAATCTAAGATAAGTGAGGAAGTAGTCAATGAGAGTTTAAAGTCTGAGATTTACAAAAGCTTTAAATAGAGTTTTCACTCCTATATTGATGGGCATTTCATGTGATGAGGCCAGGAGGAGATGTTGCTTCTCTTAGAAGGGAAGGAGGGAGAAATGTAGCATGCAAAGAGAAGAGAGCGTATGGCAACTATTTTTTTTATAGGTTTTTTTGCCAAAATATTAGAAGATTGAGAAATCAGTATTCTACAAGGGACTATACAGTACAAAGTGTTTTCAATCTTAGTTGTTAAGATTGTTTGAGATAGATGAACTGTGTACAGCAAAACGAATGTCTCAAACAGCTGTATCGCGTGGCATAAACCCAACATTTCTCTGCATACCCAAAAAAATGCATGCTCAACTAGAAGGGAAGATCAATGAAAGAATATCAGTTGGATATCAATTGGGTATCAATATAGAATGAAAAATAGATTTTAAAAATTTTCATGGGAAATAGGTGAAAACTTTCTGCTTTAGGCCAGAACTCTGTAACTTCAGAAGAGAAGTTCTGCCCTCAAAAGCAGTAGATGTAATTGAGGACAGGCACAAATGCAGACTGTTCTCATCCAGGAAGAAGAATCTGGAGTGTTAAGTTTTGTTAAGCTGGAGGTATTTGAATTGATGACAATGATAAACAATTATTAAATACACAATACCACTTTGGTACCATGGTATCCGTAACTCTAATTTTGTGACCTGTTATTGACAGCCTTGCATAGCCCTGGATTTGCTGTGGCCACTCAACTACTGTCCTCCTGAGGGCTGGGATACTCCTATGCGTGACCTGTCTACTCCAACAGTGGGGAAGGAGACTGGCTGGGCCAGTCTCCTTGTGGCTCTACTGATTCTCCTGGGAAAGCATCATCACAGAGCAGAGCTTGAATGCACATAGCCACTGGATGCCAGAAGGGAAAGGTAGAGTGAAAAGGCTGTTTCGGGGAAAGGACTGTTCTCTGCCCCAGCTGAGCTGAGCTGCGTGTACAGCCCCCAGCTGAGCTTGGACTACCTAGGCATGAAAGCTACTACTGAGAGAAGACCCCTTCTAACCATGTCTAGAACCCCACTGACCTCCCATTCAAAAATCTTGACATTACTATGGTACTGTTAACTGGGAGAAGTATTACGAAGTACTCAACCTTGCAGTCCATAAATGAATGCTGCTCTGAGGGGAATGCAATACTGGATGGGAAAAAAGATGTCCGGTTGAATTGCTATGGGAGAAGAAAAGAAGAGGAACAGATTAAGAGAAGTAACAGATCTTGGCCTCTGAGGCAAGTAAAAGGTCCTTATGCAATTTGCCTAACCTAGCCTTTTTTTTTGGACTATTAAAAAAAATCAACAAAAAACCCCACAACCATATACTTTTGGGCTTTTTTTTCCTATGTAAGGTGCTTACATCATATGAATTTCTCCTTATTATTCCCCTTTTAAACATCTAATACTTTCAACTCCATGTAATTCCTGTGCACTCACTTCTGTTTGGCCACCATTAAGATTTGCTTGTATTTTAGTCTCCCAATGACTTTTTAAAATGTCAACTTGTATTTCTATTTTGCACCATAAAGAGAGTGTCCTCCTGCAGTCTATCAGACCCTTCTTAGGGGGCTGTAAACAGCTAGCAATGGCAAGTGATAGCAAAATGCAGTTAGCAGTAATTATTCTGGAGAGTGGTAATGCCTTGGGCCTGTTCCAAACTTGCAGACAGGCAGCCGAGGTCCCAGCTAGCCATAGCCTTTAGAAAAAGATTGTATACGGTTGAGCAAAAACTCTGTATGAGCACTGCTGTGTGGGACAGGTTCTTGGAATAGTTTCCTGTGGAAAATTTGATTGCTAGTGCACACTGTCTTCCGTCCAAAGTATCCATGGCAATATAAAACATGTTGCAGCTTTAGTATGGAGAGAGAAGTTGAGGCTGGACTGAAGACAGTTTGAACAGGAAATTCACATTTCAAAATGCTGTATATGTAAAACAACTCCTTTTTCACTGGTTTCTGTTGCAGAGACTGCTGTTGTTTAGCTTGCCTTCTTATTATTTGCTTTTAAAATAGCCTATATATTTACAAAGGATCAGTCTACATACAAGCCCCATTTAACGTCCATTTGCTACCATTTGCACCACATTACAAGCTCATTTACAAAGTGAATGTGAAAACAAATGTGAGCCCTATGGAAAGCCTCGCTGAGCCTGTGTGTGATTGCAGCCGTATGTAACAGCTCATAAATGGTGTCGGCTGGAGACTGTGCTTAAGTACTACAGCACAGGAGCTTGTCATTTCCGTAACCAGATTGCAGCATCTGTATTTCTCTTGCCCCTTTTCCTGGCGCTGTTAAGCCCGAGAATTCTTTCTAGAGCAGTCATCCTAAAAGCCAAATAGCTCCTCTGGAACAGTTCACAATGCTGTCATCTTTAAAATATGCCATTGTGCTGTAGAGCACTCTTAAGAGCTGCAGTGTTATGGCTTGTGTACTAACACCGAAGTACAGAGGAAAATCAAACCCAGAGTCTCCAAAACAGTTGCACTGGCAGGTGAGCGGTAGGGCCAAAGTTTGCTCAAAGAATTTGAGCAAATAAGAAATACTTATGTCTCACCCATCACACTGGAACCTGCCATGTTCCAGTCGTTCCCATCTCCAGACACATTCATTAGCTGTGCCTACCCCCCAAGCTCCATTTAACCACAGTCAGGTATGTGCCTCTGGAGGACTGAAGATAACAGTAACACTTGTACACTTATCAGTGCGCATGAAATGCTGCAAAGTGCCTGAGTTCAGGATTCAGCCACATTGCCGAGGGTTAAGGCCTTTCTTCAAGGTCGTTCCCTTAGATACAGGAGCTCAGCAAAAGAAGCAGCATTCGCCTTGCAGTCAAGCAGCTTCAAAACAAAACATCAAAAACAACCTTCCATGTAAACAACGTTGGTCAGTTTTGGATAATCATTCATTTTCTGTTTAAATCTTGAACTTGGTTCATGGAGTGTGAGTTCTGGTGACACCCATGTGGCTGAGCAGCACTGACTCACCTCAAACATCAAAAATTATGAAGAATGTAAAGGATTCAGGGAAAACTGATCCCAACAGTTTAAGAGCAGGAGACCTGCCTAGAACTATGTGTGTTTTCTTACCAGGAACAGCCATCTAGAAGAGCAAAAAAAAAGCCAAGAGAACAACAAGTGCAGCTAAATTTAATTGAAGGCTCACTCTCTAGTATGCAGTTTAACTATACTGCTTGTGTGAATCTCTGTATTCATGTGCTGTCTTTACTGCCCGTCCAACAGATATGAAACATATTCAGTGTGCTTAAAGTATATAGAAGTACTCCTACTAACTCCATTGGGCTGAAACTTGAGGAGTTGGGTGCAAAACAAATGTACACAGTCAAATTGGGGATGATAAGCATAATCCTGTCTTTTCTCATAACAAATGCCCTGCGAGAATCAGTAGCCATCAGGCCTGAGATCATCAGATGGGATTTGGACCCCTAGTTTAATGGCAGATGCTTGCAGTTATGAGGAACCCTCCCATGGAGCAACCTGCTAAGTTTTCATCTGATGCTTTTCTCATATTCATAGACAAAATGCAAAGTCAGTCTTGCGGTTTTATGGCTGAATATAAGTTCTCTGTTATGCAGCCTTTTGTGTAGGACTCTTTCTTTTCCAGTGAGAAATTTCAATAGGCCCAGTCCTGACACAGAATGCAGGCAAGACTCCCACTGTCTTCAATGCTAAAATATGATATAGTGCTTATAAAACTTGAAAAAAAGCAAATATATTTCCAGTTATAAAAAGAAACATGCAGGGAAATTCCTTTTATTTCCCACTTCTGCTAGATGGGCATGTAAAATAAGCTGTATTTGACTGCTATGCACAGAAAGGCAAAAAAAATTCTGCCAGAGGATAATATTATACATAAAGTTCCAGTAGGTATTTGCATAAGGTCTTTCACATAATGATCGCTAATAGAGTTAGGAAAAGTCATAAATCTTTCATTTTCTGTCTGCTGGCTGAATTGTTTTCTCTTTTTTTCTTGTTGCTCTGAAATTTTTTAAAAGGTAATGTCTTCTCATCTATCATACACTGATGGTGAACCTAGTGAAGTTCGAATTTTGCTGTTTATTTTTTGAAATTTATCTGTAGTTTTTGACGTTTCATAGGCATTGTCTCTTCACCTCTTACAGTGACTGGGATGAAAAATATGGGAATCATTCTGCTGTTGATTTCAATGGAAAGAAAGGAATTATTGCTTACATTGCTTCTTAGTTTTCTCTAAAATGAAGATGTATTGAGGTAGATGAAAATATTTTGGGTAAGGGAAACATGCCAGGGCTGGGTCTGGCTGAATTTCTTTGAACTTCAGTCTGGTGGTATCTTGAGGTTAATGTTAAGGGTTAGACGAGTTCTTGCATTATTCAAATAAGTTTGCCTCTCCTTAACAGAGCTCTTGAAGCAGACAATTCAGTGTGATATGACAACCATCTAAAATTATTCCAGGATAAGATATTTAATTTTTTGTGAAAGCAGACAAAAGGGTATGTATTTCATGTTTGGAAATGTGATTTTTTTTCTAGAACAATTTCATTTAAAAGTAGGACACTAATTTTTCAAAAGATTAATAAGTTTATAATGAGAAAGATAACATCCCATGAGCCAAACTGATGTCAAGTGTTGCACTGTAGATCCAAGAGTCACAACTCTGAGATAGAACAGATAATCCTATGATACGAGCAAATAGAGCTGGAACAGATGTATGGCATGCTATGGGAGTGCTCACAGCTATTTGTGAGCCAAAGAAGTACAAGTATTTAAACACTTTCTTGCTTCTTTTCCTGCATTTTCTTTGCTACTTTTTCAAAATCAACTCAATTTTGAAACAGCCCTTACACCCTGCTACATTAAACATCAGCTTTTTGAAGACAGAGTTGTAGCTACAGCCATCAGATTTGGAAGACTGGTTTTAGAAATTTTAGTTTGGAAGATTCAAACTTGGAAAGCAAACAGGAAGAGAATAGTTATTGAAGAAAAATTAGGAGTCATGGTAGCAGAACCATGTTTTATCACTGATATCAGTGTGACCTTTTAATGATCTCCTTGTAAACCACAGTCAGTGTTCTGGATTTCAAATGGCACCTGCTTTCCACGGTATGATTGGAGGTTAAAATGTTTTTTTTTGTAAAGTGAAACATTTTTCAGTTTTCATGGAAAGTTCTAGTGTTCTTTATTTATTTTATCAAATGAAATGTAACAAATACAGGACCTGATCCAGGAAATATTTAGTCTTACAAGGAGGTTTACATAAGTAACTGTGTCCAGTTCTCCTACACATGTAGCTGTGCTGACACTCAGACTACTCTGAATAAATTATTTCAAAAGGTGAGCCTGGAAAATGTCTTCAAACTAAATATATTTTGGGTGGAAAAATGCAAAAGAAAGAAAGAAGCCATACTTTCAATTCACAGAAGGAAAAAATATAGAGTATTTACTCTTTAGAAAGCATTTTCATAGCTGTATTAGCAACATTTGAGACAACCACCACATGTCTAATATCTTGGGAAATCTGAGCATAGTCTTCCTGCTTTTTCTGCCAGAGGGAGTGACATAACAAAAATCTTCTACATAGCTTTCCATTTTAAGCCTAATTTCCATTTTCTTTGTTTACGGTTATGGTCACACACTCTGGCAGTCACAAAAACAGTAAAATCACATTAATCTGTAAATCAAAGTACTTCTATTTCAGGGTAGGTTGTTTCTAGCTCTGTCTGCCATTTTCAACCTCCCTAATATTTACAGGGGACAGTTATTTTGTCTTCCCAGCCCCCTCTATTTGTCCCTCACAGAATTAAGCCATGAACTCCAGCAAGCAAGGACAAGGAGGAAGTACCATCCAACCATCCTATCATCAGTACCACTCATTTTAATGAAATAACATGCTGTTGGATTGAATGCATACGGCCTATCTAAGAACGCCTGTCTGCTCTCCAGAAGACTTGTGCATTAAAATAAAAAGGAAAAGCCTTTAACCGGCCTAGGGGGTAAAAAGAGAAAAGAAAGGAAAGAATATTAGATAGAGCTAGCAAAAGAAAGGAGTTGCTTGAAGCGCTGAATAGATACAGAGAAAAGTAAGCCACCAAATGTGAACGAAAGGGACTTCTGTGTATGTCAGAGAAAGAAAAGGAGAGGGGGGAAGCACTGGCACCAAAAGAAAAGAAAAGAGAGTGATAATGGACAAAACCCCTATGTACTATTTCTCAGCAAAGTACACCAGGAGTAAAAGTCAAAACTATACAGGGTCTATATATAAACTTCTCAAAATTATGGAAAAGAAATACTAGTCTTGCTTTGCATGGTGATAGGGAAAAATGTTAGGGTTTTTGGATCTGGATTTTCACACCTCACTGGATCAATCTAACCAACTTTGTACTGCGAACATTGTAACACGTAGTTGAAAAGAAGGAGGAAATGTTAAAAGACAGCTATTAGCATGGGGGAGTTAGAGAGATCATGTTAAGAAGAAAGCTGGAAATGTGTTTGTGCACAGGTGCGTGTGCATGCAGATGCACCTTTAGGGCTGTTCCGAAACATCTGCCAAGGCTTCTGACCTGAGGATTAGAATGTGTGTCATTGCTGTCATAGTGACTATTAAACTAAGCAATCACTTTTTGCCAGACTTTGCCCTCTCATGGCACTGTTCACCTACGTAATCATGTAATTAGTATTGTCTAAACTATTGACTGAGACCTTCAGAAAAAGACTGCCTCTGTAAGGCTTGGGCTGGACCTCATCAGTAGTTTCTCAGGCCTTTAGACATCTCTGGGCTAGTAAAGAGTTAAAAATAAAAATACAAAAGGACACCTGCACTAGTATCTAACACACTCCCCCCTGGAATTCCCCTGAATCTAACCAGTGTGAAGACCTGTCATCTGACTTTACCTCTGATTTCTTATACTCTTAAAGTGCTTACAGGACAAAATTGAATGATAGCATGACTTGAAATGTCATCTCTATGTAGATACTGCTTTTTCAAATACATCATAAAAGAGAATTAAAGGACAGCATCAATGTATTTTGGGGATACAAAAAGAAAGAAATTTCACAGGACTGCAGAGCAGATGATTGTATAACCAGAAGCGACTGACTCATGCTAAAAAAAGAAAATTTAGGCTGCATGTTAGGAAAGCTTTTTGTCAGTTATGTTTTTGGATCTTTAAAATAGTCCCTGTTGAGAATAAATGCTAGCCTTGGAAGTCCAGTTTCCTGAAAGGATGGTAAGCTCTTCACTTGGCCTCTCTGCTCCTTGCTTTTTGAAAAGGCCCTTCCCTCTGGGTGAGGGAGAAGGCCAGCAAGGTCCAAAGGAGGGCATTGGCCAGGTAGGGATTGGGTGGGGAAAAGAGTTGCTATCCCTGAGCCACAGTAGGATTCCTGGCAGGGTTGTAGCTTGTGTTACTGAAAAAATTTCCTCTACAAAAAAGCTTTCCACTGAAAAAATGTGACTTCATTAAACTCCCAATAATTTCTGATATGACACATTCTCAATCTGCCTGTCAGTGCCAAAGTTTTCTAACGGTTGATACTATTGCCTGACTGTCCTAAAGTACTTAAAATGACTTAAAGCTATTTACACTCTATAGTTTCTGGCTTCTCTGTAGTTCTTTTGTTTAAACCTACCTTCATTGAGAAGGAAAGACTCCCATTGTGATTCAATGACGTGTACTTCTGACCTCCATACCATGCAAATTCGTGGAATTTATGTTATAGGACACATAGGTAAATAATAGGTCTTTTATAGAGGGGTGTCATATCAAGATGCTTCTGCAAGAACCTTGCAATATCACATTGCCAGTTTATAGCAGCTGGGGGGAAACATCAGTAAAAATATCATTCTTTTTTTGCTCTGTTTCTTTTATGCTTTCAGAAATATCTGCTGCTGGCTACTGTCACAGCTATTGAACTAAGTGGCCTTTTGACTCTGCAGTCATATTCATCTGAGTCAGATAATTTAGAAATATGTGGCTTTTGTCCTTTGTAGAGTATGGTCATCGTTTTTGATTCACTGTGATCTTGAGGTACAAACCCTTTCAGTTAAAAGTTCTTAATGAAGATTTTGCTGTGCTGCCTTAACTCTCTTTAACCTTGTTCCCATTACCAGTTTGTTATGGTCTTCACTTCTGGGGCAGTATTTTCCTTCTTCCAGCTGTTTTTATCCATTCCAAAATGCAATATAAATATTTAAATGGCAAAGGGGGGAAAAAGTAATCTTCTATGACAGAGGAAAGGAAATCCTTACTTGCTAAGAGTTTAATAGATCCTTTCAAACACATTCAAACACTAACACAGACTTTAGTGTTACACAGAAATAATGCAAATGTGTGTGTGTGTAGGTGTGGGTGTGTGTGCAAATATAGATGTATAAAATGGTGCTGGGCCCATCTGCTGTGCTGGTTGCATTGTAAGCCACCTTTACTCCAGTATATTAGACAAGGAACCTCAGATGGGAGTTCCTTCACTGTCTCAAGGTTGTTAATTTTCTTCTGCTTCCTTGGGCCATGGAAATTTCACAAAGCTCTCAGGTCCTCCAGCAGTTAGCCAAATCTAGACTGAACAGTCTGTTCAGTCACTAATTCACTAATGCCAGCAGTGGGGAATTGTTAATAGGTATGCTTGTCCACTACTCACGTTGATTCACCAGTGGCGTCAAAGGAAAGATCAGCAAGATCAGAAGCTGTTGCCACCTCCCTATGAATCACATAATCATAGAACGGTTTGAGTTAGAAGGGACAGTAAAGGTCATAGAGTTCCAACCACCCCCACTGCTACAGGCAGGGACACCTTCCACTAGCCCAGGTTTCTCAGAGCTCCATCCAACCTAGCCTTGAACACTTTCAGAGATGAGGCATCCACAGCTTCTCTGGGCAACCTGTTCCAGTGCCTCACCACCCTCACAGTAAAGAATTTGTTCCTGATACCTAATCTAAACCTCCTCTCTCAGTTTGAAGCCATTCCCCTCGTCCAGTCACTACATGGTCTTGCAAAAACTCTCTCCCCATTTTTCTTGTA
Source organism: Eulacestoma nigropectus (assembly GCA_013397775.1). Lineage (NCBI taxonomy): Eukaryota > Metazoa > Chordata > Aves > Passeriformes > Eulacestoma > Eulacestoma nigropectus. The sequence goes on from VZTE01004781.1 coordinate 1,163,953, forward strand.
GGCTGTCTTCAGCTACTGGCAGGCAGCAATTAGGTCACATTAGTCTGTACTGGCCCTTCTTCAGCAGGTCCTGTTGAGGGAGATATAGCAGGAATAGGTGCAGAGACCAAGCAGCAAAAGAACCTCTGAGCCTGACAATCTTGCAGCACAGCAGCTCTGGTTTCAATTTACCCTAACCTTCACCTATAAACCATTGTAAATATGCGGGTGGGGGAGATGTCACACAGCCTTTGCAGCTCTCCTCGCATGTGAAGCAGCAGCCTCCAGCAAAGAGCAAGCAGGCAGCCAGGAGCTGTAAGTACTTCAGGCACTCTCATTTAATCTGCTATTGCATGTGAGCTGACATTCTGAGCTCACTGAAATCATTCCACACATAATGCATTCCTAAGCTTTCCAGAGAGCTGTAGTCTCTTCACTATTATCACATCTTCTGTTTCTTGCTGTCTTTAGGAAAGGGGAAGAATGGAATAAAACTATGCCTGCCTACAGGCTCGAAGCCGACTGACTTTCAATCATTTTAATAGTCAATTACAGTCAAGAATATTTGGTTTTCCCCTTCTCCATATCCTCACATAAAGATTTGCCCTGTCACAAATCATTCACTGTGGTCTTCGAGAAACTGCACACACAACTCCCAGCTTAGCAATTAATGTCACATAATAAGCCATCTATAGCCTTTTCTTAAATGAATATTCAGATAACAGAGAAAAAGTGAGCCCTGTTAGTACCTCTTCAGGTCTGTTTCAGGGCTGGTGAAATAGATTATGTGTCAAAAGGCTTGTGAATTGAATATGAACCAGTTGTCACATGAATAATGATATCAGACTTTAGCTTTTGTAAACAAAACCGTATCAGTGGATTCTGCTTTGATTTTGTTGTAATTGGTTTTAAAAAAACTCTGTAACTGCTTAGCATCTGGCGGCAGAACTGAAATATATTGGTGTTAATAATGAAGCAAACCACTCACTGCCAGATCCTGATAAAATACGCTGTATCTCACTCCAGTGGAGTCTCTTTAGGAACAAGGTGCTATTTAAACATAATAAGAGTCTAAGCATCTTGTCCAAAGTATTTAAAATTTGTATTTATAGTTGTCAGTCCCCAGAAAATCTCAGGTATAAAAGATTTGCATAGTAAAAACCAAATTTATGCATAAATAAATTGTGTTCTGGCAGATGTAAAGAAGAAAAAATGTCCCTCTACGAAAAGCTTTTTTTTTCAAATTCAAATTACATGTCACGTTAAAACAATCCTTGAACCCCCATTTGAAAAAAAGTAGTTAATAAAATTGTTCAGTACTTACTGATAGTTGCTTTGATAAGTGGCGCTGGGATTTGTTTGCACTTTATTTCTAAGAACTAATCAAATCTCCCTACTTCAAGAAATACCTCTATTTCTCAGACTTCTGCTTCCTTTGGAAGCTTCAACAATTGCCAATGAGTACCAATTACCTGCAGAAGAAATAACTGAGCAAACTACATCCTGATGAGTAAAAGGGTCATTCCTATTAATCTTGATAATTTCCAGTGCTATGCAAAAGCAAGACATTATCATGATTTATGTGGAAGAAGTTATCAGCTGAACACTACTCCAGAGAAATTCTTCCTAAATATAAGTAACATGATTAAAGGTTATGAACAGCAGAAATATGAAGACATTTAGTTTCTGGTTCTGTAGTGAACACTCCCTCTAGAATATTGCAAGTACACATATGCATCAATACAATACCTGATGTGATCAGACAAGTCTAGCAATGTAGACATAAGCCTTTATTCATTATCTTATTTCCTTATGGCACTGCTGGCCTCAATCCATCTGAGGTTAAAGACGTGTGCAATTTTCAGCACATCTATAGCTCCATTGTAGCTCTTTGAGGGTAAATTACAACCTGTAGTTATTTTTCATCTTGTACTGTAAATAGTATTATGTAATGTGAAAGCAAATGATTTATACACAAGGTTTGTTTGTTTCTTATTTTAGTTCACCATACTATTAAATATCAGCACAGAGGCATCTTTCTTTCGCTTTCCACCTCTGCAATTGATGCCTGTGTGATTTTGAATGAGCATTGATGGGGGACACAGTATGGAGTAGTTAGCACACTGTAAATTGAAGTTCCAGCTGTATTTTACAGCAACATTCTTGTACAGATGGCTCTTTGAAGAGGTAGATATGCTCAATATCTGTGATTTGAAAATCTACTAAAAATACAGGATGAAACAATGTGACAACCTAACAGAATGCCCTGCCGGTTGGTCAGAGAACAGGGTGCATGATCTGAATGCCAGTGTCAGATGAGACTGAGATGTTGACCAACTGGACAGTAATTTTCATCTTTGAACCATAATAATTTTCTGACATTAATGCATATGCTAGGCCTCCTTGAAAGCATCTGTTCCCCTGACTTCTTTTAGTTTTTTAACATGATCAGTGATGGAGTGGTCATGTAAATAATATTCTAGAGATACTAGTATAGGCAAATATTGTCATATGAAATGTCAGCATTTTCAGAGACAGAATCTGGTTCACTTGGACCTCATCTGATTAGGAAATTTATGTTGTATGTTGTGAATCATAGCCTGCACCTGCAGTTCAGATTCTCCTTATGCCATAACATAATCTGGTTGCAACATTCTAGTTTCAAGCAATGTGGAAGTATTTTAGGAAGATCCCAGCATAAAATGTGGCTGTCAAATCGTAGTATTTTCATCAGTTTGCTGCCAATACGGTCTGTGTTTTCTGCTGTCAAAATGCCGGAGTAACAAGGCTGACCATATGACATGTCAAAATATTAGGCGAGTTGAACTAAACAGAGGGCTAAAGAGAGAGTTTCAAATACAACAGAAGGTCAGGCAAGGTTTTCATATCCATTGCCGGCGGGGATGCTCTCCGAGCCTCTCGGCATGCGGTCGAGGACAGGGGCTGACCGGCGGTGGTCACACGGCCACTGCCCCACATTGGGCGCCAGCTGACACAGTGCGCCTTGGCGACCACCTTTTTGGCTAGCTCCGGTGGTCGGTGGCTGGCCCTTCTGTCTGCACGGGAGAAGCTGCTGGAGCTGTTCACAAAGCAGGAGGGTTGGCGAGGTCTGCGAAAGGGCTCGCCCAGCCCACCAATGTTAAAGGCGCAGGAGGAGACGAAGAGATCAGGAGGGGCTCTTTGCAGGGTGAGCAGGGAGAGTTTATTGGGGTGCGAAGTTCCAGGAGTCCAGGAACAGGGGAGCCAAGAGCAAAAAGCAGGGGCTTGACATGGGGTTTTATACCCCTACAAAATGGGAGGAGTAAACTGCAAAGGATCAATCAATACAGGGCAAAGAGGTTGTACATAGGTGGGAAACATACAATGAACCAATGAGGTACATGGTAGGCGGGGAAGGATAACTGAGAGCCAGTGGGATATTGAAGGACAAGGAACTTTCCGGAACATAACCATAAATGAGGGAAGAAGGGGACAGATCTACATAATTCACCTGGGTGTGTGGCTCGCCAGGTGCTGGCAAACTGAACACACCACAACAATCCATGACCCTTTTGTCTCCAGACTTTTCAGAATAAAAATGTGTTAAGACATTATTAGTCAGTGTGAGTAAAATACTGGGTGTGATTACCTGTATATTGGCTAATGTAACACGAGGTGAGGAGGTCAAAATTGGAAAACTACACTCCTTTCTGAGTAGCAAAGTGGTAGCAAATGTTTTAAGATTGTGCATGGTAGTCACAACATTTGTCAATAGGTTGGGGCAGGTCTTGACATTGACAGGAAGTGTTATCAGACAGACAGGGAAAGTCAGAGACCTAGTAAGAGAAACTATGAGATAGACAAGATATGGACTGTATTCCATTGAGAAACTAAACTTGAATTATAAGAGAAATTACAGTAGCAAAGCATTCAACTGCAACTGCCAGTTACGAGTGTTACTGCTGAATCCTGTTTCAAGTTATGCTGAAGGTCAGAAAAGTCCTAAGAATTAATACTCAGACTATTTACAAGCTCAAGTGTCAAGGAGATCATTGATGTACATATTTAAAAGAGCTGACACTGTTTCATAGCCTAGAGGTAGTTCTTTGAGTTTGAAGTTTGCTGAGTACCATACATGAAGACTTCTGAGCAGTAGTTGAAAAAACAAGCTAGATTTAAATAGATTGCCATCTCACTGGAGAACCAGTGAGCTGTGCCATGTTGGTAGGTAAAAGTCAGCTGCAGGACAGTATCACATTTTACCTTTTTCCTTAGTTTTCACTGGGAGCTATCAAGAGAAGATCATACGCGCCCCAATCATAGTGAAAATCCTCAATCTCTGTAATGACAAAGATGAATATTGTCGACAAAATCCATCGAAGGATGAGATGTCCTCATGCTTTGTAACAAACAATAAGCAATATCACAGCATGGTACTTATCTCTCTGGCATAGATGTCGCCTGGTTTTTGCAGGCTGGTCTGAGTATAAGGACCAAGATATTTGAGGAATTGCTCTGCGGAAGTATCAGTTTTTGAGCTCTTGCATGCTTTCTCTAATCTACTCATCAGGATACATTGTTGAGTATTATTGTATGCAGCATTAACATATGAACTAATTACATGGATCTTAAACAGTGATTTAGAGAAGATTCCAGTAATCCCAGCTTTATCTTTGGCCTCCTAGTGACCATCCACTCAGAACCCTCTACAGGGCTTGTAGAGCCTTTCTGGTCACCAATGTCCCACCAAGAAAATTTCAACATGTTAGTTTTATTAAAATAAATATCAAGAATGTGGACAGGGAGAGAGTTGAAAATAAACAAAATACCAGGGCCAACATTCATTTAAATTATATGTACTTTTCCCCATATGAAAGAAGTACCACTCACCATCTATTTAAGTCACTTAATAACTGCATAAATAATAGGGCTAGTTTAACCTTGACCATGAATTTCCTTTGGAAACTGGATGCTGATATGTTTGCAGTTCCTTTGTTCCCCTCCGAATGGCCCTGTAGAGAGAGTGCTTCCAACTTAACGAGATGATCAGTCCTTTCTGTTTATTCTAATTTATTTTATAAACAGAGAATAAAGTGATGATTAGACTGATCTGGGGTTGTACCAAGTAAGAGGATACTATTTGCATGCAAAAGGAGTTTTGTCTTCTGAGGTCTTGTCTTGAGTCCACTTATTCCTCAAGAATATAGTCCTGACAGACTGAGGAAAAAGAGACAGTCCTGAATAGTTCCTTGAAAGGGGGTAAAAAAAGGTAGAAGGGGATTATACTTGTAACTATTTCACATGTGGACATATATGACAACGTATATTTTAGGGATTTTTCAGCCCATGGTCAGGTACTTCTGAGTGGTCCAACAAAGGCAACTAACAATCCCAAGTCTGTTGTCAGTCAGTTTGAATTCACTTTTCAGGGAAATTCACTTCCATGAGAAAATATTGATGAGTCAAAAACTGGACAAAACTTGTCAACTACTGGACTAAGTAATATTTTCAATGTACAGCTAGGTCAGTCAATCAAAACCTTCTGTTTAGAGAAAAATGGCCTCATAGGCACTCTGTAGCATAGATGCGATGTTTAATACTAGTCAGTGATGGCTGTCTGAACTTTTTACAATATAAATCTAACCTGACTAGCCTAAGCTCTATCACTCATGACATCATCAAGCATCTTATCAAATATAGCCTGAAATAGTTTTATATGAGGAAGACCGGCAAATGTCTGCTGTAGTTCCGCACAGCTTTTTCCGCTTTAAGGGCAGATTTAAAGGCTCTTCTTCCAGTTGTTTGTAATGTCTCTGTCTTCTCTAAATAACTGCTTACCAGCTCAAAACTGAGAGTTTTCTTGATGATTTTGTGGGCTTCTCAAGGTACAGCAACAGAGGTAAGGGCTTTGACACGGTTCTTTTTCTTCAAAGTCTTGTTTATCTCCTCTGGTTGAGAAGGATAGATAAACCACACCTACAGCTCTGCTGTGGAAGTTGTTACAAAGCCACCCATTTCCTCTATGCCACGTGGTGAATAATTTTTTGTAAAGTGCCAGTCAGAATTTCAGAAACTGATCAGTGGTTACTTTTTTATAGTAATAACTCACCTTAGATCTAATGAAAACAGCATTATTTTCAGACCTATTAGGTTCTCACCTTTACTATCTATGGAATAATTATTTCTTGCTCCAAGTCCCACGGGACTGAGTTTAAAAAAAAAAAAAAACCAAAAAAAAGAAGCAGCAATCTCAGGTTGGACTGAGTGAAGCCTATATACTTTTTGATAGTGCTAAACTGCTTCTGTAAGATTTTATTGGGAATGTCTCTCTGACAAATCTTGTATAAAGCATTTCCCTAAATCTCTGACCTGATCCCACTGGATCTCCTCCACCTTATTAAGGGTGGAACAGTGCCTGATCCTGCTAAACCATCTTTTGCATGTCCTATACATTTACTTTTATTTTAAAGAAAAGAAAATCTCATGTTGTCAGGAGATCTATCTCTCAAAAAGAAAGTGTGTTAGTCTCCCTCTTTCTACATCCTAAGTTTTTCTGAAAAAGAAAAAAATTGCAGGATCTTTGATGCAGAGTAAGAGATTGTACTTGGCTTAATTTCATTATTAGGTATAAAATTAATAATAATATCATTATTCATATAAATAATATAATTATATTTCATTATTCATATTAATATACTAATAATTTCATTATTAGGTATAAAATTAATAATAATATCATTATTCATATAAATAATATAATTATATTTCATTATTCATATTAATATACTAATAATTTCATTATTAGGTATAAAATTTTGTATTCAGAAATGGTGCAGAGGAAGCTAACTATGAATAGGTAGAAATGAGAGGTGGGGAGAAAATGAGGTGTTTTTTTAAGAGAACATGAACATTCTCAGATAAAACATTTAATGGCTTAAAAATATTGTTTTGAGCAAGATTTTAGCTTATAAAATCCCCTTGTGAGAGGTGGGTGAACTGAAAACTTTCTTCAACAGATCAAAACTAGCACTGCATTATTCAGACATAAATTTCCTTATGAGTTTTCATTTTACACAAATAGTCTGGATGTTTCCAGATTTACAGTAGAGCCCAGTTCTAGAAAAGTGGTTAAGATGCACTGAAATTGCTACAAGCTATAGGACAGGCTGAGAGTAGTGTGTGGCTGAATTTAAAATGTCATCAGTCAGAGTTCTGCCTCAATTTTCTTCTAAATATTGGCAGTCCACAGGGATGAAAATTAGACAGGACTGGTGGAACAGTTAGGCTTTTTAATACCACTTTACTGCCAGGAACTGTAAGAGGAAGAAGGGAGAACACAGGCAAAGCAAGTGTATTCGTGCTATGGATACTCTGGCCCACTAGCAGCAGCTGCTGAAACTGGTCCGTGTTTTCTCTGTCTGGAACAAAGAGCAAAGATCAAAGTTTAACCCAAGTCAGCTTCTTTTCCATTTGCTCTTCCACCTGCTCCCTCTGCTGGTAAAGGCGACCTAAAGAAAGGAAAATGAGAGTTTAAAAGGAAGACAAAATGGTGGTCTTACCCTTTACATTCTGGCAGTGAACTGAGAATTGAATTTTAGTAACCCGTCTTTTAAAATGCTCCATATCATCTTGTTTTCGTTGTCTTTGCAGGGAGGGGTTGTCTATTGTAGTTATACTGGAATTCTTTCAAACCTTTTCATAAAACAAAACATCCTGTTGTCCTTTTTAGGTTTAAAAGTTTCCAGAACAAAAATAGTGTAAACTAGTTTCTGACTTCAGTGATGGTTTTCATGTGTTGAATTTTGTCCTCTTTCATCATGTTCTTAAAGCACATCATGGAAAATTACCACCACTTGTTTTTGTATATCATAAATGAATCTTCTAGGGTTTTTTTTAAGGATTAAATTCTCTCTGCTTAAAAACTTAAAACCAAATCAAGGTATTTGGTGCATAGGAACAGTGGCTGTCCTCTTTTCTAGAGGTGAATTTTCACAGTACAGCTGTCACAAAATATATCAGTCCCACTTGCCCCTTTGTCTCCCACATACTCTTTACTGCATGTATGAATCCCTCCTTTGCTCTGGCTCTGGCATTCCTCCAGATGGAGACTGAGCCAATTCATCTCTCTAAACAAGCAGGAATTTTGTTTTGGGTTTTGCTAGCTTCATTTTATCCCATTTTAATGAGGTGGATGAGCTGAGCACAAGGTCAGAAGATAGCCAGATTCAGCTCCAGAGATGGGACAGTGTCATGCAATGAACCATTAGATCTGCTCTAGAAATACTGTGCAACTTTCATGCCAAATTCTGGTGGAAAGAGACAGTAAACATTACTGGTGGATAAAATTTGTTCAAGACTCTTCATGTGATCAACCGGTCCTTTAATAGGCTTGGATGAAATGTAAAACCCTTGAAATATTTTGATTGAAGCTGGTTGCTAGTAGCATTAGCTAATGAGAAACCTGACAAAAGGCAAAAAGATCTCTCGCACTCCCTCACTACTTCCTTCTCCTAGAGTTTTTCAGGCTACATGTCAGGCTACATGTTAAAGGTTCACTACTGTTGTTACAGTGCTCTCCCTAATCACCAGCTACCACCACAGCACTTGTTTTTATGCATTCCCTCTGAAAGATCACGATTCTCAAGCTGTTTCTCCCTGATCTTCCCCCAGCTTCGTTTAGTCTCAGTTGTACTCTTTCTGGTGCTGTTTCTGAAGTCTGTGATGCTTCTTTTCACAAGGAGGTTCTATTTTCGACTTCCCTTGTTCTCAATGGCCAACCATGCATGCTCACTTTATTTAACACTTTTTTACCTCAGTGACATCTTCAGATATTTTGTCAAAGTAATTTTTGTCATGAAGTAATAAGAGAGGGTCAGATGCTCCTTGTTCAGCTATCTTGATCACAAGGGTCTGAATAACAGCCTCTCTTTTTTGTGCTGGATCGGACAAATAAGGAACATCCTTAGTACTCTTAAGGGGAAAGGCTAGGGCTGCAGAAAAGCATTTGATGAGTGAAAGATGAATAACATAAGATTCAGCTGTAGGGATTCGTATGGATTTTAGGACACAGAGAAGGCGGACCTTGAGCTCTGCAGTTACGGTCTGCTTTCTATCAATTACTATGCATTTTCTGAGCATCATGTCAACACAATAACTAGGTGGGCATGGAGGATACTGGAGAGATTTATGTACAGCAAAGAACAGAGCATGGGGAGACTGCTTTTAAAATTTACTTTCTCCTGACATTATATCACCTAAATGTTCTTAGACAGCAATATCAAAGGACATGAGAACAATCAAAGTTAATTCTCTTTTACATTTTAAAAAAATGACTCATGGAAAATATTTTCTATGTGTAATAGAAAGTTGTCTCTGGAAAAACAATTTGGTACTGTGAGGAGACTTGTACAGGATGTGCCTTATTATGGATAAAACTGTCATCCTACATGTTGCCACCTGTGTTAGACACATCCGTGATTTTGTGATAATTGGCATCAACAATTTTGAGCAAGCCTCTAAATTTACATTTGTTTTCTACCTCTTTTGTTTATGAATAAATGTCCATATTCTTACATGGAACCAGAACTAGTAAGACAAAGAGTTACTCTTTCACCTAATTTTGGTTATTTTCAACAGTTTTTGGGTGTTTTTTTAGGATTCCCACTTGGCTATATATCTTCATTTCATCAGCAACAGCTGATGTTGATTGTATTGGGTTTCTTTACCCTAAATCTTCTTCTGTCTTTAGATTTCCTGTGTGAATGTCTTACAGTGTATATGCTACCTCTGTCTCCATTAATTCAGTAAAAATGGGATTTATTTTTTGGTTTTACCTGAGCAGTTCCCCCTTTTCTGTCACTATGTGTTTATAATTTCTGCCTTCTTGTTGATCCAGCTGCATTATTTGCTGTACATACCATACAGCAACTCCTAATTGGTAGATGTTTTCTAATGTTGAATTCATGGTGGTCGGGAAGATGAAAGGATGAACCTACCAAAATTATGACCATCTGAGAAGCAATTAAACAGGAAACTCCCCTGCATTGTGATTGAAAGGAAATGAGTGGGTGTCAGCCTAGTGAGTTGTTCCATATGAATCAAGCTATAATGGGTCTGTTTTTCAGGCGCCTTAAAGGAGGACTCAGATTCGTCCTTTAGGTCTCTTGTCTGTTGGCAATTTAGAGGAAAGTAAGCTCACACTTATGCATTCCCAGCCATCCAGTAGAAGATGACTTAAACATGAAGCAAATTGATGAAAAAAGAGCAAGGGCTTTTTCATGGTCCTTAATATTTCTGCTGCCCTACTGCAGTCTCTGCTTATCAAATGCCCTTTCTTTCCTCTAATTGTCTGATGCAATAGCCTCTTGCCCTAAATTTCTTTTGTAGCTCATCTCTTTCAAACCTACAGTCTATAGCTGACCTATTTCTCCTTTTTCAGTCTCGGGTGGAGAATATTTTCCTTCAGTAATTTTTTTTTTGAGGTCTTAAATAATACAACAAATTTTTCCTACATCTGAGATTTACCTTTATAGTAATTTTTTGCCTCTTACAATCTGATTGATTAATTTGGTTGCTTCGTGAATTATCTTAACAGCTGATCTTTAAAGATTTCCTTGACAAACCATCTCTGTCATTTAAAACAGAACGTGCCTTTTTAAATATCACAGCAATCTAAAGAAGCCCCATGGAGGACATTTGTGTAGGATAGATCCCCTTACCTTATTCTTGAATGACTGTCATCAGCATGGATGAATGCAAGATGTAACCATAAAAACTTAGGCGTGAAGAGAAAATCCATGAACAATCCAAAGATTGCTGGAAATGAATACATAATTACTAAGTGGTTAGCTGTTCAGGTCAGTCTATCCTGACCTGAGTATCATATGTAATGACTTATGGACTTTTCCTTTTATACATCATCACTGGGTTTAATAGCTCCGTTTCTTTGTCTTTCAAGCACCTTCTTTAAACACAGCAATTATTTTTATGAGTTACACAGAGCAGAGATAGTAAAACAAATAAAACATGAAATAAAGCAGATGTTGACTATGTTATCAATATCAAATTGATCTACACATTTAGATTGATATAAAGAAGAGACTTGTCACTAAAATTCAGATTGTAAAGCTGGATATAATTTCTTTTCGTATTTCCTTCATTAGCAATGAATACAGGAACCTGACTGCAGCTTGCACAGTACAATCAAACAAGAAGAACACATATTTGGTTTTATTGAGCATTCTACATGTTTAAATGCTGCAGCTTTTAAATGAGGTGCTCCTCTTCACTGTTTTTAAGCCACATTTAACTAGATGTAATTTTTGGAGAAGAGTATTTCTTCTGTTGTATAAAAAGCATACACATTGTGAAATCACTCTCCCTCTGAAAGACAGATGGAGAGAACCTAAACAGTGGGATAAATGACAGAGGTTCCAGCATCTGCAGTTAGCGGAAGACCTGGACAGTGCATTATAAGCAGTGCATTTACAATGGAATTGTGATTGGGGTGAGATACCTGTCGGCAGGAGTGATTCCCAGTTAAAACAACAACCCTACAGGATAAAAAGAAGAAAAAAAAAGGTTTGCCATGGCCCACTTTGGCTTCACACTTGGAAAAATATCCAAAACACGCTAGTCAAATTCTGTTGTCATATGGTAGGAATAGGTGTGCTTTTATGAAAATGGCCTACATCCAGGTAGGCCCCAGCAGACAGTGATTTATAGTCTGAATTTTACCTGAATGTGAGCTGGATATTTTAGTAAAAGCAGTCGACTCATGTCTTTGAAGGCAGAATTTCCCAGGCTATACAGAGAAGAACTGGTTCTACTGGTTCCTGTGGCTGGTTCTCTCAGCTCCACCACACCCATTCCAGGCTCTCTGCACCTCTGAAACATACAAACAGAGATTTTATCTGCTAAAATATTTTCAAAACTACTGGATTTTGGTCCTTAGAGTCACTGGTTTTTATTACTGGGAAAGTAAGATTATTTGGACAGCTATTGCTATGTGCAGAATTGTTCGCAATCTCAAAATGACCTCATTTTTTTTAGTACAGTGATTGCTTTCTCTGAAAATATGGATACATTTTTAAAGCACAATATTCATCTCAAATTTTAAAATTCAGCCTTGAATCACTGAGCAGAAGCAGTGCACTAAAGGATTTGGTCGCAGCCTGCCAAATTTTGTTACACAAAGTACAAATTCACTTAAAACACATTTTGATACAGACTGCTCTCTTGATCAGTCTTGGTGATTCATTGTATGGACTTTCATTGCTAGTCAACTGCAGATGTAACCCAAGAAAGTGTCAATATGATAGGTTATAAACGGATTTAAAAATATTTGCTATAAAAGGCAAATCATCATCAAATGGTTACTGATAAAATCTACACATTTCAGAAGTTGTGGGGGAGTGCTGAGTTATAATAAAGAGAGAATATCAAGAGAGTGACATAAATTATTTGGTAACCAGCTTCAAGCAAACAAAATGTACTCCAGCACAGACATGTTAAAGGATATAGGCCACTCTTACAGAAGGTGGTATGGAAAGTAATGACTGAAAAAGTTATGTGTTGGAAGTAATACTAAACTGAAAAAATCTCTGTAGTATGAAGCAGTGGCTAATGGAGTTAGCATTGGTGTAATCATTGGTACACTGTGTACCAAAATGCTTTCTATCCAAAATGTACTCTTGAGAAAAATGTTAAATAGTCACTTTGGAAGAGATGCTGATGATTAGAGAAGCATGACTTACAGTGAGAGAAGGAGAAAAGCTCACTGATGCAGAGGTATATGAAAGATTGCATTGCTCTCTGTGAAAAACACAGACTAGAAGGCAGCTCTTACACCTGATAAGCAAAATGTAAGATGATCTGATTTTGAAAGTCACAGCTAGAAATAAAATGAAAATGTCTTGGGATAAGAAAAATCAGTACCAGAACATCTAAGCAAGAATTGTAGGAGATGTGTCACTGGAAATTTTCAAAGCAACTATGCTCTTGGATTTGAAGTAAGAATTAATTGCAAGACTTGTAGCCTTTAGTGGTGCAGGGAATCAGTAGTGCAGTATTGTGTCTTACAGTATTCCCTCATATGTTTAAAATCTGTGAAGTTATGTTGTTTGTAGATGGATCTACTCACCATGTGATAAACATTTTGAATAGAGTGATAAATACAGCACCAAATACTCATTGAAATAAAAAGTGAGAGGTCTCTAGCCACTTTTCTGCACTCACCATTAATTCTCTTTGAACTTGAGCATATTGAAAAGTGCTTTGAAAACATGTTTATAAAATTATGACAATACATCTTAAATTACTCATCAATCACTGTGAACATTACTGAAATGAAGATAATTCATACACAGAAAGTTTCTTAAATATCTGTCTTCTAATGAAATACTACCCCATAAAAGTATCTTACATAATGCACCAGTGACATTAACCTATGTTTACCCAAAACTTAAAAGATTAGGCAATAGCTTAGACAGCAAGGTTATGGTCACAGTATGAGAACCCAAACAACATAAATTCAGCCAGTTAAGCTTGTCATAAAGACCACAGAGATGATGGAAAAGACTATGTGTAGTAAAAGAAATCTGTGGCAGGGTCTGATTAATATTTTTGACACAGTGTTCTGTTGAAAAATGAGGCTTTGCTGAAATGAAGTTCTTCGTAAAATCTTTTATATTTGTTATGAACCTGGCATATAGGCAGGCAGCTCTTGCAAAGGTGAAGATTTGGCAGCCTTGGAAGCCTGGATCACAGTGTATTATACCTATAAAAGAAGCCAAAAATTTGATAAAAGATGACTCTTCTTAACGGAATAAAAATTCAGGCCTTATCGACAGAATAAATGTATTCATGTCAATATACTCTCTATCTCCCTTCATTTTTACATTCTACAAAAATGGGAAAAGAGGAATGACATGAATAACTCTGAGTCTTAGTTTAAATGCAACATTGTGTACAGCATTAGAAAATATTTAAAAGAAAAAATAATTAAAGCTTTGACGGCAAATGCAAAGTGGGATAATCCTGGCTTTATCAAATAAAAATGGTGTCAGACTGTAATCTTTTTGGGTAAGATAATTGACCTTTTACACAGGGACAATGTGATAGCCTGAATTTTCACATAAGAGTAGCACTTGTTGTAGTGCCAAGGCAAATTATTACTGAAGTGGAAATTACGAGGATCACTGCAAGAGCTGATTAGGTCGATAAGGTGCTTACTAGCATGAGACTTCAATGTATGAAGTAAGAATGAATTTATAAACAACTTGCCTCCTGCCCACAGAAACTTTGTTTTCTTTATCCTTCCTTCTAGTTGTGATTTCAGTCCTCTGAGTGGCTTTCTGGGTTGCCAGACCTCTGTGTGGTCCTCTCTTGGAGTGTTAGAAGAAGGAATAGAGCTCTAGCCTTGGCTCTTCTCCCTGCTCCTTAGAAAGCAGCCTCTTCACCCCTCTGCTGCTCTGCAGGACTTTTTTTGGCTTTTCTTCTGCCCACCACACCCTGCCTTCACGGAAGTGTCTCTCCTCCAGGTATTTGCTTGAAGCTAAGAACATTCTCCTCCTCTCCACAAGGCCTGAGTGACTCAGTTCTTTCTTTCTTAAAGGAATATAACAGAGCAGCACACATTGCTTAAAAATACCATCCATCACAGGGAATAAAGTGGAAGGAAAATATCTCTGTGTATTGGTTATTGGAGGGCGGCTGTTGATGACCATTTTGAAGCAGCTTTGAAATGCATTATTAGGACACATTGACTCAAGTATTTCTAGTAGAGCTAGAAATGCAGGAGTTGCATTGTATGAAGCACCAAGAAAACCGTTTTTGCAGTATTGCATGCAAATTTTCATGTGTTAAAGAAGGGATCAAAATGGAATAGTTGCAGAGGAAGGAAGACCAAAAGACTATTAAAAGATAGTAGAACATAACAAGAAAGGAGAAAAACTGAATAATAACACTGTCATAAAAACAAAGATCTTCAGGTCAAAAATGAGGAAAAAGGTCTTAACACGTTTCTAGGGCATAACATGAAGTGATGTTGCAAACAACAGCAGTGAGGGTGAGAAGCCAATGATGTCTTAAAAACTGAACTTCGTAAACATCAGTTTATAAAGACTATATGATGGGAAGAGTAAATTTCTGGGTGTAGGAAATTAAGATCCGTTGAGTACCCAACATATTTGTATCTCCAAAACTCACTGATTTGAGAGAGACTGTCTCACTGTTTTACTCTATCCCTAGACAGTAAAAAATTCACCTTTTGGCTTCACCTGGTTACCTGTAGAGATCAGAAAGTTGTGTGTTGTCATGTGCTCAGCTATAAACCAGACAGATTTAGAGTGAAAGAAGAACATTTCATTTAGGAGAGATTGGCAGGGACCATTAACTTGGGTTTCTTGCCATCATCTTTTTTGAGGGCCATTCCCTGCATTCCACTCTAGAAGTTTTGTTTAGGAACTACTCTGCTGTTGCAGGATCATAGCACAGAGATGAAAATGCTGATTTTTTTCCTGCAGTACACTGTAGCTGTGAATTATCCAAAATCTTACATTTGTCAGAAGGTTTTGAGAAGTGTCTGTGATGTGTTGTATTTACACAGCAGTGCTACTGCTGTGGAGTTTTATAAAATATACATGTACTCTATGAGTACTACAGTTGTAGGTGACTGTATGACCCTGAAATACTTGTTCATGGGTGATATTCTGGTTTGGGAACAAGGATGGTTACATGGAGAGAAAAACTAGAGGAACTGATATACTGGCAAGAAATAACATGCTGGTAAGTCTTCCTCACTGGAATTCGAATCAGTGAGATTTCCAAATGATGGGTTATATATGGATTCAAATGAACTCAATAGTCCTTTTGTCTGCATGTTTAAAACTAAACAGAAATTTTGTATCTGTGCTTCTGTCTAGAGTGACAATTGCTTTCAACTTGTCTCTCAGCTAAAACAGAGGCATAGCAATAAACCAGAGACTGTAAGTCAGAAAGAAGGAGAGCGCTGGAGCCAGAAGCACTTGTATTTGGTGTCGTATCGGAAGACAAAAAACCCCCATACTTTTACTACAGTATTTTAAAAAGAATTGGGACCATCTGCTATTCTCAGGACATTAATTATTAAAACTTATGAAAAACTGAAAGCATAATGGCTAATAGATCCAAAATTGTTATAAATCTTATTTGTGCTTCTTCCTCTTACTCTGTCTGATGCAAACAACTGATCAGCATGCAGCAAAAACTATTTCATCAGAATTATAGTCAATTTAAGTATAAAGAAAACAGGCTGAAAGACTTGAAGAATTACTTCAGTATAATATTGTAGTATTAGGCCCACTTGTTCACAAAGTTACATCTGTTTATCTAGATATATGTTTTAAAATTTAATTAAATTCTTACAAAAATCCTATGTGGATATTCTTGATTAGGTTTTAATCTAACGCAAATTAATCAGAATTAAGTCAGTTCCTTGCAGGGTTTGAGGTTTTCAGCCATGTGCACAAAGGAATTTGCACCACTGTCACTAAATTAGACCATTGATTGTGTGGTTCAGTTGGTGCAACATTTATGTAGAGAAAAGCTCTCATTTTATTGATCAGCCTGAGTTGCCAATCGTAGATCCAAGTCCAAGACTTAGTAAAAACATGGATGTGCTGAAATAGTGGTCCAGGCCTAGGTACTTCTCTAAAAATTCATGAATTAATTCCCTCTGCTAAGCTCTCCTGTGTATTTTTGCAAACTCCCTCAGTGAAAAATGTGGTTCAATTCAGACCAAATCTATGGGTAATTGTAGTTTAAACAAACACTGTAATATTGTGTAATGAGTCTGAAAGTACATATGTGAAGTGCATGTACAGCCATGTCATTTAAATTAATGGGATGCTGTACATTGCATGGAGACCAGGCTAACAAATCTGGCTGCAGGATTTTCACAAATTATAGTGCTAATAATTTTGTATTAACTGGGGTTCATCTAGACAAAAAGCAATATACAGGCAAAACCATATAATCTTCATAAATTGTTATCTTTGTACACATTCACTTCTGAGAGGAGAAAAAAGCTACTCGGGGTTTATGAACTGTTGATATTCATCCGTGGATAATGCTAGAAACAGACTGTTGGCATATTAAAGGGATTTATGTATACTATTATTCAGTATCTTTTCAGTCTGAACCACTCATGACAACCAAAACTCTAAATGCAGTCAGTCACATAAAATGTATCATATTGTTTGTAGCAGATGGAAAGATAAAACATGGGCAAAAAGACATCATTTACAGGTAAAGAATTACAAGTGTAGTTTTAAATAAAACAGTTAATCAAAATAACTATAAGCTACCAGAGAAAACAGGAAGAAATTATCAGATATTACAGTATTATGAAGCATGAACCTAAACCAAGATGGAATGGAATATTCTGCTGTCCCAGGATATATTCTCACAACTGCATATGACTGAGCAGTAGCTGATGACAGCCAGATGGCACCATCCAGAAAGCCCTTCTCAAAGTAACAGCCAAGGTTAAAAATGGTAGTGCACTAGAAGCCAAAAGTTAAAAATATGTTACTCATGGACAGTCATAATTTGAAAGTTAGCCATTCAGTATATGCTGCAGTTATAACTATGTATATAGAAGTAAGGCCTCCTCTTGGGTTACCTGTGATCACTGAAGTTCTACTCCCTCTGTAATACATTTAGTATTGTAGCCAGATATTTACTATGCCTGAGCAACCAACTTAATAGTATTTGCTGTAGAGGATTTCTGCTTGCCTGTAGAGTGATGTAACTATCCTTTTGGACCTGACCCCTCCCAGAAATACTTAAAGCCAGTGGTCTTTAAGTGCTTAAGCTCTTCTGCACACTACACTAGATGCCTATTTGTATTACTAGACAGCTAAATACCCTTCTAAATCTGTCTTTAAGAGTAGTCTGTTCTGTAGGTATACTCCTTTGATTAACCAGGATCGAGGCTTAGTTTCCTTTGAACAAAACCTCAGCCTAAAATATGTTGCTCTCTCTGTTAGCAGGAGGCCTTCTCCATCATCTGTTTCTTGCAAAAGATTCTGAAGCAATTTTCTGCCATATGATACCCACCTTTGGGTAGTGCTTACCCACTTTGGCAGTGCTTCACTGAACTGGCTGGAGCTTGCTGTTGCAAATATGAACATACTGTGGTTTGGGGATGAAGTCATCTGATGGATGGTTCAGGCATGTGTAGACTGTGTCGAACCACTGTTGTCCTACTCTGAAAAATACCTCCTGCTTATATCATCTGATACATGTAGTGATTTTCTATACAGGGCTCATTTTCTGTTGCTTACAGAAAAAGAAAAGCAAAACAGAACGATCTCAACAAAACAAAACCAAAAACTTCCTGAGGAAAACTTGACGCTAATTTTGATTATGGACTTTCATTCATCTTGAATGAGTGAATTGCTGTCTGCCGTCATCTCCAACCACAGACAACAAAGGTACAGGCTGTGAGGTACAACAGCCTCACATCACCATCCTGTAGTTTCAGTATCTTGATCTGTAGCTGAAATCAGTTCCTGATGCTTTCTAATTGCTTGTGATTGCATTACATGTCAGCATCATAAGGTAAACTGATGAAATCATCTCACTCCAAAGAGCATAACCACTGAAAATGTGGAACTGGATTAAAAAAGGATCAGACACATTCACAGGGCAAGGAATATGTTATCTGAAGGCAGATTTGGCACAGAAAGCTCCTAAATGGTTTATAGTCAGAAGGCAGAAGATTGTCATAAGGGGAAGATCACTCTTTACTGTATACTTTACATCTATCCTTCTAATCTTCTTTTTCTTAGATTTCCATAATTAGGAGACAGAGGCTGCTCCCAAGCACTCTTCCCCTTTCCATTGCAGAGCCCTGTTAAATTAGCAATTTATTTGGGCATTATTTTGGCATAATGTGACCTGAGGTTTCCTTGGAGACCTGAGAGCTTTTCAGGGCTATCGATCTCCAGAAATGGCATGTCCTTTATATTTTCTTTTTGCTTTCAATAGCTATTTTTTTTGCTACATTTCTCTATTCTTCAGCATTGCTTGCTGCATCAAAAGACGAATGACCAGCGTAGGTAAGGGAAGTGATTCTCCCCCTTTACTCTGCTTTCGTGAGACCCTACCTGGAGTACTGTATCCAGCTCTGGGGTCCCCAGCATATGAACGACATGAATGTGCTGGAGCAATTTCAGAGAAGAGACAGGAAGACAGTCAGAGGGCTGGAGCACCTCTCGTATGAAAACAGGTTGAGAGAGTTGGGGTTGTTCAGCCTGGAGAAGTGAAGGCTCCAAGGAGACTTTTCCTTGTGCCTATATCACATCACCAACACTCAGCGAAGTGGCTACAGGTTGAGGGGACAGCTTATGCATGTCATTGCAACATGTTCCAGCTGCCCCCACAACTCTGCTACAGTCAAAGAGGGCACTAATCTCACCTTGCAAGCAAAGCAACTCAGTACATGCCATTTGCAGTACAAAAATGTGCCTTGAACTTGTGTTACATAAGGTCTCTGTTTCATAGCAAGCCTGGATATTCCTACTTGGGGTGTGAACTACTACTTATATTCTTTTTTCTTCCTTTTCTTTTTGTCAGCTACAGCAGTGGGAGATGAAATTAATCTTATTTTCAACATTCATAACATCCTTGTCTCCAGGGATGTTTCAGTCTTCTTTCTGTACCTCTCTCCGTAAGAAGTCTACTGAATGGTGGTCTTTCTTCCTGCTGGTTTATTTTGCTACCTCTGTTCTTTTGGCTTGAGCTGGCATCTGTTGTTGATTATTCCCTTGCAGCAATATTTTAGGTGAACTGGACTTGTGCCCCAAATACTTCTCCTTTAATAATGGATCATTTAATGCTTTAGAGGGAAAATGTGAATAAGCACCGAAATTCAATGCTTTTGGAGGGTAAAAGGTGTGTGAATCTTTCTATAATCATCAGCAAACACCTATTTCTGGCACCTCCACCATACCAGCCAGCTCTTCAAGCAGCCAGGCTTCATGCTTTTCCCATTACTTTTCCCCAGGAAGAAAGAAATAAGTACATTGTTTTTTGCTACCATTCACCATGTCCGCGGGCTCCTTTTTTGTACCTGCTGGAAACTCTTCCCTTCTGCAGCCTGAGCGCTTCCTCCCTAGGTGCCAGGCAAGTAGCTATCGGTGAACAAGAGACAGAACAGGAAGGGAAGGAGCCAGTGACATGCACAGGTTGGGCAATCGCAGGATGCTCTGCAGCAACGACCTGACCGGAGCCAATAGCACTGCCAGAGAGGAAGCACCCAGTGCAACCACTGGGGCTCTGACAGGCAGAGGAAGGAGGAAATCAAACACTCCTCCTGCCCCCAGAGGGGCCCGGGTGCCCTCCCAGCCAGGGCCTATGCGGATATCTGTACCCAGCTATACGCTCTCCCTTCCTCACTTCCATGGGCAAGCCTGTCTGCTTAGCCCTCTTTCCTTCCTGCTTCCTGATGGCTTTATTTCTGGTGTGCAAGCCTGTCCCAGCCAGGGTGAGCCTACAATTGCAACGAGCCTAGTCCAAGGAAACAGTTTTACTTAAAAAGTGTGGGGTAGAACAATATTACTGAACATTACTAGTAATGCAGTGTGAATTCTTGAACAAAAACTGTAATTGGGCCTTAAGCCATGTAAGTATCGGTGTAAATTCTTACTTAACGCCTTTGGAATCCACTTGTAGTGCCTCTTAACTGCTGCTTCAAACAGGACAGATTAAAGATAATTAGGATAAGGCAGGATAATTAGATATGATGTACTCAGCAGCAAAAATTCTCTAAGAATTTACAGCTGTGTAATCCCAGTTGATTTCAGTAAGATGGAACAGGATTTTATATCAATGCAAAATTGACATATAAGTCTTCAGTGCTCCATATATCACAAATATGCCTAAAAATGCCAATTTTTTCCGGTGTTTTATGTAAGCATTAATAGAGGATATGCATAACCCTAATTCAAGAGCCTAGCTGAGCCTACGAGATGTGAAAAACAGCTATTTTAGCCAAGGGTCAAGTCTGAGTTCCCAAATTTTAGTTGAATATTTTTTCCTTAGCCATGGTGATGTCCAGCATCATTTCCCACAGACTTGGTGCAAAACTCCCCTAAGAATATATGTATTTACTATCTATAATATATATATATGTCATAGCATGGTTGAAAATTAACTTTGCAAATACCTGGGAAATAAAGATTGGAACTGCTACTGAATTACAAGTCTCTTGATGCTGAAATGTTCTTGCTACTTAAGTTTTGGAATCTGGAAATATAAATGTGAGATCAAGTAAATTGGTTTTACTGATCCATTTAGAAGAATGATGCATCTTTTCTGAATTTATTCATTTGTTGTTACAGCCCAGTAGGAATAATAATTTTTCCTGTTATAGAAATTAGACCTGTTGGGTAAATCAGTCAAAATCAGAATTAGTTTTTGGTCAATAACTACTTCATAAAGATTAATTTTAAGAAAAACGTAGCTTAGTACTCAGAAATAAAAAAAGGAGATGAAAGCTTGAATCTAGATCCATCTAGAGCCAACTGACAGTCTTCTCACAGTTGTCAAGAGCATTGCCTTCCCTTGAAACAGGAGTTATCTTTAGGTGCAAAGGTCATCCATTTTGTTGAGATGATAGTAGAGATCTTAATTACCAAATTAGAGGAAGAAAAAATTAGAGAAAATTAAAATTCTCATCCTTTCCTTCTCAAGATCAAGTTTTCATTGTTAGCCAATGCAGAAATAAACTAAACTCTTTGTTCTGACTTTTGACAAATAGTTTGGATTTCTAGTCTGTGCAATTCATTGCTTTTCAGCTGATTTAACTACGAAAATCTGCCTTATGAATCCTAAGATATAAAACTGTCATGGAGGAATTCTCCCTGTCATTGTATTCGTTGCCAAGGTCATGGAAGGCAGGAAAAGTTCTGGACAATTATTTATGGTGAAACATAATCTCAGAGGACGTCTTTCATTTATTAGAAGTGTCATTGTAAATAGTTGTAAAACTAGAGTAAGTTGATTTTGTGAAAAGTATCAGACAAGATTTTTTTCAAAATTCTCTTTGCACAAATGTCTCATCCTGATAATGGAAGTTTCTATTGTGAGCATATTATCTGAGGCTACTCTGGTCAATGCTTCTGAATAAAGCAAAACCAGTGTTCTCAGATTCTTTATTATATACATTTTCAGACAGCGGGGCCACAAAATAGAATTATTCTTTTCCAGTCCCTTAGCTGTCATAGTAAATCAATTAAGTTGTTATAACTTCACCTATGTGTGGTACTTAGAGAGAATTGCCTGAATTCAGAGCCTGTTTTCAGTCTGTGGTTCATACAAACATCACAGGAGGGATGCCTGAAAAAAGGATGGAAGCTATTTTTTTCCTTGTGTAGCTCTATTATATGATACCACTACCCTGGATCTAAAGACAAACTGTTGTTTATCACTGAGGAAAAGGGAACTGAGGGAGACTTCAAGTGGCAGTTGTAAAATATGGGATGGAATATGAGTTCCCAACATATACTGAAACAGAAGTGTAAAATTAATAAATTATGAAACAGCTTGGTTCAAGTTACAGACACAGTTCAACGCACAACCCAGGACTTTTTCTTCAGAAACACCAGTTACTGAGATTCCTCTTTGAGGATGGTGCAGACCAAGTCCTGTGCTTTCTCCCTCAGCATTGCTTCTTTCTTTCCAGCTTATTCTCAGTGAGCAAGAACCTGTTGCCTGATGGAGTGGTCTTGCTCCACATTTCTTCTAGTTTGCTCACCACTGTGGTCATCCCAAGTATGTCTTATAAACAAAACAAGGTTACAGTTTGATCTCAGTCTTGCGAAGTGGAAATGCTTGTGATGGGAGACACACCAGCTAAGTGCAGAAGCAGAGCTGATGTTACTCTCAAGAAACATGATTCATACCTGGCCTGTTTTTTCCCTGTCATGGAGATGCCATTACAACAAGGCTGCATAATATTACCTCTCTTATACCAAGCCCTGCTGTCATAATGCCATTCATATGCTTGTTTGTACGATGTGTTTCCCCCTCATGTAGAAAGTAGACTATACCTGCATTTTGGAGTGTCAGTTGTTACATCTGTCTGCTGGAGGACTGCCTGGTTTTAATATGCAATACAGAGACATCAATAACCAGAAGTTCCTAAGTAGTATTATTTTCTAATCTAAGTAATTAATGCTGGATGATTTGGATTGCTAGGCCTATGCTTCACCAAGAAATTTATTTCAGGTCTACCTTGAAGATAAGCTGTACATACTACTGAATTGCTATGACAGACTTGAAAAATAGAGGATTCTCTAGGGCAAACCTACTGATTGTCAGACTCTTCAGCAGCAATGTTTTGGGACAGACTATTTTACTCTTTGAACTTCCTTTCAGACAGAATGTGAACACTTTTCTTGGCAGTGTTTCTGCCCACCAATTTTCTAGCAGCAAACCCATCAGCAGTAAAATCCTCAAAGCCCTGGCCAGAGTGCGTTGCCTTGGATTCTGGCAAGTTTATTTAAAGTGATGTCCCTTCAGCTTCATTGGCCCAGTACAAAAGAAACCTGCAGAATTCAAATCTGGGATGCAAATGACATGAAACACTTTCAGTTTTGAAAAGTGTCAGTGGCTAAACTCACTCTGATTTTTTAAAAAACAGACTTTTTAGCCATTTTGCCTGGATTTAAATATAAAGAGTTTGACCATTCCTGGAAGAAAATACCTGCAGTTCCTCTTCGTATTAATACTGCTACATATGTCAGATGCAGACACTGCTGTTGTATCTCAGCACCTGGAGCTACCGTGTCCTTCTTCAGCAAGAACAGCTCCAGCACATGTGCTGTTTCTGTACACAGTGAATGGCACCTGGCATGTGTGAATGACTCACTGTCTCTTGGTTCTGGGACTTACGGCCAAGTTCTGAAATCCATGCCATTCTGCTTAGCTTTTCACTACTGTCAATGTGAACACAGTTTGGCCTGAATGTTTTTAGGGTCACTGCTTGTTATTAGATCTGATTCTCTGTTGTTTTGTTCATGCTGATCGGTTGAATTGAATGAATTTGTCATGCTATAATACTGTGGATTTGTTAATCAGGGCCCACAAACTACAGAATACCTCCTGCTCTATTTTTCATCTTTGTACTGTTTATACACCATTGGCATCTTAGCAGTTTATATACACTTTCACTGAGGTGAGAGGAGAATCAAATCCTTAGACTGAATACAAACTTCTGCTGGTTCATATATAACCTCTAGTCTCTGATATTGAAGTAAGTGACAACTCTTCAAACACTCCTTGCTGTCAGGTTGATTCTGCCTTCAGACTGCTCAATACCTCATTCCCCAAAGAGCCTCACATGGTTGATGGTATCTTGCACAAACAGCTCAGTCTTCCCACTGCCCTCCAGGGAATGCTGAAGAGATCAATTGAAATAGTCTTTCCACATTTTCAGAATGACAAAAACGCTTCAGACACTTTCTTTTTTTTAACATCTGAGTCATAAATCTCGAGTCTAGGTGCATGTGTTGGCTGCAACCTGGCCTTATTTTAAAATGTATGTAACCTATTGATCTAGACACCATCCTTCCCAACCATTGATTTCCCAATGGCAGTGGGAAGGGAATGTAGCTGGAGCATTCCAACCCAGCCAAGTCTCCACTGTGGAAAATGAGAGGATGAGGACTCCAGCCCATGCTCTGTCACACTTCTGATGCTTTGTCTACATATAGGCAAGTGTCTTTATTTCCCTAGCATAGAAAGGCAGTGCTTCTGCTGAAAAAATTGTAAGGTTCAGTTTGCACTTCATTGGATGCAAGAGTATGATATCCCCCTTGTCTCTTCTAGAAGAGGAAGGAAAACTAGAGTAAGCAGAATTATCTTGTCAGGGAGACCTCATGGTAGCTCCTTAAAGGCAAATTTTCTGCATATCTTCATTATTCCTCAGACACTCACTTGAGAGCGAGCCCATAGAAGTCCATGGGATTTTGTGTAGTAAATCTGGCAGTACTGAGCCTGCTGTGGTCAGATTGGCATGGCAGAAAGTCGCTACATCAATGGCTTCTTGACCATAGACATTAGAATCACAGTGAGACAGCAGCACTATTTCAGCTTCACTACCTATCAAGGTATGGCTCGCATATAAATTTGTAAACTGCAAGGATACACTTCTGTCTGTGTCAGTGACTTAGTAGATCTGGTCAAAACACTGCCTTTTATTTCTTTTGGGAGATTCTGACATTTCCTGATTTGCTCTGGTGTGACTCAGAGTGGAAACAGAACAGTATTTGCAAAATGAAATTTACAACCAAAAAAAATCTAACACTTAAGAGGGTCAAAATATTTGGCTTAAAGTTAAAGCTGGAAACATTTGCAATCAGTTATGCAACTTTGCTTCATATTACAATAACATCCCAACATGCAACAGGATTAGAGAATTCAGGAATTATCTGAACAGAACATAAGAGAGGTGACAATAAGAAATTACACTTTTTAAATTTCAGATAGACAAGGGGGCAAGAAAAGCACGTCAACAGCATTGATACAGCAGTAGGGACCATTACAACTTCCTCAGTGAGCCACTGGAAACGGTTACTTAGGAAAATTGGTACTGCATGTTTCCAGCTGATACACTGAACTGTGCACAGGTATGATATTCTGGTGCAGACACCAACCAACACAGCAGAAGACTCAGAGAAGAAGGGTGGATGAAGCCAGAGTCTAGACAAGCTTCCAGAATGTGTTAGCTGATGGTATAAATTAAAGGGCCGAATTAAAAAATAGAAAGTCAATGAATGGCCAGCTTATGAATGCCACACACAATATCACTTTAGCTCTCTCAGATACATATGCATGAAGCTGTCAGACCAAAAACCACACATTATTTTTAGTCAGATACAGACTGTCATGGTGGAATGCTACAATCTATAGAAGTGCAGTGAGGTTGTGAGCATGAACTGTTCTGTTCTGGGGAAGAGTAAGATACAGCCCAGAAAGATGATTAGGTGTTACCATCTCTCTGATCCTTTCTGAGTGCTAAAATTGCTTGGCAAAGGAGTCATGCAAGGTGAAGCCGAGAGTGCATTTCAGGCTATTACTTTGGTATGATGAAGACATCTCACTATAGCTCGTATGGGAAATATTTGAGAAAGTGATACTAAATACTTCAGAGGAAGTTATTGGAAGTCATAAACAAAGATAAGCTGGAAAAGCAACCAAATATAATGTTACAAGAAAAGCATAAACAGGCCAAGTCTGCTGGCAAGGCAAGAGCATGATCAAAGTAGTGAAGAGATCACAAAGACAGCACAACCAAAGATTTGGGAGAGAGAAGCTCAGCAACCAGAAGATACCTCAGACTATCTAGAAAAGTGTTCTGCATGATGGTGGAATTAAATGGGAAAAGAAACTGAGCCAATACTTCTTATGCTAGGATGGCTCACAGCAACCTGACAAGTCATGAAGAGGTGCTGCAGGTAGAGGGATTGTTTTGAAAATGTGTATTCCCTGTAGCTGACGACACATGCATTCTGGGCATGTAGTAGAGAGATGACAGCTTGCAAGGGAAGATGGTATTGCTCTCAGCACACCATAGTATCTCAGCACTGAATCTTCCTTCATCCATAGAAAAAACAGAACCAAGACCGAGGCAAATAAAAGTGTAAAAGCTGCTGGAACACATGACACTACCACTAAGGAGTCAGAAGCATCTGGAACAAGCATCTGGAATCCGAAGTATTTAGAAGGCATTCAGAGGAAAAAATGTTTTGCCAATCCAAATAATAACATAAATAAAATTTATCTACAGAATTAGAAAAAGAGTTTTAAAAGTACTAGTGTACAGATTATGGACACTTTTAAAAGAAAGAGGAGTTGAAAATCAGTGCAGTATGGCCTGGCTGAAACTATATTGATTGAATATTTGTGTTTTAACAGAGGCCAAGAAAAAAGGTAAGAACAAGGGTTAAAGCCTTATTTAAAAAAAAAAATCCAGTTCTTTTTGCGTACAATTTATAATGACATTAGGTACAGCTCAAAAGGGAGCACTGTGAAAAGTGATTAAATCAGACTAATTGGGGCCCTAGATAAGGTAACAACAATGCTAAAAGGTGTGTATAATGACTTTTGCAGTCTCATAAGAACTGATTGGCAAATGAGCAATAGATTCATACCAAAGGCTAATAGAACAGAAAGGTCCATAGAGCTGCTGTTCCTCTTCATCACTCTCTTTATCTAGCCATGATGAAGTCCAGTGTGCAACACTGGATGACCACTGTTCCTCAAATATTCAGCTGGAAAAGGCTCCCTTCCATTTTACGAGGACTGCACACCTCAATACTTTCTCTGCCCTTTATCTGCAGGCAGGTCTGTGATATGACCAAAAGAGAGACATCGCTGTGGACCTGATTCCTAGGAGTCTTCAGCTAGATGGCTGTTCATAAATATCGTCCCTGTTCTTTTCCCCGACAACATTCATATGTGCTTTTGTTGCAGGTTATGCAACTTATGCGATGCAAAACAGCTTACAATGTTGCCTTGTGACAAGGACAATCCAGTCACTTCAGTCTTGAAAGAATTTGAGAGAAGAGGTTAGAGTGTAACAAACTCAGGACATCCAGCTTCTATTCTCCCAAATTGTGTCTGAAGGGCCTATGATAAGTGAATAGCAGGCAACGACCTGCTAGATTAAAATTGTTCTGACAGGCTGGATCCAGTCCATAAACTTTCTGTTGTTTGAGGTCCTGAAATAGAGAGTTAAGCTTCCTAGTTTGCGTAGATGATATCATATAATTGGCAGATGTACTTGAATTGATTAGAGGTTCTTGGCTTTCTTAGAAAATTCTATAGTTGCCTGGGATTCCCAACAAATGTCTTGAAGATGAAATGGTTGTATCTAGAGAAAGGAAAATGCATTAATTTTTGAAGTGGAACTGGGGTAATCTAAGAAACCAGTGTCTTTTACACACACCCAAAGACCTTGGTGAGTGTTGATTACCAAGGATGAGGTTCACAGAGCATGTGCTTTAGCCACAGAAGCTGCAGAGAGATTGACGGAGCTCCATATGGGATAAAAACAGGGTGCTAGGAGTGAGCTGCTCTACCTAGAGCAAAAGTGGGAATTTGGGAGAAAATGGACGTCTGTAGTCTCATAAAGCAGCCACTTGTCAACTAATCACGAAGAACTCCTTCCCCAAAGATCCTTTATCTAAGAACGAGCAAATAGCTGTTCTTTCAGAATCAGAATGACTCATTCCATGTCCTCGCACAGAATCCATGGATTTTCCAGAGATCTGGGAAGCCAGTTCCAGCACTGTGTAACCAGGAAGCCAGCAGAAGTGCTATGCACCTGCTTCTCAAGCAATGAGAGGAAGTCTGAGAAATACAGGAATATTGGAGACATTATTAAATCCCTGAGATCTAGATTCAGGAAAATTTGCTGAACCAGTGCCTTTTACTGGTACTGACAATATTTTATCTGTGTAATTGTTTGGATTGGAGACATATTCTTTCCTCGTGAATATTTTAAAAATACAATGCATTCCAGATGCTTGTTCATAGCATTCCTGTCATGTGGGTGGTCCTGTTACAGAATCTTCTAACAGGTTGTTTGGTAAAACTTTCTGTACACCAGCTGGGTCCACTATTCTTCTATGCAGTTGTCTGGGTGATCTGATCAGGAAGCTAATTTGTAAACTATGGACAGATGGGCAGAGATCTTCCCTTTCCAGGACTGTATTCCCAGTGGCTATGGACTAATGTCAAATACTGATGTTCTATGACAGCTCTGTTATCCACTAAGTGAAAAGTCCAATAGGACTTTTAATATAGGCCTAATTTGCCCTAAATACAAAGGAAAACACTAAAGTTCCTTGCACTAAAACCAAATTCTGTAGAAGACCCAGTACTTCACCTTGAAATGACACACATTACACTTGAAATGCCTTTTGGGAAATGTGGGAGCTTTACCATCTTTCCGTGATGTAAAGGACCCTTGAAATAAGAGGCCTGTGAAGGCAGCTGTTAAGTTGCACTGAGAGTCAAGCACTTCAAATGGTAAATGTTACAACAATGGAAGTGCTAAGAACTGAGGCTGTTTTCAAAATTGTCCTTTTTGCACAAGAGAAAATAATTTAAATTTATTATTAAAAAACAACCATGATTAAGAACAGCCATCTGTGGAAATAAGATGTATGAAGATCTTTAGAGCACCAGCAGCACTTCCAGAGTACTGAAGTTAAAGAAAATACTCTGGGGATAAAAAAATAAAATAGATGGTTTTATTAAACAGTCTGATGTAATTTATAGAAATCTGATCTAAAAATTAACAATAGGAATAATTCTAGAAAGATTGAATGGCCAAGATGAGACATTGCCTTTTAAGAACACTTAGATTGGTTTTAGCTTTATGTATTTATATTTGCTCTCACGAAATTAGTTTGTTTAAAAATACATGAATAAGATGGGAAGGACCTAAAAAACAATCAGGATATCATACATCACATCTTTAAATCACTGTGGTCAGATCACCAGAGCAACTTTTTTATTGTAAGCACAAGGGTTGTCTCCTAGATCTTGGATATTCTCTGAGTGCTGATTGGGAAAGAATGTTCACCAGCAGAACTGCCGAAACATTCTTAGTATGAGATCTGTTTTCTTCAATTTTAGGAGCTAAGAAGCTAGGAATTTTGTCTGAATTACTCATTTAAACTCCCTTCAGCATCTTCAAATTTCAACCTGACCCACCCTAGTATGAGAGTTTGAGATAGGTTGATACCTATTGCCTTCTACCAACCATAGCTGGGGTCATGAAAAGTCAGCATTGACTGAACTGAAAGCATCATCTCTGGTCACTCAGAACTGCTCTGGAATTTCGTCTTGCACTTTCTGATAAATTGTCATAAGTATCACTGAAAATAAATCAGAAATTTTGAATATTTGAACTTCTTTGCCTTTTTGAAATGATTAGTTTCCCCCATGAATATTTACATCTTCAGCATCAATTTCAAAGAGGATGAAGTCAATTTCTACTATAAATGCTTTCAAGACAAAGTTTTTTGTTGCCTCATTCTGAGAATTGCTTCTTTCTCCATTTATCTCACTACTTTTGCCATGTTAACATATGAAAGCCTCAGTTATCCCTTACTAATTATAAAGTCCATGTTTTTCTATCAATCCACATAAGAAATGTTGTGTGAGAAGTCACAGAACAAAGTCAGTTCTAAATATCAGATATCAAAGTGCTCTCAGTTCAGGAATTTGTAGAGTAAAACCTACTATATTGTTACAACTTGCAGCATATCTGCAGCTGTTCTGCAAGATTTGCAAAGGTGGATATGCTGAGTAGATAATATTTACAGAATTATCCACTTTTGCCTATTTTTGTAGTTTTTCCACTTCACTTATGTACTCAATTCTGCAGAAGTCCCTGCCTTACTCTCTAGACAGGAGACACAGCATGACGATAGACACCATGAGAAAAACTTAAAAAGCTATTTGTATATTTGTATGGTATTCACCACTCTCATAAAGGATGATATTCTGTACATGTTGAAGACAGAAAAAAACCCGAGTATATGAATCTAGATGTGATTTCAGGTTTTAAACATCTTACAGGTAAAGAATATTTGCTGTTAGACGCTTGCTTTTAGTCAATACCTGTTAATAAAGAAAGTTAATTGGATGTTTCCCTCAGAGTCTGGGTATTTGTTCTGAGAAAGTTATCAAGTGTTTCCACATCAGGCTTAGAAGTTCCCTTGCTCGTAGCCCTTTGTTCAGCAAGAGGTTGAATGCAGGAGTTTGATTTCCTGGCCAAATGAGTATCTTGTCTGAAAGAAAAGTATACATTTTTAGGTCTAGCACGCAGCGGGAAAAACTCATTTAAGTTCGAAAAGAGAGCATGGAGACTGATAATAGAACAGGGGAAATATATGACTGCATGAATTAAATGTATTTGTTAGTTTTTTACTGCAGGTCACAGCTGAATAGCTTATACGAGCCCTTCAATTGTTTTCTTTTCAGTAGATGTGTCTAAGACTGCGGACAATACGTGAACACAAGTGGGAATGGGTTGTTAGGTGCTTCTTTAAGTCTTGGGTTCTCAAAAAATTTCCTTTACTTAAGTTCAGGATGTCAGACAATGTATTACTCCTGTTGCTAACTCTACCCCTCCCACCTATTCTGTACAATCTTATTAATGTTTTTCTTCAAGAAAAAGAAGGTGCACTTTGATACCATGGCGACAGTCATCTCCTGCTATTTCCTTTAGAATCCTTTAGTACAGTTACATGGCACACTTATTAACTTAAGGCAAGCACTGGAGGTAATGCTGGGAGTGAAAGAATAAGTCAGAAACTATGAACAGGGAAAAGGTTGTGTTTGGCGCTCCAATCATATTGTCATCTCTGGAGATAAGGAATAAAGGCCTGTTGGCTGCATATGTATGTGAGCTTGGAAGGAAACATCCATAATTACTACAGTATTAATGCAATAACAGTGGACCTCTGTCATAATTTGACTGCCTACTTGTCTCCTGCCTCCTCTGAACTCTAGTGATAGCAGCAGGGGTTTAGAATAGCTGTTTACAATTCTCCTAAATAAAGCGGAAATGCTTATTCATCATTTTTTGCCCCCAGTTTTACTATTTTGCTATTGCACCTTTACCAAAATCACAGGAGTGTTGAGTATTTGATTTTTCCAATGACACCAACTTCCAATGTTTGCAGATCCATTGGAATATACAGGGTTTTCACAAGGTATCCACAGAAAGAAGTAATAGAAATAGAGATTGTAATAGCAACAAAGACAGATCCCTTAAGACTGGATGAGAATTTTTGACATTTCCTCAGTATTTTTGTAATCCTCACATTGATAATAAAATCAACCATAGACAATTAATAGAAAGGGCCAAAGCATTACAGAAAATTATTTCTGGCTTAGTTGCCTTCCTTTATCATGCAGTAGAAATTTAATGCTTTTATCATGTAATGGTGATTTCAAAATACAGGTTAAGAACGGAAAACAACAGAAATAGAGAAATTCAGAACTCTTCCTTTGAAAAAAATGAGCTTTTATATTATGACTATCTTACTTTTGATCTGGGCATAATTGATTTATAACTCTGCTGTCCTTAAGAGTGTTCATTATTCTACTCTTGGCCGATGAGTAAAGGTCATGCTACACATACTCTCAGTCATTACTATAAATGTCATACCGACATGTTGCAAGCTACAGTGCTGAAGTTGGGCCTGTGACAGCTGCCATTAATCCTCAAACCTTTAACTAGGTCTTTTTTGTTTTAATGTTCATGATCAATTGCATCATGGGACATTTTTCCCTGCTATCCAAATGTGTTTTGCTGGCACTCACCAACAATGACAAGAAATTTAGCATTTCTTTCTGCCCAGTGGCTGACAGTGAATAGGCTGTGATTTCACTGCTTGTTCCCATTATTCTATTTGATTAATATTAGTGTAGATGTCTTTGACTCTGAGGCTGGAATGCAAACAGTCTTCCAGGGATATTTTTCATATCTGACTATAAACTGATTTTAAAAGTCCCATACCATTGTTTCCATTCTTCTGGTTTACAAATATGGAAGCATATGAGCAGTAATACTGTGCCTGAGTTTAAAATTCTACTCCCAGGATCACATTGGATTCAACATTTTCAGTCTGGTTTCTTGCGAATATTTATGCCAGCGAAAGGTCATGAGACTAGCATAAATATATTGACTTTAAAATTAAAAATAGAAGAATGTTTGTTTGCTTTTTGCAACAATGATCTGTCATTTTTTGATAGTCCTTGAAGTATTACAGGTCAGAATTATTATTAGTCCTAAGTCTTTGGCTATGCCTAATCAACATGTAGGCTGTGACAATTACACCAGAAGTTGAATTTTGGTATGAATTATATGCCATCTTCAATCATAATAAGTGTGTTCTACCATACACCTAAACTTCACTTGTATTCATGTTCCTCAGCTTCATTCTGCAGGCTGGCTCTTCAACCAAGATCAAAACAAGTGATACTGAGAAGTCCAGTGCTGCATGTTCTACCAGGAGTATTCTGTAGAACAATTGCAAACATTGTTTTGCTGTGTAGTATTTTGACTTTTTGAATTTGATACAAGAAGCTACACTGGAAAATATTCAGTAATTTACTAATCTTAATGGATAATCCCAAGTAGTAGTGGCTTTTAGAATAAGGCCAAATTCCTCCAACTTTATGACCAGTAGCGGGAATATTCAGCAGAAGTAAAGCTGGCAGAAATTTACTGTTGGAAATGTTCAATAGATGCTTTATTAATGGATTTCTAGTGCACAGAATAAGAACAAGTCTGTTGTGAAGAGACAAGCTCCTCATATATTATGGACAGGAAGAAGGTCATCTGTTCATTACTTAACACAGAGTTTAATGTACTTACACTGTTTCCCACATATTTTTTTAGCTTTATCTATGTTGTATCTTGCAGGACTGTAAAGTTCTTATTCATTGTGCTGAGTTTACCTGAACCAGCACCAGTTGCCTACCCAGCTGTTTGTGCTGTCCTCTCCTGAAAGTGACAGGGGAGGAAATATGATGGAAAAGCTCACGGGTCAAGATAAAGACAGGGAGATCACTTACCAATTACCATCAGACAAAACAAACTCGACTTAGGGGAGATTTATTTAATTTGATGGTAGTTACATTAGGGTAAAATGGTGAGGAACAAAGATAAAAATGAAAATACTTTACCCTCACCCCTCTTCTTCCCAAGTTCAACTTCACTCCCACAGTCTCAACTCCTCTGCCTCCTGCCCCCTGGGCAGTGCAGGGAGATGGGGAACGGCAGGCCGCAGTCAGTCCATAAGAGATCCTCTCTCATGCTCCATCCTCCTCACCCTTGGTCGCCTGCTTCAGTGTGGGATCTCCACATGCCGCAGTCCTTCAGGATAGACCCGCTCTTCACAGGCTGCAGGTCACACCAGGACCCTGCTTCAACGTGGGCTATCCATACAGCTTTCTTCAGGACACATTCACCTGCTCGGGTGTGGGGTCCTCCATGGGTTAGGTATAGGGTGCTTAAGATCCCTTTCAACCCAAACCATTCTATGATTCTATGACTCTATGATCCCTTCTTTCCAAGTTTTGTATTACCTTTTTCTCTTTTGAAGATGAGAGGAAACTATCCAAAAATCAAGGATGGCTGTTGGTCTGAGGTGAATTTGATCCAGTGTGAGAGCCTGATTGCAGATGAGAGTGGAGCGCTGAACACCTCATACAGCCTTATCCACCACCAAGTGGGATTGACTGTAATAGTTATAAATAGCAGGAAAAAGCTTATTTTTCTTCATAGAAATAAATGAATCATTAAACTTCATCCTGTCTTAAGGCACTTGGAATCTCAGCACAAAAAAGTGTTAATATGTGTAAATGTCTAAACTAAATGAAAAGGGGATCTTGGTTTGCTGTGAAGATTGCATGTTTTCTCTGCTTGACTTTTGCTTTCTTAATTGTGATTTTCACATGTATTTCATGGTATTTCACAGCTAGCAGAATATTGTATTTTATGTCATACATGCTGCTTTATCTTACTATAGCAAAAAGGACAGCAAATTAAATATTAGAATGGACTAACTTGGGCAAGTTAACACGCCATTAAGATGAATAAGCCAGTTCTTTGGTACCATGGAAGTGTCTCTGCTGTGAACTCACTAGTAGGGTGGAAACCTGATTTATGCAACTTGCTGTAGAAGGAAAGCTGTATAAGATAAGAATATCTTACTAGAAAAAAAAAAGAAAACCTATAAAATGGTAGTGTGGTGTAGTCAACTTTATGGTACACAGCTGTCATAAATTTGTGGAATCAGGACATTTTCCACAGTTGCAAATTGCTGCTGCCAATGATAATATACATTAAGCTATATTTATTGTATGATAATATTCTCTAAGTACAATGCCAGTAAGTTATATTTTGTGTACAATATCTCTCTGTCCCAGTATTTATGTTTGCAACTCTTTCTTATGTAGAGTACAAAAAAAAATGAGAGAATACTTCAGTAGATTACTAAATTGCTGAATCTAATGGAGACTGCAACCACTAATAATACAGTATTTATTTCATTTGTTAGATATCTCTCACTAAAATGGTGCTTTAACATGCAGGTGACCTCTAATTCTACCGTGAAGAATTAATGGTTCACTTGATCTCTGTACTCTGTGGAATTGGCTGATCAGGAAAGCACGTGCATGAATGCCAATGATGCACTGCGTCCATTCTGACTGTCTCACTTCATTGCTGTTCCCAGCCTGCCCTATGCAGAACTGCAGAATTTTGCTCCCTGGGCACTTATCTCTGAAGCTATAGAAAATTTTGAAGAGTCCTTCAGAGCCTTGTGGAACTCTGAGAGGAAAGATTATTTCCTGCTGAGTTGCTAGGAAAATTTTCATCACCATTGCCAACTTCTTTTCTCAAAACGGAGGCCAGGGAAAATGCTCAGCTTTTACTCTGTGCATGGCAAGGAACAAAAAGTGGTATCTGCTGGAGTTTCTGTACTGTCAGCTGGGACATCAAACTAATGTAGGCCATTCTGGAAGCATTTACTCAGACCCATGTGAGCTCAGCTCAGAAATAGCCCAGTCAGTATGGGGAGGGTGACATCTGTGGCTTTTTGGCCTGGTTCAAAGCACTGACTGGTCAGACAGGCATGTTTTCAAGTCATAAGTTACATGGAGAATGTTTTCGCTGGGAATAGGAAGGAGACATTTTTGTTATAAGACCAGACCTCCAAGATGAAAGCACTAACCAGTGGCAGATTCCCAACAGACATTGGCTGGTCCCAATGAAGGTGCTCAGCTGGAGACTACTTCAGCATTAGGCAACTACTGACCTGCTGATGTGCAAGTACGTGTGGAAATTATAGTGTGCTGAAGAAACATTCAAAATATTTTCACGTGTTTCTCAAGAGCTGTTGACGGAATTCATGTACCTGCTCTCTCATCTTTTGTTTTTCCCTTATAAGCACAGAAATATGCCATAGGAAAAGCATATTAACTAAGAATGAATGCAATTTCTTGTTCTAATGGGGCAGCCAGCAGATGCTGTGCACATGTACAGCAAGAGGTAATTCTTCCTCTGAAGAGCTCTCAGTGTAAATAACAACAGTGATGATGATGTAAGTCTTCGTGAATCATCAGATGTAAACCTTAGTGAATCATCATAGGAAGCTGTTGACTTATACATGGGGGAGCCAGGCAAAGTGCATGTTTTCAATGTTTGCTTCCTTTGAGAAAAGTAGTCTTGGATTCATGTCTGCCAAAACAGTCATTCATAATGTCTTCACAGCACTACAATTCCAAGTGGCCCTGCACATTTATCTCTTTTTTTTTTTTTTCTGGAGGCGTTCCTAGATGAAAGACATCTTCAACGATATAAGAAATAAATACCTGGCAGAATGAACTGTTAGGCGACTGTAAACTAGGAGGGGTTGTCTGACTGCAGTTCAAACTTAATGATTAATTTGCAGCCCCAATATAATGCATTTTTAATCATACACTTGAAAGCAATGATGAAATCTGCAGGAGCAGCAATAAGGAAGCAGCACAACTATACAGGCATGTACTGATAACACAGCATGCAGGCGGTTTCTTCCTTGGTTGATAGGTACGACACGTACCAGCAGTGAAAACACTATCCATGTTTTCAGAGTGCTTCTTTCTCAGGGATCCAGGAAGTGTTCAGCCTGTAGGAGATGCGTTGTATTACTACTGACTTTCTCATGCAAGGTTTGGTGCAGATGAAAGTGTATGACCTTCAAATCAACTTGTTTTCTCCTTTGTTTTGTGAGTAATGCCCAAGCTGCCTGTCTTAAAGTGGAATTGCTGTCTGTGAAATAAGTGTTGGTGTTACACTGGTGAGAGAAGAGATGGGCAACGTGTATTCTGTAGCCACTTCATTTCAAGAACTCCAGCTCATATATAAATAATACAATCTGAATTTATCTGAGGTTGCACATACATTTTCCCACCAGCCTTGCTCGTGTGAACAACTCCTGGTATCTCTGTCACTGGCATCTTTTCTATCCCCTGGCTAATCCCTCATTTATGCTGGAACAACTGCATATGGGGTCTGTGCTAGAAAACAGATGAAGGAACTCATGCAACTGAAAAAGTATTTTTGTTTTCTCTGAGTTTTTTGGTGTTTTGTTTTTTTTTTTTTTTTTAGCCAATATCATTTTCAAATGTGGCACTTGGCTCTTAGCACCATGGAATCTGAGTATTTTGTATTTCTCCTAAAGTAGCATCCTCACCATTACTATGGTGCATAGAGCGAGTGTGAGTGCCAGAATGTGAAGGGGTGATATTAAAAATGCTAAGCTCATGGGCTCTCAAAACTATGATAATTATGGAGTACTCATAGTCATTACTTAAGTTAGCAGTCCCTTTTATTTAAAAGTAGGGGGTTTTATAATATTGGTAGGTTATTCTCTATGAATTTTTACCTAATTTATAAGGCAAGGTGTGTTATTGAATGTAGGACTGTGGATTATCAATGAAGTAATAATTATTACCAGTGCTATGGAGGTATAAAATGTTCCCATGTGTTTTGGTTTGTTTTTCTACCACACCATGGTGATATTTATTTTTTTGTACCTTAAAAGTGCTGGAAATGGGAAAACTTCCCATAGAAGTTCTTGGGAAATTTGTTCCCCTTTCAATAGGAAATATTAAGATGCTTATTCAACTGTCTCAGAATTACAGTGCAGTTTAGGGAATTAATTATTATACTGGCAGAACACAGATTCTCTTTAGAGCTTCCTGCCATGGTCCTGCTGTGTTGTGCAAGTGTAGTCAGCACCGCATTTCGATTGTTCTTCAAGCCCTTAATCATAGCCCAAATAACTTGATTTGACCTTGCTCAGCTGAATCTGGCTTTATTTGTCTCCGCAGTGGATCACCACTCTTCCCATTCCAGATAGTGAAGAAAAAGGGGATGAATTAATGCTCCTGCTACGAAAACAGTGTGCCACGCTGCTTGCACAGGCCGTGAGTCATGGTTTCCTTGATGGTCACTGGGGGAAGAGATTCATAATGAACTGGAAGCACTGCCCCTCCTACCATCTCTAGTTGTGACTAAGAACATGACATTGCTCATCCAGAGGCAAAGGCGACGACTCCATAGTGTCGCAGTGTCGGACACGAACACGCAGATTCAAACAGCAGGTCAGGACCACTAAGCAGAGCGAAGGACTCTGCCCACCTTTATTCTCACCTTTTTATACCTCTCTTAAAACAACCACACATTGGTAGATGAGGTTAACCCCTCTCCAATTTTACAGGATAGGAACATAATCTATCATCTTTCTCCGCCTTGGAGAAAGGAATGAACAACAATCCAGAAGTTCAGAAAACATTCTATGCCGGTTAGAAAAACAAGAGCTATGTTTATAGAAAATGCATGAGAACTTCTACTACAAAAGTAAAAACGCAGAACAGTAGAAAAACCAGGGCGACACCATAGAGTGAGGAGTGTTCGTGCATGTTACTGTGTGCAGTGGTACATACACTGATGGGCAGGATGGCAGTGGAGCTTTGTATGTGGCAGTTCTCTATGACTAGATAAAACCAATGAGCTGTGAAGACACATAACCTTTCGATGGTAGCTGTTTTGATGAATAACTAATGCTAGTACTTCCAGGGATGGTATTCTGTATGGTCTGGAGAGATGACTTGTGAGTGTGTTTTTGAAAGCACAGTAACACACCTTGCAGCCTAAGGCATGTTCTCGCTTTGTGATGGATCTAAGTCATACGGAATTCTTGTCAATTATATACCAGATTCAGAATTTTGTGGGAAGGAAACCCTGTGCAGGGAACAAAGGTCGGACAGATGGCAAGTGAATGCTGCAGAACCATGGTAAGTCATTTTAAGTCACATATTCAATTGATTCATAGAGGAATATCATAAACACTCCTTTAACTTCCCTCACAATGATTATGAATACTGCAAGAGTTGCTTAATGAGGCTTACCTAAGTCTCTGCCAGCCCTACTATTCTGCAACAAAAGAAATAATGGAGCACTGTAATAACCGAACCTAAAGATGTCTGTTCAGTAAACACAGAAAATTTTTCTGAACAGAGGTAATTTATTTCCACTGGAAGAACAATGTAGGTCTGCGTGTGTGCCTGCTTGCACGTATGTGCAAAGTCTTTAAGGGGAGTGGATGTGTTCACCAGAGAACAAAAAGTGCTCGTGCTTGTAATGTGCAAGTAATTAAAGTTGCTGAAGCATTATTGGTGTTATACGCTGAAGAAAAGCTTATTTGGCAAAAGAAAAAGTATAAAGATTCTGATGGAAACAAGGGTACTTTGATACGTACATCATGTCTCGCAACAAAAATGAAGACAGGGCCAGAAGAAGAGATCTGGTCCAGGAAACTGCACAAAACTTTGCTAACTGATGTGTGTCAGAACAAAATAATGGGAACAGAGACAGAGACAGTTCTGACTACACTTATTCCTCAATAACTCCATCATACCTAAAAGGATATCACAGATGTGACCAAGCAAGAATTTTGGACAGAGGGAAAGAGTCAAAAAAATATTTTTTGAACTTGGAAGCAATGGAATTGACGGGGATAAGGATTATTGAATAAGGCTTTGAAGGATTCCGCGTTATCTTGCAAACTGCTGGGTTAACAGAGAAAGCACTGAGTGTTGTGAAGGAGTGCATTACTGCTGTAGCTGGTGCCGCTGTTTGCAGTGGGAGCACAGCTGGGCCAGGAGGGAATTATTCATCCACTACCCAGGTAGCTGACCAACTGTGTGTTTAGTGAGTGTGGAGCAAAGCTATCTCTTCAGGCTGCTGACTTCCTCCAAGCTGGGCTGCAGCAGCAGAAGGAAGTGGCAAGCTAAGGAGGGATGCCCCCAACCACAGCATGATCAGCTTTCACTGAGATGAGATGGTCAGCATGCCTCCAGGGAACCCAGCTGGGGCTTGTGCAGACAAAGCAACAGCTACAGAACTGTGAAGAAGGGCAATACATATTCCTGCTGGAGCCAGTCCCAGATACTCTAATTCCCAATCCCACTTTTATTCTCAGGGGACCACAAAGAGGGTTTCTGGTTTGTCTGTATTTAAAAGAGTAAGAGAGAAAGGCTCCTGATCCCCCTCCTCATTTACACAGCGGATCAACAGAAGCCATCATTTGTTGATTTTTAGTGAGTTAACTATGCTGATTTTTAATCTGTTTTTGTTGCAATCAGAAATCAACAGATAACCTCCACCTCGGCTAATTTAGTGCTCATGGGTTCTTTGAGCTATCCCTTTCAGTATCCTCACGGGAAAATGAAAGAGGGAGGAGTGGCTGACTTACCATTAGAGCCACTGTCAGCTGCCAACTGGCAAAATCAGAAAACAATCCCTTTTTGCTGATTATTCAGAAAGCTTTGACGGTCTACACAAGTCTGGCACTGTTGAGCATGGCAGGAGTCACTACACACAAAAGCATCAACCGAACTGCTCCCTAGGGAAGTACAATGTGAGTAATAGTAGGTTAATTTCTCTGGAAATTTCTGAAAGGGATGACTATGTATCAATAAATTACTCCAGATGACTAAAATGAAGTGCTGGAAAATCCTCAAGGGACTCATACAATTTTGTCAAGGAGACTCTTTCCTTCTGTTCTTAAAGGTGGTTTGCAATACACACACATATATATAAAGCTTTTGCCATTTACTGCTACTTTACAAAGGAAGAAGACCTGGAAGTTACTTGATTTGGTTTAGCCTTTCCCTAGCAGGCAATAGTTTCTTTAGTCTAAGAACATCTACTACTTTCTCTGTTTCTCTTTGCTTTACAAGGAAGTACAGGTCATGAAGTTCATGCTTTCTTAGGCTTTAATTGAAACTGAGATTAGTGCACTGGCGCTTGAGTCTTTTTTTATGTCTTTGAGCTTTTTATGTAGCTATTGCTCAGATGTTTGAGTTGCATAGGTGTTAACCAAAACAAGGGATTAGATTGCAGAGCTTTTGCAGTGATTTAATTAAATTGATGCAACCTCAATTCAGTTTTGTTAGATCATCACAAAAACCCATGCATAGACAAGTCCAAAGCATTTTGGAGAACTCGATGAGAACTTCCTTGCTTTCACATTTTCGTCCTGTTTTATTTTATTGGTTCTTCTGGTGGGATGAGGCTACTGGTTCGCAACTGTCATAAAGGCTTCTGGAAGTCAGAGTGTAAACAAGACCTGAATAAAGAAAACAAGCTTCAAACCACTCCTCAGCTTTATCACTGCCCTTTTCACTTTTTGAGCAAACAGAGTGTTGACCCTGTGGGAGAATGCTGGGCTGAAAGCCTGTGAAAGCCTTTTAAGCATAAGACACTGGGTCTGCTCTGGGACCTGGAAATCAATCTGCTCTACAGTGACGCTTCTCACCAGCCCTGAAGAACAACAGCTACCCTCGAACAGAAGAAGACACCTGGCAGCAGGCAGCAGAAGCTGATGCGGAAAAGCCAGGGCAGGAAATAGTACTGAGACTGTGTTTCAAATTGGCACATCCCACCAACATGGGTTCAATTCATCCCCACTGTTGTTCTATTCCAGGATGGAAAAGAAAATGAAACCTGTAGTTCTATGACTTACTTTTATCCTCAGATAAGATAGTGGTTACACTTCTTCAGCATGGGAAGCAGAAGTGGTGCGTCTTAAAATTGTAAGGGCTATCACTGAAAGAGATGACCTCACACATTTGTTCTAGAGATACCCTACATCTGCGTTGCTTCATCCTCTTTTTCTTTGTGTCAATTTTTCTATTTTATTGTCCAAATGGAAAAGATAAATAAGGCAATTTGGCCAAGATTTCCAGGCCTCTGGCCTGGTTAGTAGAACATGGAGAAATAGCCATATGCAGGCCTTCCCTTTTATTGCACAGATGGTATGTGCTTGCACAATAACTCAGTTGCATCTCAGACACCTCTCAGTGTGTCAGACTCACTGTGGTGTGTCACATTGTGCACGCTCACACACTTCTGACTGTGAAATACTAGATAGAAATACAGCAACCTTAATTACTTTAGACATGTGAGGATTTTGCATAAGCAAAGCACATGTTTTTGTGG
This sequence comes from Eulacestoma nigropectus, assembly GCA_013397775.1. Classification (NCBI taxonomy): domain Eukaryota; kingdom Metazoa; phylum Chordata; class Aves; order Passeriformes; genus Eulacestoma; species Eulacestoma nigropectus. The sequence goes on from VZTE01004781.1 coordinate 1,206,041, forward strand.
TGAGGTAGAGGCCAGAATGTCTCTCCATAAACACGAGTAATTTTGTGTGCCCTGCAGTGCATCCAAAAGCCATTATAAGCAGTATGGCAGTCCATACTCCTTCTGTCTCACTCCTTGTGTTAGTGGTGACTGGTGATAATAAAGGAATTAAAAATAGGAACAATGCAAAGACTGTTACATAAAGGAAATGACTGCTCTGTGCAGGATGTATAATGTGCCTGCTGTAAGATTTTGGTATGCATTTGCGCTCCTTTCTGAGGTTCGCAACTTGGAAATACTACTTGGTTTTTCACAGACGAAATCTTTGCTGACAACTCTGTTCCATAAAACTGTAGGATAATTCAAGCTGGAAGCAGCCTCATGTCTCTAGTCCTACCTCATTCTCAGGCAGGCTACCTGTAGGTTAAGACAAAGTTTGCTCTGGAATTTATCCAGTTAGGTCTGGAAAAGCTCCAAGGATGGGGACTGCACTGCCTCTCTGCTAACCTGTTTTTCTGTCTGACACAGGGACATGTTTTTCCTTATATTCACCCTGAACATATCTTGTCTCACTTTATGCCCATTGTCTGTCATCCTCCCACCATGTGCTGCAGTGAAGAGCCTGGAGCCACCTCCTTGTACATACTGGCAGGCTGCTAGTTAGAAGTATCAAAAGCTGCTTCTTCTCCAGGCTGAACAATCACCATTTCCCCAGCTTCTCTCTGCCAGACAAGTGCTCCAAAGCCTAGAACTTCTTGGTAGCCCTTTACTGGATGTGCTGCAATGTGTTAGTGGATTTCTTGTATTGGGGAATCCAAATCTGTACAGAGTATTTTAGATGTTGTCTAACAAGTACTGAGTAAAGGGAGATTATCACTCCTGGCTGTGCTTCTGCTGAAACAGCCCAGGATGCTGTTGGCTTTCCCCGCTGCCAGGCAGATTGCTGGCTCATCCTGACTGCCCCCATGATTCCCAGGTCCTTCTTAACTAGCTGCTCTGCAGCTAGTCAGAACCCAGCCTGTATCATTGTCAAGGTTATTCCTTTTCAGGGGCAGGACTTTCCTTTTCCCCTTGCTAAATTTCATAAGGTCGTGGTTGACCTGTTCCTCCAGCCAATCTAGGTCAGTCTGGTTGTCAACCCTGCCCTGAAGTGCATCAACTGGTTCCCCCTGTTCAGCGTCATCTGCAACTTGATTAGAGTTTACTCCATCACCCCTGCAGGGTTAAAATAAAGGTGTTGAAAGATACTAAGAATGATGTTAGATTATTAAAACGTTGTATATGTTTTCATACCTAAGAAAGCCTCTGGAAGGAGTGCCAGTTAGACCCATCCACTTCCTGTAACCTCAGGACATTATGTTTGGTGAACAAATGCGTGAGTCGTGCGGCAGGCACAGTCCAAGCCCTAGCAGGCTGTTGTGCCATCTGTACAAAAGGTGCACAGCTGCAGCTCTGTGCTCAGCCTCAGTACTGCCATGATCATCTAAATGGATGAAGTGGTTCTTGTCCCTATGGATTAGATTCCCTGCAAACCAGTCCTTCTCACAAGCCAGCCATATCACAGGTAGGGAGTGTCGTCAATGAACACAACCATAAATTGATATACATATGCACAGTGTAGAGGGTATATAGTTCTCTGCCTAAGGGAATGGTACATAAGCTCAGGAAAGACAGTTCTTGGGTCCATACAATCATGAATAAGTCAATTATGTTCTTTTACAATTTAATTTCTTGCCTCTAAACTAAAGAAAGTAGCATTGCTGTACTACACAAACATCTTTTGATGGGAACTGATGTTTTAGAAGTATCGGCAATTATATTTGGGTAGCAGTAGTTTCTTCAGACACTGAGTGAGAGCAGAAGCCTGTGCATTATATCCCATGAATAAATGTACTGTGGGTTATGCATGGTCCTCAGAGGGAGATTTCACATGGGGAGAAGGAAAATGGAGAAAAGGGGAACACGAGTGTTAGAAACCTTATCAGTATTTACATGAAAGATTGTAAAGTACTGCTACACAAAAGAATGATCAGCAATACACATACGTATTTTTGAAATTCCTCTTTAAAAGCATAACAAGAACTTCATAACAAAACTGTTGTGTGTCTAAATTTTATAATGCAGAGGCCAATAATCTATATAAACCTTGAACTAGGGCATATGTGATAAAAAATTCCATAGGCAATTAGTACAAAAACATTTTAAATAGTAAAGTTGATTGTTGTTTGTTTAAAACTCACACTGTCCTTTCATTGTACAGACCAACTGCTCATAAGCACAACTACACCTGCTTTTAACTTTTATTTCTCATTAAGTATTAAAACAAAGCAAAATAAACTCCTAGTGTTGAGCCTGACCCCACGCCCTTTGAAAACAAAGGAAGAATAAGACTCCTGGTAACTTCAGAGGGCATTGCATCGAGCCCATTGTTTTTAAAAGTCAAAAGCTAACACAGATTGTTCCTTTCCTGGCATTGGCATCAGCAGTAAATGGGATTGCCTCGCAAAACTTCGCTCAGTCTTCTGGGACAAAGGATAAGAGCATGTTACATTGCTCAACAATGATCTCCTCAACCAGTTACACAGCAGCACTGTTTCATTTCAATAGCTCATTACCTCCTTGTCAGTAAAATGAGTCCATGGAGTTGAAACTATGGGAAGAGGAGTGAAAGCCAGCAAGAAGGGTGGGTCTGAAATACCGTTCTCGGACATACTCTGCTTCCCAATGAATCATGTAGAAGATAGAGGCTAACATTATGGAAAGGCAGCAAGGTGATAAATTATTCATCTGAGGGAACATAGGGGCTGCTTGATGGCCACAGTATTCTTGGTATCACTTTAGGACAGGAAGTATCCTTCTATGTTGTAGCCTCTACACTGTAGGCATCTATACCATTGCCAGTTGTCAAGACTCCCTCCATAGTGAATGAACAGAAATAGGCCTTCCTACTCTATCTGCTAAATGGAGGTGGTTCATTTAATCTATTTTAGACATCGGAAATGGGATGGGAGGAGCTCTGCCCTCAGAAGGCCTGTTCCCTTGACTATAAAGGGAGCCTAGACAGTTAACTCAGAGACAGACACCTACAAAGCAGAATCTATATTTGGACAGATGAATCCCACTGCTGGTGTTTACTATAAATAGAGAAGTGCACAGTATATTTAAAGCAGAAAATCCATTGGGTACTGCTGAGATTATTGTTAATGCTGCTTAAACTAGTTAATTAAATAACTAGTCAATCACCCCCTAGCGTAGAGAAGACCAGCCATACAGCTACTGAAGTCAATAGCAAAACTCATGCAGGCAACAGCAAGAACTGATCTGTGTCTGTGTAAATCCATGCATCAAAGCAAGAGTAAAACCCAGCATTATTTCTAGATCCAGTCCTTTTCATTTTTTTACATTATGGAAATTTGAATATTTCCATCTGCTAGTTGTAGTTGAAGGAAGCAGCTGCAAACCTCAGCGGAACAGCTACAGCTCTCCTTATGAGTGTTCCTAGTCTGACCAATTGCACAATCCAAGACATAAATGTAAGCCTGTTTCAAGGGTGTTCGCTGCCCCCGTAATTTAAGACTGAATTGCCATTTAAGACCCATTACTAATAAATTTCGGGTAATGTCTTTACAAAATTAAATAGCTGGAAATGACAAGTTTCTATATCATAGGAGTGACAGCCCTGAATGTCATCAGTGTAAATCAGATCAAATTAATGATTCTGGTACCTAAACTGCAAAAATGCAACACTTGATGCTGCACAATCAACTATAGCTATACTGACTATAGTAAGAATGTGTTAATTTACTCCTTCATAATCAGTTTGAACTGGATTGTGGAAACAGCATGATAGGCAAGGGATGAATTTGTGTGGATATTTTTATAATTAAAGGGAAGAAAACCTTTCATAAGACTGACTTCCAGGTGGCTAACTGCCATCTCTGAGAGAATGTGTTATGAAACATTGGACACATTTACCATGGAGAAAGACTCACCGGTCTAAAAAGCTGGCTGGATTGTTTTGAACTTTATAGTGGTTGGCGAAAATTTTGAAGTCTGTTCTTGAAATATAAACCAGATTTAGCCATGACAGCTAGAACACAATCCTTTGTTTCCTCCCTGCCTTATTAGGGGATTTAATTTCTCTGGTGGAACCTCTCATTCCAGTAAGCATCTCTGGTTGAAATTAACACAAGTTGTTACTTACTTGTTGGCTTCTCCCTACCTGTGTGATAATTGGAGACTGCATGCCTACTGTAATTGTGAAATCATCTCTGAGAAATCAGTAGGAGTTCACAAAGTGCTGCAATTAGCTCTAAGAGTTAAAAGTGGCAGAGGGGTTAAGAAATTGGATAAACAATCACTCATTCAGAGAGGTCTTCCTCTACGAATCAAGGTGGTATGATGAAATGGCAGGTAAGAAAAGGGCAAAGTGACAAATTAGTGGACCCAAACAGGTGAATGAAGAACAGAAGGGATGGCCTGTTCGATCTCGCATCACCTGTTCTAAAAGCAAAATAGCAGGAACCACTATGGTGGAAGAAGTTTCTGAAGACCTTCTTGAGGAAAGGACACTGGTTGATTTTTCCCCCCCTGGGCAATTTCCACCAGACCCAGGCCACCAAACAAGACTGTTGGCTGTTCCCAACAAATTGGCTAAAAAAAGGATGCCCTTCCTTGACTTTCCATGTTCTTGAAGTCTCTTTCTTCCCCTTAGTTGTATTTTTTGATCTCACATATTGCCACTCAGCTTTTAACTGCACTTTGAGTTGGCCTGTGCTGCTCTACCAATGCAGGATGATGAGTGGAAAGAAGGACACCTGACTTGGCCAGGCAGGGGATATCCCGTGCAGGTGAGAATTGTGCTCCTGGCCAGCAGTTACCAGGGGTGACTGGCTACTCCAAACTGCTTTCCAAGACTACGGAGTTGTTTCGTAGCCTTAAAAGCTCAGCAACAGCTACACCTCCCTTGCTTTCCACTCTCCTATCCTTTCTGCTTTTCCTGTCTATATTTATTATCAAAAGCAGCAAATCAATCTTTACTCCTACAGTCGTGATGCGAGAGATGAGTAAGAAAATTAAGCCTTTCTTACTGTGCTAAGAAGGACTTCTGGATAGCATAATGGATTCTAAATTAATAACCTGTGTCTAGGAAAGGTACTCTGACAGATTTTGATTAAGTTGGTCTTGTTAACCACTTGATTTCAATTTCCACATGCTTTGTGTTTTGTTTTTGTACATACTAATCAATATAATTCCCAGATCTGGCATGAATTTCTAGTGCAGCTGCCATGTGACTGAGCAGGCTAAACTTTCTGTACCTAAAACCACAGACCATATTAAATGGTTTAACACTTTACATTGGGGAGAACACATTAACACCTATGACTGAAGTCTCACTTATTCCATTGAAACTAGCACAACATGACTCATTACATCTGACTGTTGTTGCTACTGATGCCACAATTTATTAGAGATATATTTGTTCAAAACTTCTGAACTGCCTTTCCACCATTGCATAATTTCCATCTTGATTGTCAGGTTGAAAGAAAAAACTGGATTCCTTTATTTTAGCTTATTTGGCCATGTGAGTGACAAAGTAAAATATCATGAAGGCAGAAGCAAGTACTGATGCTTTGGAAAGTCATCAAAGAAGGAAAAAATCAAGGTTTTTACCAGATACTGCATCTAACATTAATATATTTTGAGAAAAACGTAAGTTAAAACACAATATATTATAGAGGTAGTAGAGCATGTGCGACCTGCAATATTTTACTCAGTATAAATGATCATGTCCTGTTCTCAATGAAAAGGAGCTTAGGAGCTCATGAAATGGCAGAAGATGAATCTCTGTTTCCTTTTACATGTCCTTTCAAGGTGAAGGAGGTCAAATTAAGCAGTCTCTAAGCTTATAAATCACTCTTCTAGCCTAGTTTAAAATATCATTCTACAGAAACAGAGGTGACAGGTTTTTAAAATGAAGATAAAAGAAGTTGCTGACAAGTATTTAATTTGTTGAAGGCTTTCAGTCAGAACTTTGGAAAGTAAGAAAAAGGAGAAATTCTGAAGAAAATAAGAAAATCTCTGGTGGCTAGAATTGTTAATAATGAAAACTGAAGAAACCCTGGCACCCAAGAGCACAGGATTTCTGGTGAAAGGTTGGAATGGAAGTGTGTTTAAATCCTGTTACAAATGAAGTGCAGAATATTTCTGTAGAAAGAACCCCAAACTTTCTTTTTCACGAATTTGCATTTTATTTAGAATTTCTTGTAGTCATCGTGTGTCTTCACAATTCCTGAGACAAACACTACAAGGACTTTGTGAAAACATCCTGCAAGTTTCCCATGCCTCAAAGATTATTTATATAAACATTATTTGACGTGAAGTCAATACAACATGAAAGACATTAAACTGAGTTGTTTTAATAACAACCTTATTAGAGTCAAGCAACTAATAAGTACAGAACAGACAAGAGACTGTTGTCTGAACATTTTAGACATGAGGCATTTTCCTCACTGTGAGAAAGAACATATGTATTTTCAGCCATGCTGTAGTCAAATTTCAAGTAGGAACAGAAAGGGGAATAGTACTTTTATTCATGTATCTCTTCAACCATTTCACAGGGTAATTCTGACTAGTAGACACAGTTTTAAACATTACTGTTCTTTCCTGCAATATGAGCAAAACTGTATTTAACATTTTGTTAGTTGACATGTTACCTATTGCAATGCACTTTCCAAAACCTAAGATGCCAAGAGGGCTTTCATTGGCAAGTCTCCACTGGTCTCATCCAAGTGAAGGCCAGGCTGATATGAACCAGGTTTTTGTCAGTGATCTGTACTGATGTGTCCTACAAGTTTTCTCTTTTCTTTTAAAGCCTTTTGACAAAGCAGAGAACACTGGTTGGAGCCCTTCTTAATTACATATGGTAAGATACTAGGAAAGGTTTAGTTTCCACAGTGTGATCATTTTTACTAGCAAGAGGTCGTGCCTGCAAGAATAAGTGATTGAGGGATAGTCATTGGTCGGTTGCTCAGAAGTCAAATGAAGTTAGGTCTGAAGAAGTAACTGGGGCTGTGGACTTTCTGTCTTTGTTGCTAATAGGAGACCGTATGGGCTTTTATGTGCTTGGGAAGTGAGTTTGACACACACATTTTCTTCTGATAGATTGCTTTGGGTTTTTATACCTGCTTCAATTTTCCTATACTTCTTTATGAATACTGAATAACTAAAATAATCCAAAATGTTGCTGGATAGACACACATTTATAATTATACATAGGCATAAAGGTTGAAAAACCTTGGTCTGTCCTCCTTGCTTGGTATGTATGACTCACCTAAACTGCAGCCACAGTATGTGTGAATCTGTTGGCACAGGAGATTACAGCTACAGAGAAAGCCTGGATTTGAATGTGAAGAAGTCCTTCCCTTGAGCTTCCCTGCTGTCATCCTGTCCCTGCGTTTTCTGAGAGCAATTTCCTCACACTTTCACAGCTGTTCTGACCATTCTTGAATATTTTCACACTGTTAACAATATCCACGTCCAAGGGCAGACTGACTTGCTGCTTGGCTCTGAGTAATGATCATATTCATTCACACTGAAAGTTTTTACTGCTATCCCTCTTGACTGTCTCACTCTGCCACCAGCACATGTAGACACTGAAATAATATAAACGATATCTATAGCCATGTTTTTTAATTCCAACAAGCTACTCTGTTTTGGGAAGAGAGTGTGGATAATGAAATATTTTGCTAATTAGGATTGATGATTGCTCATGATAAATGTGAAGTTCTCAGGCTGATCCTTGCTTGTCACTCAGTTTAATTGCATTTTCTAGAGCAGGTTTCACACAGAGCCTGGGCAGAATAGTTACTGTATTTGTCCTAGTGGAGCTGTTTCTTCTGGTATTGCTCCAGGGGTGATCTGAGATGATATTTAAAGTGTTCAGGAGAAGACACAGTCAGCTACAGTGCCGTTTCTTTACAGGAAACTGCCTACTGTCTGCCACGGACATCAGAAGGAAAGGAAGAGCATTTTGATTGAACAAAGGAGAAATACATCAGTTAAAATTAGATATTTCCTTTTTTAAAAAAAGTGAGCAAATACTCTTCCAGAGCAACAACAACAAAAAACAACAATAACAAAACCCAAGATAGAAGAGAGAGCCAAGTTTGCACTTCATATTTTTAAGCACTGCTGATTTGGAAGCCAACCATGAATGGCAATAGTTGCTTATGCACTGTACATGCTGAACTCCAAAAGCATATCCGCTATGGCAGGCCAACCAGAAGAGAAACCACAGAATTTTCCTTTCAAAAAGAAGAGGTGTCATTGCTCACAAGAATTTTGTTCTCAAGTTAACTCCTTTGTTTCTTCTTTTCTATGTAAGACTGACCTTGCATCTGAGCAGTTCAATAACACCTCTGGTATGGTGTTCAAGGGTCTTGAATTATTCTCTGATGTTTAGTCATTGCTATAGTATATGTAGTATTTCTTACTCAGTTTTCCATTCCTCAATTAATACTGTCAAGGCTTCTCACCTTTGCTGAGGACTTCTGCTTTTCTTCTTGCTTGATATTGCTGTTGTTGTTGCTGTTCCCTGGTGATAAACAAACTGAAGGTGAACACAAGCTTGTTCATGCAGGCTTGACCTGAAGCCCAGGGGGTCTGTCTCTGGAAGCACATAGGTGAACATGGAGTTATTGTGGGAAGCTGTTCACAAATAATAATCTACATTTAAGGCACCAAAGCATCATCCTGAGAAAATAACAGCATCTTCACTGTTATATTTTTTGACACAATTAGGGCCCTCTGTTAAGAGCAGCCAGAGAACAGCAAGAACTTTCATGTCTAGGGAACAGGATCCTGTTCTTCTGTCACCTGAGTTTGGTTATCACAGCTCTCCTGGATGTGAGGAGAGAAACTGGGATAGAAAACACAAGCATGGCCCGCTGTGCCATCAAGAAACTGAGGAACAACACCACAACATAACCACTGAGTTTTGGGAACAGAAACTGTAAAGGAGTTTCTGGAAATAATCCAAGCCAGATCTCAGCAGGAAGATTTGAATGCTCAGAAACAGAAAAAAAAAAACATTAGCAGATGTTTGCCTACAAAATGGGATAACCATAAGAACTGACTATTGCATAATTTGGTTCTGCGTTTACGATTGTGGCAATTCTATTATTTCTTTCATGGTTGTATTTATTAATTATTAGTTTGTTGCAGGAAACTCTAAATTAACACTGGGAAGCCTGTGCAAACTCTCTTATTGTCTCCCCTGTGTTTTTGCATATTTTCATATACATCTACTTTGTGATGAAATAGTTTGTTTTGTGCAAATATTCAGCCACAGCTACTATGGTATCCTAGAAAAAGAGTTTTTTTGTGAAGGAGTGCAACTGTTATTTGTCATGGCATGTGTATTTTCGTGCATATGTCCAAGCCCCAGCCCCAGAAAAGGAAGTAAACCAAATGATTTCCTTACACGAAAATACAGCGAGGTATTATGTCTGCAAAGGTAGCAATCATTCTCCTCCTATATTTGAGGGCCAGGACACCCACACATTTGGCATTTTGCCACATACTGTTAGGTAAGGTAATGTCACATGCACAGCAGGCTGTTCTTATCCTCCATCTGTTCTAAGTCATACAAATTCAAGTTGTGTGTCCCTCAAAAGTCCACTTTTCCAGCACCATCCAATCTGTAGCAAGCACAGAGGCAAGGATGCCCTTGTGTATAGATTCTGTAATAGCTGAGCTCTAAGGGCAGTGGAGAGAGGTGGGCTTTTGTTTCATTAGGCCTCAATTCACTTGCAGCAGAGAGCTGAGCTTCGGGCTGCACCTTCATCTCTTGCACCTGAAAAGTGTGTGTATGTGGAGGAGGGTGGTTGTTCAATTTGGGATGTGAGGTGCTGTCAGTTGTCATATTTGAGCAATGCCTCAGTCTGTTCATGATTTTGGCAGTCTAGAAGAATGGTTGGTATTTCTCTGAGTTCATCTAGCTTATATATGTGCTCTTAAAGTATTTGCTATGTTCCAAGTCTTTATAACAAATACATACCAGTCACAACATATTTTCCACTGGGACTGATGCCTGGAAGGGGCTACCTGAAAACAGAGGCTAGACAAAAATAAGAGAATAAAAGTAGGTATTTATTTGAAGGGCCTTCAGAGATACACCCTGGGCAGTCAAAAGGCTACACTCAAGACGCACTCTGGGTCACGGAATCTTCACATTTCTGTAAGTTTGGTCCATTTGCATATCAGGGTTAATTCTCCAATTATAACTTCAGTTAATGATGTAATTACCCCAAGTTTGCCCCTCCTGTTCAGAGGCTTTTAGTTTACACATTTTGGGGCCTGGGACAATTGAAGTGTCCTTGGAGAGCAGACCTATAGAGGCTTAGTTATGTCTAACCGTCATGAGAGAACAGTAGTTAACAGGCCACACGAAACTTCAGAGTTACATACTAGGCAGTACAGGATTTGAAAAATATAAAAGTTAAAATCTAAGGCATGAGGACTAAGTTTAGTGTAACTAGGGCTTAACATACAACAATGGGAAAAAAATAGACCTGGTGTTCTCAACAAAAATACCATTTTTTGTATGTTGTAATATTTTTTTTTTAACTGCCAAAACAGTGGATGCTTCTTAGAGATAAAAATTGATGCAACATTGCTGTACTTTCAATAGTAGACTGAGATCAAAGTACACTGAAAGCAACCTCTCTTCTCTCGACATTCATAGAAGTTGGCTACAAGCTGCTATGTTCTGTGGTCAACTTCTTCTGCAGCACTGACATAAAATGTCATGCCTATGTCGTGTGATCATGGCATGCTGCTGTGAAGAGCAATGGCGGCATAAATAGACCAGGAAGGTGAATTGAATTTGCTTTAGGGATCCAAGGCAGATTCTGAATGCATTGGTGTAAATACAGAGTCACTTAAATTAATCCTGGGTTTACAGCACTGTTACTGAAATAAAAAATGGCGTCTCTGTAGCTGCATTTTCTAACTCCTCTGAAATTCTGGTCTGAATCTTGACAGTAGTTAGCATAGTTGCTTCCATTTATATCTTCAATATTTCTTTTGGATTTCTATTGTCTTCCCTTTTTCTTCACTTTCTGTGCGGCTGTCATCACAGCATTTCAACTCCAGCCAGAAGAGCAAGACAGATGTCTCCCAGCAAAGGCTTTGCCAATACCACTCAAATGGCAGCTGTGGGAGCAGTGCTGTGATAACAGCATGACCACCAACGTCAACAGAGAATGATCACATCACATCTGCAAAGCTTTCCGGCTTCCACTGGCTTGGGGCCTGCAGTTTCATATCACTTTTATACTTGAGTCTCTCAGCTGGCAGCACTTAATGCTACTTAGTTCTCTAGTATATTAGATACATTTAAGTCTATTTTTTTGGGTTTATTTCAGTTTTTAAAAACTGGAATTATCACAAAGTATTGTAATCGTGGGGTGAGAAGGACTTTTAAACATGCCTCTTCCCGAGTTTACTCCTAGGCCTAGTTATATCTGAAAATCTAATTGAAAGTTTCAAAACATTACTATGAACCACAACTTTCAGTTCCCTGAAATGGAAATTAGCATGGCAGTATAAAGAATTACCTCGACATCTACTAAAAGAAGAGAAAATTTTAAGCTAGCAAATACCAACACCTTCGAAAAAAACCCCAAACAAACATAGTTTATTAGTGTGTGTTGGTGTTGTGTTTAAAGCTTCTCTATGTATAGTTCTAAAATGCACCAAGGTAAATATCCATAGGTGAAAATAAACACAATTCAAAAAGCATATGCTTGACATGGAAGCAACCACGTTAAGTTGGGTGATATTTCTACATGCTCCCTTATATACCAGAGTCTATGTAGGGATTTTGTCTGTGACAAAATACTCTGTCAGGTGAAGTCCTAACTTGGTAACACAGCTCCTTCAGACATCAGCAAGCTGTACCTTTGCTTGCACAGCCCATGCAGGTGCCTCTATAGAGTTGTTGTACCATTTGATAGGAAAGGGAGAGTAGTACCAAGGGTTTCCTCTTCTCCATGTTTCCAGGCAGAGCCTGAAGATTATTGCAGAGAGTCTTTATTTATTCATTACACTAAACATCACATGGTCACTCTGACTTTTCAGCAAGCAGGACTTTCAGCAGATATGTGAATAAAGTTCCTTATAAAGTAGTGAACCCATGTCCATGGTTCTCCCTATGGCTGGCAGCACAACCCAGGAACATTGTGATTCTCTTAAGCTGTTAAACGGAGCAGGAAGGATGTCCCAGTCCGTCTCTACAGCTGATAGTTGTGATAACCATTATCAGTCACCAAACAGACTTAGGTCTAAGTTATGCTGTGCAAATAGGAACCAAACCCATTGTTTCCTTGGAGATATCCCTAACACAGTTTGCTACAAAAGCGCTTGGTTCTCAGTCATTAAAAGCATTCATTGCTCTAAGCAGGACTGTCCCCCCCTTATTATAGAAGATGACACAAATGCATCTAAGCCCAAGGACACATTGCAAATTACTGGTTGAGCCTTGACTATGCAGTGATGCTTATATTTGATTACGCTGGAATTTGACAAATAGTATTGGGTTAACCATGCACACCATTTTTACAACAATTGCTGTCATACCTTGAATAATCTGAAGCATTCAGCCTCTTCCCCCCCACCCCTAGAAAGTAGTTCCTCCAACTGTAGTTTCCTCACTTTCCTGGGCTATAGGGTTTATTTGATTAATTAAAGACAGTGCAGCCTGGTGATTAGCACAAGTGCCTCTCGCAACATTTTCAAGGTTGCGCAGAGCTGGAACTTGTGGAACTTGTAACACTTGATAATAGACTTTGGTCCCATTTCAAGAAATCATCCCTGCGCAAAGAAGCTCATTAACATATACTCAAGTTCTGCAGCAGTCAGTGTAAAATATGCACATTCTTGAAGTTAAGAAGGTATTTCCCTGAGAGTAACTTGATATGGCTGCAGGTGCAAGCTCTGGCAAGACAGTGTTTGCTGAGGTCAGTGAACCTAGGTTGTATCTCTCTATTGCTGTTCTGTGGCACATATAGGATGAGGGTTTCCTTCCCCCCAAAAAAGAGACATTTTACAGAAGAATATTTGGGACATTTATTTTTCGTATATTTAAAGGAGAAAGTCTGATCTCAATTGCCCTAAAAAAAAAGGTGATTCATTTGTAGTATGAGCAACCAGGCAAGAGAAATGTACTTAATTGAAAGAGGAAATCATTTTAGTCAGCTTCAAATTCCTTTTGCTTCACATGCTTATTCAGCTCAAATATTTGTATGAAAAGATGCTCTGGTGAAAAATTGAACCCTATGATTAATGGCTAAAGTCCACACCCATTTCATCTCAACCACCCAAGAAATTTTTCAAAACCAAAAAAGATTTATTTGAAATCTCTAAGTACACAGCAAGCAGAAATAAAGTGGTTTTAAAATACAGATATTTGTAAAGCTTCTATTTCATCACAAAATGAAAAATAGCTCAAATATTTTGACTTGGTTTTTGCCTTACCCATGAATCAGATGATATTCTGCTATTAAAGACCTGCTTGCATCTTCCCCCTCTACTATCACTGATATTTTAGTGTTATCTGAACTTTCTTCTTAGGTCCATTTCACTTTTCAAACATTCTAGTTAGAGGAACACTTTAGACCTTAGAGTATAGACACTGTCAGTCCAAAGGCAGAGGACTGCTGGAGAGCTTTCAGGAGCAGCCTTTTTTGATTACTGTACTCAATGTGTCTGTTTAACTTCCTATAAACAGCTAATGCCAAATATATGAGAAACTAATTTGGCCTTGTTTAAATGCAGGACTTTGACTGTCTGTGAGTGCTTTTTTGAGAAAAAGATTGCCCTCTTTCTAAAAATAGCACTTTTAAAATCTATGGTATTTCACAATTGAGCACTGTTGTTCTAAAATTATAGCACTCATGAAGATCTGAACTACCATAACTGTGAGTATAATGTGTGAGCCATTTTGTTATTTTGGTTCCACTTAACCATGTTGGCAGATCCTTATATTCACATAAAATCAGTTATATCAGCGTATTTTGTATCCGTGAATTTCCCTGATGCCCTATTTTCTCACTTAGATGATGGGTTCTTTGTACAAGAGCTGAGCTGATTGGTGCAAACCCAAGGACAGTTGAATGATAGTCCAATGCACTGTCCAAATCTATTTCTAATCAAAACAGAGTTAGGGTATGGACTCACTAGATGTGTGCTAGCTCATCCTTGAAATAAAGCATGCATTTTTTCAAAGCCCAATGAAAATAGTTCAGATGAAATTAGAAATACACTGATTTTCTACAGTGATTCCAACCTTGTACAATCAAGTTGAAAATGTCTCTTCTTTCACAAAATACAGTATCACAGCAACTCCAAATTTTTAGGCTGGGACACCATTAGAGAAGGTGATATACACATGCTACTGAAGCTTAGCAAGGAATGTCAAAACAATAAGAAGTGAAATCATATTACTAAGTCAACACTCCAAGTACTAAGCAGGACAACCTATCATTTTTCTCAAGCTATTTTTTTACCTAGTCACTGAATTAAAAACAGCTCTTCGGTCTTTGGCTCCCAGAAATGATCTGACAAAAAATAGATAGATTTAAATGATAAAATATATTGAAGTCAAGCAAAGCAAGTATACTGAAGTCAAGCAAGCAGAAGTGTACCTACTAGACATTTACGACCAAATACTGTGTATATAGTGGATCCCCAGGAGCACCTAGATGTTTGAATCCCAAATATAGGCAGTCAAAGTCCTCACTTGGATGCTTCTTTGCCTGGAGGCAAATAAAATCTCGAAGTCTGTGAGTTTTAATAGATGATATTTGCTAAGTGAAATTAAATTAGTGAAAGTGGGAGGGTTGATGTCTGAGCATTGTATTTCTCAAGGAAGATACCCCATCCCTTAGCTTGCATCCAAAATCCAATCCAGAAAACACTCTGAGTACAGACATATGGGATTGGGCCAAAAAGCAAACATGGCCAGGGATCTCTCACCACTCTTCATGTCTTTTTACTTATCAGCTAAAGAGTTGGACTGATACATGGAAGACGTTATCTCTTTTGTTCATGTCTCTGTCTTTTTAATAGGTATTTCCCACCTTCCAAGATCATTTTAACTTCAGGCATAGTCTGCTTTCCAGAGCGGAGGCATTCAACACCCATTCTTTCTATACTTTTCCAACATGCATAGTGTAGCAAAATATTTGCTAGAATAGAGAAAGTGCAAGGAAGAAACCAAAGGAATATAAAAAGTAGTGTTATAATAGTGCTCAGTGGTTAGCTCTCTCACCTAAGTAAAGAGAGGATTGAATCCCAGTCCCTGCCCTCATGATTACTTAATATGGGATACTTAAAATTTCATTGATGCAGGCACTGAGGCCCCTTTTCTTGTAGCTGAGTGCCTCAAAAGTTAGGCAATAAAGTATTGCTCTCTCTTTTGCCTAATGAATATTTAATTATTCTCGGTGAAGTAAAGCAGCTTCAACAAGAGGAATTATGGCTCTTTATCTGTCATCAAACTAACCACTGAGCTATTGGATAAAACTGAGATCCTGGGTAGGCCCCTCTTTGAAAAGTGTGAGCTCAACCGTGCATTCAAGGTAGTTAGTAAATAGCAAGAGAAGGAAGTTTCTTGCTATAGCCTGAGATTAAGTATTTAAATCACTCAGAGACATTGGTCTCTATACTCTTACTATTTTTTGTTGACCTTGTTGGCTTTCTGTTCAGAGTGCTCTGGGTCCTTGAGTATTGTAGGTATCTAACTCAGGGCTGGTATATGACACTTGAAAGTCAGATTCTAAAACGTGCAATGTGAGAACGCCTATTCCTCAGGGATCTAGCTCATAGTATCCACACTCCTTAAAAAACCATAGAGGATATAATAGAGTCATATGCATTTGGAGTAAGCAGTGTTAAATGGGAAAAGTAAAACTGAGAGGGGACAGAACTTTGGGCCATTTACTTAGGTTAATTTTCTTGCTTCTGTCCCTTAGTGCCTGAAAATCCACAGGATCTTCTCAGCAAGACAGTAATGAGAGGTGTTTACTTGTAAGGCAGACACACCTCCATAGTCTTCCCCTCTGTCCAGTGCTTACTGGTCTCCTGTTGCCCCCAGCTGATGGTCCTTTGAGACCTGCCTCCAGCTTACAGACATCCTGAATCACTCCAAGATAGCGTGGCTCTGCTGTGCAATTAGCATGCCAGTCAGAGACCCTGCTGCTGGTCCTTTCCCACCACAACAGGTGGTGGCTGGCTCAGAGGGCTGGAGCCAACGTGAGTGGACTCAAAGAAAGGGACAGGTCTTTAGATTACCTGTTCCTTTGGGAGAGATGGATTGCTGGGATTTTGAAATCAGACACTGTCTCCTTAAAGGGAAGAACTATGCAGTGGGAAAAGGCACCAGACTAAAGTTTTTCTGAGGAAAAAACCTGAAAACATTTTCACCTGACTGTAAACAGTAATTTTCAAATTCTCAGGGACCGAAAGACAGGAAGAAGGCAGCTTGTTGAAGGAAGGCACTTTACCTGGAGGATAACCACCCTTTTTCAGTATTCTCAGATGTCAACTTGACACAGTTCTTTCATAACTGGCTGAACTCCACAGATGTGATATTTTGGCAAGGAATACATCTTCTGGGAATCAGTGTGAAAAAAGAGCAGAAGATCAAAACACTGACTTTGGCTAACAACACGGGCTAGAGCCCATGAACCATGAACTGCAGATTGGGCAGAATCCTAGCCACTAGCTGTTCTGTAGTAGCTGTACTTCAATATGCTTTATCAAGTTTCACATCCTAGTCTGTTGCCATACAATCCAATTTCCATAATTATTTCTCAGTTAAACTCCATTTGATTGATTTCTGTTCAAATTAATCAGCACAGCTGATACGGTTACCAGACACACAGTCATGGTGATTCCTGCAGATTTAATCCCATAGAAAGATTAATTTATCTATTGGTCTAAATCTTGGTTTATAACTCATTGTTCTGAGATAAGACTTTTCCCAGGCCAGGATGGACTGGTAGGACTTCAGTAAAATTGGAATATATTCTATTGTACTCTTACTCTGTCTTTGCTCTTTACTCTTCACATTAGTTTAGGGATGGTCTTTGATAGGGCAGTTATAGAATTATTAAAATGGAAGGTCTGAGGTTTTAAAATCTTGTTTTGCTGATGCTGTACATTGTGCAGGTGAATTGCAGTTAAAGAACTGAACTTGACTCAGTGGTTCAGGATTCAAAATCTGTCTCTTGCATATTTCTCTATTCTGTAAGTAACTTGTTTTCATGCTGCAACTTCCTCCTCTGTTGAAATAGGAACGATAGAAAGAAGAAAAAAGAGTGTATCCAGTTATGCTGTTATTCTTCAGAATAAGGTCGGCCTTTTACTGTGTGTTTGCACAATTCTTGCACAAGAGGATCTACTGTAGTACATAAATTACAATAATAAGATGTAGTTTTAATATTTTCCACCATCTACATGATTCACTGTAAAATCTTAAATCTTTCTGTTTATTCTTATGCTACTTTTATAAAGAGCACAGTAATGACAGACCAGTGAAAATCTCACGCTACAATTTTACAATGCTACAAATACTCAGTGACAAGTGAGGAATAGACATGTGTTTCAGTTCTAATATGCAGCACTTAACTATAATAATACTGTACCAATACCTTACATTGTCCAGAGAAGAGCAACAAGGGTCATGAAAGGTTTAGAAAAAATGTCCTATGAGGAGCAGCTGAGCAAGCTGGGGGTGTTTAGCCTGGAGAAGAGGAGGCTCAGGAGAAGAGGGGCTCATCGCTCTCTACAACTGCCTGAAAGGAGGTTCTAGTGAAGTGGGGACCAGTCTCTTCTGCCGTGCCTGCAGCGAGGACCAGAGGAAATGGCCTTGAGCTGAGACAGGGGAGAGTCAGAAGAAATATTAGAAAACAATTTTTCACTGTTAGGGTGGTCAAGCTATGTTGCCCAGGGAGGTGGTGGAGTCACCATCCCTGGAGGTGTTTAAGTGGTGTCTGGTGTGGAGCTGGGTGAGGTGATTTAAGGGTTACAGTGGCAGTGCTGGGTGGACGGCTCGACTGGATGATCTTGAGAGTCTCTTCCAACCTTGATGATTCTATGGTTCTATCATATCTCATTCCAAAGTGATTAAAGTTCCCATGTGGAACACAAAACACAGAAATGTGGTCATCCATATGTTAAATGAAAAATAGAGGCTTTAAGAGAATTTTCTGCCAAGACTGTATTTCAAATAATGAAGGGAAGGAGCAATAATGGAAGGAAGGAGCAAGCAGAAGGAAAGTTTGAAATGAACAGAAGTGCTATCCATTTCTGGATGGTATTTTGCACTCAATAAGTGGCACTACCAAAAGAGATTTGGTGACTTGCTCTAGTTGAATGGCCATTAGAAAAAGCTCCACAGCTTTCAAGGGATAGTTTACCAATCTTATAAAATTGCATATCCCAATGGATATAACTGAAGAGTAATACTGTATCCTATCCTATCCTCAAAGCATGAGTAGAAACAGGTAAGAATACCCAATAAAGACTGTCTAGAAGAAAGAAGCATGACAGAAAATGCCCTGTGTGACAGAAATGCCCAAATACGACACCTGCCATGAAAGACAAGGCATCTAATGTATATAATTTGCAAAAAGCATTTTAAAAAATTGAGAAATAATGAGAGTTTTAACAAAGTTAACAGAGATCTCTTTGAATTAAACTTAAAGATTTAGCTGCTATTGGTTTAGCCATTACTTCTAACATTCCAAAATATGTAGGTTCACAAGAACAGATCAGTGCTTCATTTCTCAGGTAGTTATGCCACTAAGAGAAATTGGTGTGTACATTTTTTTAAAGCTACAAATATTTGTACTTACCAGAGCTTTTTGTATGTTCAAAGTTCAATATGTTCAAAATTCAATCTTATTAGCCGACAATATATTTCTGCATACTTACTGACTATTCCCAAGTGAGATCTAGGCATCTGTGACATTTAGGATACAGAACTTGTCCTCTCTGGCTCTAACTATATGCAGAGTCCTTTTAACAAGACCACAGCCTACAAATCACAGAGGGTAATCCTTCCACTCCTCTCACAGCTGTCAAGGTCTCAGATGGACTACAATGTCCAGCTCTGGGAACTGCTGTTCAAGAAAGGAGTGGACCACTCAAGGCAATGAAGAGAACAGCAGTGACAATAATTGCAAGGCAAAAACCAACATATTCAGTGTGCCTAGACTGAAGGAACTGTTGTTTTGTCCCCTAAAGGAGTGAAGACTTCTAGAGAGACGTGTTTTAGAGAGAAGTGGTCATTGTTCTACCAGTCCATGGAGACAAGACAAACTTGCTGAAGGTAGGGGTACTGACCTTCTGGAGTAGGTTTGCCTCAGGAAATCATAGAGTCACTCTCACTGAAGGCTTTGATACAGGTGAAACAAAAAAAGTCTATCAAAACCACAAAAATGCAGCAATTGGTAATGATGACTGGAATCTAATGACCATACAGCAGGCTTCCAAGTCTTTGATTCTGATGGGTTTGTGTTTAAAGTTGTTGGAAGAGTTTTCTTCAATCTCTGAAATAATTCATACTTGGACAGAGGCCAACCATGGAAAGCATCTAGGACAAAGCAACACCTTTTTTGTAAAAGACATAAACTAGATAAAGTGGCCATGGACTCTAAAGTAATGCATTCATTACTAAAAATACCTTAATTAGATGGATAAAACTGTACCAATATACTGAACATTAATATCACTGGATTTCCTACTTAGAAATGTATGATGTCACCTCCATGTACGATGAGCATCTCTGGTGAGCAGCAAAGCTGCTGGAGCAGCTTTTTGAAGTTGTAGCATGACAGGCTTTTGGCAACTGCTTGGAACAAAGCTGCTCTGATGGTTGTTTGATTAAGCAAATCTGCTGTGGTAAATGTCTGAAGCCAAGCTGTTTCTGCAGCTGTTTGAGCCAGAGCTAGTCCTGCAGCTTTTTGAAAAAAGAAGGCATTTGTAAAAAATGAAGGAGAAAGGTGGAAACAGAAAGGAGGGAAGAGAAAGGTTTGGAAGCATTTTAACTACATACAGCATTAAAGAAAAAAGTATGTTTGTTTTCAAACAGCTTTGTAAAACAAAACTATAATGCCATCTTGGGGTTTTGGTGATGCTGGCGATTATAATACACAGGATTCCTAAGGACATATATGTTTGTATAAGACTTACTGAATTACAGACTTTCAGAATGATAATAAAGTGGCAAAGTCAAGTAATCAAAACATAGGAAATGCCAGAAGTCAGGTTGTATGCAAAGTTTACTCATCTCCCTTTAGTTACATATTCATAAAACCTTTTGCCTTCAAGATCCAAGCATCAGTCAGCACTTGGGCCGGCAGGTACTTTTAAAAATATATCTGGCTTATTTTTTTTTAATTTTCTTGTCCTTGTTCTGTATGAGACTCTTTGCCTCGTTTATTTCACAGTATTAAAATCTTACATAACAACAGAATGATTAATCTCCTCCTGATCTTTCCAGTAGTTCTCGTCACTGTACTGTCTGAGTGCCTCACAAATATGAGTATGTATAATTTTATGGTACACTTCTAGGAGTTAAAGTGATATTGCTCCTCCTGATTTCTGCAGAGATAAGCTTAAAACTGTTCTGTAGTTTAGGGTGTTCTCTTCAAGGTGTGTGATCTTGAGCCATAACATAGCACTTTACTTATTCAAGTTGCAATTCCTGTTGACTCCTCAAGTGCGCAACAATTCTGTAAATCAGATCACTGTAACCCAGGTGAGTGAAGCACCCAGAAAAAGAGGCACCACCTATGAAAAGCTTTTGGTGGAGATGGCTTGGTAAGAACTACACAGGGTTTTCGAGGAAGATGGTATATAGTGCCATGGTCAAATAAATTAAAGAGATAAGAGATTGTGCAATTGTATCCACCTAAACACAAAAGAGCAAACATACAGTCTCCATGACTGTACAGCTTTAGTTTTTCCATTTCCTAAATCGTAAACCCTTGGTTTGGACTCCTAAAAATGTTGTTGCTTTTCCATGTGCAGATAAATTTCTCTTTTTTGTTTCATGCTAGAAAAAAATTCTCCCACATTTTCCAGCTGTCATGCCTAAATGTGCAGATTTTATCAACGGGTTAGGAAAATGTAGATGCCCTTCATAGTCTCCTGACATTTAAACAGAATAGCTAGGAATACTTTCTGTCCTATCTGGGTGCCAAAAAAACCCCACAAACAAACCAACAAAAAACCCCAAAAAATACCACACCAAAAATCCCCCCACCTTTTAAGGGACAGTTTCTAACCTAATTTTGAACAATGGCTGAATTGTTGAAGTCAAGGTTCTTGGGCCCCACTACAAGGTCCAGATTGAATACTCATCCACAGAACACAGATGCTTAAATTTATTCCTTCAAAGCATAACCACTTCTGCCTTTACCAGTCACTGCCTCAGTCTTATTTTCTCATTAACCTCAGTCCTCATTCCAGCTCCATTTCCATTTCTCAGCACATTTTGGTTCTTTCTACTAGTCCTTCCCTTTTTAACTTTTAATCTATTCTGTCTCTCCTGATCCCTTTTCCTTCTCAAATGTAAGTTTTTCTGTAGGTTGTCCAGCACCAATCCTTCACCCAGTGGATCTTTCAGTTCTCACAGCTGCCAATGTTTTGGGAACTTTTTTCCTCTTCTTAACATTTTTCATTCTTGCTGGCTCTGAATCTCTTCATCTCCACTTCCATGTGCAGTTTACGGTCTCTATCACCATAAATATCTCAGTTCTGTCCTCTTTCACTCTGTCTCTGTGTTCTGGTATCCTGGTTCCTGTCTGCTCCTCATCTCCAGGCAGATCAGCTTTTTGCAAACTCTGATTTTAAATAGTGCAGCTTCCTCCTTCTCACTTCCTGTTTGGAGTAGGTGGAAGAAAGAGAGCTTCTGCGCTCTGACTTGGACTGCAGCCCAGTATGACATAGAGCTGTAGTTGCAAGGAAAATCCTGCTCAGCCTTAGTCTGGAACATGTTCTATAATTACAGAATCTTTGAGAAATGCAGCTGCTGACACCTGAGACTTCTGTACTGAGCATGAGTGAACTGCTTTTTTTTTTTCCTGAAGGATTAGGACTTAGCCAAATTTAACAAATTCTATTAAGGGATGGAGAGAAGTACATCCTTGACACAAAGGCAAACCTTCACCCAATTTTAAGCCACTCTACAAGTGGTATTAGCCCCAAAAAGTTTCACCAGAATGTTGTTGTGTTTTTTACAAAAAAACCCAAAACATATCTTCCCTTAGTCTTGATCTCAGAAACGACTGAGTTATTTGTCTCCAAAAAAAACCAAATTCAGCCTTGTGCAGATGCTCAGTGTGGAAAATTTCAGTGCAAATAATTATACTTTGGCAAAGTTACAAATAACTGAAAACAGAGTCTCATAATGGGAAATGTTGGACAACCTCGCTAGACATGTGTGCATCCAGGCCTGTCTATATTATAATGTCCATTAAAATTTGGAGAAGAAAAATTCTTTTTATAGTCATCAGAGAAAAACTCATGGATTTGCTGTCCTTGCAGTGACAAGTTTCATACCAGAGCTGTTGTAAGAGGGTGCAATGAAGCTACTTTAAAACTGTTGCTTTCATTAAAAAGGATATTATTTTGTTTATTATAAAATAGGTTCAATTATTTCCATATGGGTAACTCCAGCCATTCAGAGATCTCAAATTGGTCTCAAAAAAATCAAGAAAGTGATGCAAAATTTGTGAGATTGAAAGACAGTTGGGGAAAGTGGTGATTTTTCTTCTAGTTTCTGAGCTTTGGAGATATTTTGCAACATTTTCAAGTCCTTTACTGTAACTATAAAGTCAATTCACTTCACTTACACATTATCTAAACCATATTCTGAATTTAAACCATCAGCAGAAATTTTAAGACAAATACCAAATATACTGTCAGTTGTCAAGACCTCAGACTCAGAGGCCCATGGCACTGCCTTTTCCATTGCATTTATTATGGTCTAAGACTCTGGATATTGAGTGCTCAGCTGATGCACAGATTCTGCTTGTCAAGATGAAGCAAGTCTCTTGTGTATTTGAGCCTTTTTTTTTTTTTATTTCCATTGACTTAGCAGTTGGGTTTGATTTCTGTATTTTTTTCATACTGCTTTAAAAAAATTTAAGACAGAGTGCATATTTTATCCACTTGAAAATCAAGGAGGCGTGTTGAAGGCTCAGCACAAGGCAAATCTGAAGCAGCACCTGAACTGCTCCCATTTACCAGTGGCTGGTATGAAGACAGGATTCTAAACGCAGACTGACTGTAAAAGCTCCAGGAGTTATCGATAAATTTCACATAGGTCAAAGCATTGCAAATTAAAAACAGATTTATTTTTTAAACTGGATTAATATAAGATAATTTTTTTTAGGGAAGATTTTTCAAAGTAGTACTTTTGTGGAATGTTGGCTTGTCTTGCAAAGAGATTCACACAGATTCACGTAAATCACTGGGTACCAAGCATCATATAGTAATGGCATAAAATCTTTGGAGTATCTAAGTACCAAGAGAGGGGAAGAATATTTACTGCTGTAAAGGAAGCTATAAGAGGAATGTGCAGATTTAAACTAAATGAGAGACCATTCCATGTAAATATTAGAATAAAATTTCCCTGATGATGAGATTCACAAAGATGCCTACGAAAACAGTAGACATTCAGCTTCTTTAAACTTCTAGAACTAAATTGAACAAGGCAACATGCAAGACAGTTGCAGAAAGGTTACTGAAATGAATTGCTCTGATCCTTTATTACCAAATCTTTGTTACTGAAATCCAGAAAGTATAGTCTATCTCTTCGTTCACAGTGCTGAGTTAAGGCAGATATGAATTTTCTGTAGCTTTGTCTTGACACATTGAGATTGATATGAGGTTAACTAGGTAGAGAAAGCCTCTAAGGGAATAGGGTGACAAAAGTAGCATAACCAAGTGATTCTGAGTCACACTACATTTAGTCCTGAATACTTGGATCATAGTACCATGTTATGTCATCATCTACAGCTGGACAGAAGGTGACAGCTCCTCAGATGAGATGCATCTCACTTAACTTCTGCTGTCAGAAACTGACACCTACACCTGAGCTAATCACCCTAAGTTCCCTTTACTGTCAAAAGGAAGAAGTAAGTGTCTTGTGGAGCACAATCCATTTCATCTAATGCGGATGTGCAAAGTAAAGAAAAAGAATGACACAAGGTTTTTCTTTGTGTGGCCTATAATGACTGTCTAGGACAAGTAGCCAAACTGTGATGACATAGGTGAAATGGCTTCCTCATTTTTTTGACAGGGGCGAACATCAGTACAGGTTTCTTTTTCACATATAAGCCAAACTGCTGAAAAGGTCTATGATGAATGGAACTACACACAACAGGCATTTCAGCACTTCTGCAAAACGTAGTTGCTCAGCTCCTGAACAGGATGGGGCAGAATGGCTTCTGACATTGCTTTTCTAAATTCCATCCTAGTTTGAAATATGCTTTTTGTGACAATGTGAAGTGACAATGCCTATTTTTAAATCCCTCAGGTGTTTAAGCCTTGTTGTAGCCGTTTCCTGCTGCTGACTTAATTAAGGCCTGCCAGCCTGAGACCAGCTCTTCTCAGCAGTCTGCCACAGCCTGCTTTCAGTGTGACAGGTAAGGGCACGGTGGCACTCTGTTCCGTTTGCCTTGTGGTCCGCTGCTTTCACTTGTGTATAGAGAGGAGAATGCCAGCTGTCCCTACAACAAACTGCACCACCCTCTCCAGTTAGTCTGAGGGTAAGTTTTCATGCTATAGCTAGGGGGTTCTGTTGATGGGAGCTGGTGGAAAACATGGCCCTGCTTTGCCCTTTTCTCCCTCAGCCATTGTTACTAGATCTAAGTCACGCAGCCTCAGAGGGACCTGATGCAGCGTTCTGACCCAGTGAGGAGCTATTCTCTTTTTTTCAGAGTTTGTTTTGCACTAGATCAGCCAGTTGAACTGACTCACCTTGCAGCTATGTTTTTGTTAGGTATGATATGCAGGAACCAGAGTGAGTACATGCCACTGACTTACTGGGGTACATAACCTGTTCCACCCCTTCAGCTGCAGTGCTGCATCATCTTAGCTGCAATATGAAATGAAAACAACTTCACTATGGTCCATTCATCAAGGAAATTATTACTCTGTGAACAGAACGCTTTCAGTGTATGTATAATTTTTATTGTTATCTAGTTAATCAGGTTTGGTTTTGCCATTCTATAGATGAGGTTCTATTGTGAGGGAAAGACTTGAAAACTTTGTGCTATTTGAGACTAGAAGATACAGTTAAATATGCTTTAAAGCATCTCAAGATGCCAAAATAATGGGTGTCTTTTACAGCTCTGCCATCAGGTTATTTGGTGCCAGAGCAGTGCCAAAGGAGGCTGGGTTCGGACGGGGGAGGGGGGGGGGAGGGGGGCGGAGCAGGAGGTTTGGCAAGTGAGAGTGAAAAAACACAGGATGGTGATTCTCACGTGTTGCAGCATTGTCCTTGCTATGCTGGGCAAGTTCCAAGCAGTAACCAAATCCAGAGTGACTACTGGGACACTCCTTGCTGTTCTAGCTACAAGTTGCTCGTTAACTTCCTGTTCTAAAATAGTGAGGAATGTTGCTATCAACATCTAAACATTTATTGCTTCCTTTCCCAGCAGCAAGCTCAATTCACTGGCAGGTCTCAAAGTATGGAACCTGCCTCCCAAACTGATAGCACCTCAGTAGGTGAGGGGCTTTTAATGATTGCCCCGGTAGTGCAGACCCTTTTGGCTACAGGAAACATGCTAATGCAATTTACTATTATCATTCACAGCAGGAGTTCCCTTCAGGGAAAGACTGATATTTATTATAAGACTTGGATTTCATGAGGTGCCTAGAGAAAAGTGAATTACTGGGTATTGGAAAGTTGTTAAAATCTCTATACAGCAAGCAATTTGACCATGACTGGCAATACCTGAGAGTGCATCTCTTATCAGAATTCCTACTTCATGTAGGATTTTCCAGTTTTTTAAAATGATTTTCAGTTTTCCTTCTGGCAGTAATCTCCAAAAATGAAAGCACTTCAGACATCTCAGCTTTAAGTACTCAAAATCCCTACTTGCTTTTAAAAGCTTTGGTCTTATGGTGATACCACACATATAAGTGGAAATTAAATGGGTCTGCACAGATTTGCTGTATTCCGCTGCCACATCATTGTCCCAATGCCAGAACAGCCAGCCACAAATTGATTCCACCAGCACTGAAGGAAGTATTATGTATGAAAAAGGAAATTATGTCTAAAGTTTGTAAAAGAGCCTTAACTCAGGATTTCCTGTACTTTTAGTTTTTTTGTGTTATTTAGGCATGAGAGTCAGCAACCTTTACACCATCTTAGTGCAATTTTGTGTATGTGCACTGGAACTTCCCTTGTGTTTTTGGAACGTAAGTAATGTGAACACATGGAACCAGCTGAAATACAACTGAAAAAATATTTTTTATGTAAGTAAATACTGTCAATTGTGAATGTTTACATTTTGACTCATGGAAGAGAAGTTAATAATACCAAATATGCCAAATGCATCCTGCTCTCCCAGCCAACAAGGAGTTCAGGCTCTTTCTGGTACCATCTATGAAGACAGAAGAGCAGGGAATTTCCTCTAAGAAGCCTCTTTGGTCTAGTCCAGCACCAGTTTCTATAGAGACTGTATTCTCAAAAATCCTCCTTGTGTATCACTATAAATAACTCCCACAGTTCAGTGAAAAAGTGGAGATTAGCCATAGTACTTACTGGGCGTAAGTTGGACGTTATTTTGGAAAAATGGAAGTTCAACGTAGATCAAATGTTTTTGTGCAGTTGTTGGTGAGAATTTAAATAGCCATTGGGAATGGAAAAGATGTCAGTGGCAGCCTGTTATTGACACCAGAACAGGAAGATTCTACCTATTGCTCAGATCCCAGGGAGGAATATTACACCCCATGAATGGGGACTTACATGCTGCACAAAGCTGCATTAATAGAGGGACTAATAGTACTTTGTCTTCCCCTGTTGGTAATACAGCCCCTGCACAGACTGAGTCACCTGTTTCTTGGTTGGTGTTTGTATGGCTTCAGAGTTCTGCAAAGTTGTTTATGTATTTTTCTTAATAATGGCCATGTGAGAAAAGAATTATTCTCTCTGTCCTACTGATGGGGAAACAAGTCTCAGAGCAATAAAGGAGCTTGATTTTTAACATACTTTGACACTTTGTTTAGAAGCTTAAAATTGTGCAGATACATGAATTTGCATCAAATGCTGCAAGAGTGCTTCCCAGTGTGTCAGCTGTATCCAAGTGCAATTTCTGAGTGGAGCATCCCCCTCTCCCCACCCTATGCCTTGGTTTCCACAGGAAGAAAATCTGTGCACACAAGACATGGAATCCTGGAGTGCAACTGCTCTGCAGTTTAAACTTGGCCAAAGACACATAGACAGGATTTTTGAAAGCACCAGGTGCCTAATTTCTATTGTTCTCTATGACAAACAGGCCCTGGAAATCTTACTGACTGCTTACTACACTTTTTAACAATTCTGCCTCTGAGTGGCTGCTCAAGATCACAGAAGCAGCCTGTGGCTACCATGCTAACCACTGGGACATTCTTTCTTCTGTGTCAATAAAGATTCATTAGAATTACCTAAATTTATCCGAATTTGGAACTTGACTAGACACTTGGCTAGGAGGAGTAGCCACTAGGGCAGAAATGAGATGTGAACCCTCTGTCAGATGTCAGGAGAGGCTGGGGCTTCAGGCAAGCCTTAGGTACTAGGAAAAATGAAACTTGTTGTATTTATAAACCTGGCTCTGTTATACTGTCCTGTTCTGTAAATCCTGACTGCTGCTAAACATATTTCATGTTGGTTTCACCACAACAAAATGCTTTAAATTGCTTTAATTATCCACAGTGAAACACTTTCATCAGTAAATGCACTATAAATGAAAAGTTATGGAGGAAATGCAAATACTTGAGGTAATATTAAATTGAATACATGCTCTTTATAGTAGACATCAATACATGTATGTTGGTAAGTCTGCAGTTTGTAAGTTTAAATGCATTAAACTGAAACTAGTTGTGTACAACAAATAAAAAGAAGACCTTTTTTTATCTGATTCTACTTTTTCTAAATGTAAAAAAGAAATCAGTGGTTCTACACAATGTGAGATTTTTATAACCTTCCTGCAGGAAAATTTCACCTCAGTGAAAAGAGGATCCTTACAGATTAAAAATAATGTAATCATCCCTTTTGTCCAGAGCACCACAACATGTTGACAGTTCTTGATCTGCTGGAGATCAGAGGTCTCTACTGGTTTCCTGTTCCAGCCTTTCTAATCCACAGTATCTCCAGGAAGGCTGAGATACTGAATTGATATCTGAAATAGGCTGTACCACCCTATTATATTTATTTACCAGGATTCGGTCAAGAGTGTTTATGTGACAAATAATGATGTAGCACAGAGACACCCAAAATAAAGTTAAATTAGCAAGTTTGAATATGGTAATCATTTTGGTCATAGCAATACAGGTCAATTCACACTGCTCCTCAGCAGGGAAATTTCAGGACCTTCATGCGGCTATGTTTGCTTCTGACCTTCAATGTATCTTCTTTAACTGTGGCTTGATAATGGTGCTTAATTACAAAGTGCAGTTTAGACAATTTGCAGAGCTGGAATCTAAAGGCAGCTGATGCAGCTGCAATTTTCATATCATGCTTTGTAGCCTGTAAAGGTTCCTTTGTTCTGTATAAATTATGCTTTCATGGGGCACTCACATTCGTATGTTCCTCTGCTGTGTGGTGTGGCTGACTTGGATGCTGCTTCACTTAGTCATAGTCTTCAGCTACAAAAATGGCTATGACAGGAATTTTCATCACCAAATTGAAAACAAAGTATTCTCTGTAGACTGCACTGGCTTTGGCTTAGCTGCATACTGGGGTTAACCCCCAACACACAGAAATATGCAAATATTGCAGAAGGTGCTACATGAAAAGCAAAATATCTGGTTTTGTCTTTACGGTAGTATAGCCACTGATTATGTGAAAAGCAGAAGCCTTGTTTCCTACAGATTTGTGCATCATGGTTGGACATCCTGGTGTCTAAAAAGGTGTGACCTCTAATTACCCAAGGATAAAGTAAGCCTGTTTCTCTTGGATATCTGGACTCTGAATAGGGATGTAGTAACTAATTACCAATTAGCTGAACTAATTTTCTATGCTTGCACTTAGCAAGTGTTTTTCATATTTGCCTGTTTTCATGAAAAGTTCTTAATTTCTGTGTGATCATCCTTCCGATGTCTTTGGTTGAAATCAATCAACATTAATGAGAGCAAGAGATGGACACATATACATGCAAACATGTGGGATCTGGGAACCTCTCTCATCAAGAAAGGCTAAAAACAGTAATGAAGTCTCTACTCCTTAAAGTCCAGTTTGCTCAAGACTGCAAAATATTGCCATCATTATTTCATACACATCAAAGCCAAGCATTAACTAAATATACAAGATAATCCCTGACTGTCTAATATGTCAATGACTGAAATGTTTCGCCTAGAAATATTTTTAACAATACTGGAAATATTTAGTTTTCCTATAGAAGAATCATTACCATTTTCAGCTGTTGTAATCAGTTTAAATATTAGCTAGAACTCTGTGGTTTTTTAATTATGCCTTTACAATTGTGATTGCTTCACATTTAATTGTGGGAAGTCTTCCATCCTCATTTTTCTTTTCTTTTCTCTTTTCTTTTCTTTTCTTTTCTTTTCTTTTCTTTTCTTTTCTT